>CM054944.1:20666579-20881579 GCA_029168755.2 Tillandsia fasciculata | reverse complement strand
CTCTCTCTCTCTCTCTCTCTCTCTCTCTCTCTCTCTCTCTCTCTCTCTCTATATATATATATATATATATATATATATATATATATATATATATATATATATCGCTATAACAAAATTATGCAATAGCGACATTTTTAAATATTTTTAAAATCTAAAAAAAATATCGCTAGTAAAAAAATCGATACTTATTACTAGTATCGCTATATATGCAGTCGCTAAAGTGTATAACGAGACATTATTGTAATGTGTCTATATATATATATATCCTATTATGACAAGGGAGATTGAGATAAAAGAACACAAATTAAGAATAAATGTTAAAGCACAGAAATGTGAAGCTAGCTGGGCATGCGTTATTTTCATAGAAAACTTGAAGAATATTGTGTTGAAAACTTTGTGGAGAGAAAGCCATTTTACTTTTTAGAGTGGTGTTTAATCTTAAATTCTTCTTCACTTTCTCATGCACTTTTCCAAATTTTTACCATCTTTAATTAACTTAATTTTCCCTGTAATGCCCCATGCATGCATGTCACAAGCTTGGGCAACTTCTTTGTTGCTTCTTTACCCAACAGTGCTCTTCTTATGGCCCTTGAATCATCTTAGACTAGAATAAGAATCTACAAAGAAAGAAAATACTTTTCTGATGAAAGAGACCACAAAAATCATAAAGAGAAGGAAATGAACTTAAATAAAAGTGAGGAACATGTTCTATAGTGTGTTTTGAAAATTGGATACATACATATACATATATATATATATATATATATATATATATATATATATATATATATATATATATATATATATATATATATATATATATATCTTTGCTAGTTGTTTGAGAAAATGTTAGGAAAATGGAATTGTGTAGACAAATGGCTTACTCTGTGCAAGTGATACTAACTCTTGTTTTGTAATAGGATCCCTGCTACAATACTATCAAAAGAACTAATTAAGCATTTAGTGCTACTACATTTTTTACTGTTAGATTTATTTATTTGATCATTTTCATTCTCTAAATTATACTATTTTACGAACCACCTAATAAATCTTAAGAGACCAGTATCATCATAACCTCATATCCCTTTACCTAAGAGCCGAAAATCTAATAGCATTAGTGACTTGGTTCTATTAATAATATTCTAGCTTAATTCTTTGTAATACATATACATGAACACACACTCTCTCTCTCTCTCTCTCTCTCTCTCTCTCTCTCTCTCTCTCTCTCTATATATATATATATATATATATAGCGTTTATATATTTTTAAAAGTACAAGCAAAATTATGGTGGTAAATTTTGTACCATTAGATTTGTATTGAGATTTGTGCAATTGTACTTTCTCTTTTTTCCTCTTTAGTTGATTTTACAATAACACAAATATCAATACAAATTCAATGATAAAAAATTCACACACACACACACACATATATATATATATATATATATATAGAGAGAGAGAGAGAGAGAGAGAGAGAGAGAGAGAGAGAGAGAGAGAGGAGAGAGAGAATTGAGCTTCTATGTTTTTAAAAGTATGAAGTCATTGACACTTGTAGATTTTAGCCCTTAAATAAAAGAATGTGTGGTTAAGATGATAGTAGGTCTCTTGAGTTAAGTAAGTGGTTGATGAAATAGAATGATCTAAGAAATAAAATTAGTCAAAGTGATAGATCTAACAGTAGAAAACTTATAAACACCAATTGTTTGGTACTTACAAGTATAGTAGTCAAACTATATATATATATATATATATATATATATATATATATATATATATATATATATATATATATAAAGGCTATTATACAATTGGTAGAACATATGTCTCCGTGCTACCTAATTATTATCAATAATATGACTTCCGAATAGACGATCGATTCAGTTAGACTTAATCTATATTATTAAAAATAATTATAAACTAAATTTTATAAATTTTTAATATCATTTATATATCAAACGAGCAGTCTAAAAATAAACAATTAAAAATAAAATTTTATAAAAATGAATGATTGAAAATAAAAATCTCATAAAAAATTATGATATAAAACTTTACTTTCATATAAGAGGTATTGAACTTGCTCTGAATAGTGAAAAAAATTTTCATCAAATTTGAATTATTTAACATCATTAATTAAACTCACAATTGCTTCATATCGGTCATTAAAATTGTTACTTTTAAAATATTTTAATTCAAATAATATCGAAAAAAAATAAAATTTGATTTATAGATATTTTTAATAGCGTAGATTAAATATAATGAAACCGATAGTCAACTTGGAAATCTCACAACTAAAAATAATTTGGCTGCACGAAAATCTTGGTATTGCCGATAGTATAGTAGCCAGACTAGACTATATATATATAATCCGGCTACTATACTATTAATAGCATCAATATATAACTTAGTACTATCATATTTTTAACCGCCAAATCTATTTTTTTTAACTATTTTTACTTCTTAAATTATATTATTTTACCAATCATTCACTAAATATTAGAGAATCATTATCATCGTAACCACCAACCACCCACGCTAATTGCAGGAGAAATGTAAGGAAACTGGCCGGAGTTGTTATTGATTAAATGGGGCATCTGATCAGGCAATCCTAGTATTATAATACATAAAGACTTGGTTTATCTTACCATTATTAAATGCAATCAAATCCTACCTAAGCTTAATTAGTATCACCATCCATGAATAATTAGTGTGGAGGTCAATATTGTGACACCCCACATGTGGGGCTGCGCCAAGTGCCACTAACAATAACAAAACCATTGCACCCTAAACAGAACCATTGAAAGAGTCAAAATGCATGGTTAGACCAAATTGCAACTTGATTTCTATTCTTTCTTTTTAAACATTTCAATTCCTTACAGTTTATCCTTTTTTTTTTTTTCTTCTTTTAAAGTAATCTTTTAATTAATGAACCAACCTTTTAATTCTAATATCTGAAATAAACTTAAATAGCTAAGTTTTTTTTTTTTTTATATGGAGTAAAATGATTCTTTTATAAGAAAATTTAAATTTTCTTCAATATATTTTCAGGGATTAATATATATGCATTATATACGTGTGTATAGAGTCCGGCTACTGTGCTTGTACAAGCACTAAGCAATTGGTGCTTATAAATTTTCTATCGTTAAATCTAATCATTTGATTAATTTTACCTTTTAGATCATACTATTCTAGCAACCATGCACCTACTAAACTCAAGTGGCCCATCATCATCCTAACCGTACATTTCTATACTCAAAAATAAAAAATTTACAAGAACAAATAAGCTGATGCTTTTACCAACATAAAAGCTCAGTTATAATATATATATATATATATATATATATATATATATATATATTATAAATTCAAGAATTAAAGTGCTTTAGTTGTAGTATATATGTAGTGAGAGTACATATGTACTATTTACACAATCCAGCCCCCATTAAAAACACGGATGGCTTTCATTTGAATGTCAACTCTTAAATACATATCAATCCACATCCATGTCCCTGGTCTCAAGGTCAACTATTTAGTCCCCATTGCTTGTTTCAAACTTCCTTTCCCACACCATGCTCCTGCACCAAACCCACACTCTACCCCACCACCCAAAACAAAGTTACAAGTGTGAAACTCCATTATTCTAAAATCTGTAAGTTATTAAAGAGTCAGATTCGAAATTTTTTGACACAACCATCACATGGATTTGATAAAGAGTCCCAGTTCAAAATTTTTTGATACAACCATAACGTGGATTGAATTTAATGGAATGGCATAGAAGACAGGCAACACGGTGAGATTGAAACTTAGGATTGCTAGCTATGTTAGAAAAATAATCGCATTAAATTTGTTTGTGATTAAATTATTTAACTATAATGTGAATAAATAAAATTGTAATACTCACAGTTGAAACGCTACGGTAATTTCAGAAATTATAGAATAAAGAAACTAAAATAAGATTGATCCGGAAGCGTGCGAAGCACTGCCCTAAGGCGTATTTCCGTCCTTCGTACGGATTAATCTGAGATACCACCCCAAGGTTCGACCGGAACTCCCCTTCCTACGAGCACGACCGCGGAAGAGGTTTGACGAAATTTCTTTCAACACCCGATAGTAAAACAATATAAGAAAATGAAATCGAAATAAGAATCAATTGCTTGTGTATGTGTATGAGTGTGTGTATATTAGCATATACACAATAGTACTTATAGGTGTAAGGTGTAGGTGAAAGTTGGAATTTCTAACATTCACATCATCTATAAAGAATAGTTAAGAGTCCATCAATGCAAAAAATATTTAAAACTTAATTAAGAATTTAATAATAATTAAATGATAATAAATGAGAATCAATAAAATTAAAATTAACAATAAAATAATAAAAGTGATTATTGAGGGTTTTAAAAATTTTGAATATTATTCTAACAAGCTATATATATATATATATATATATATATATATATATATATATATATATATATATATATATATATATATATATATATATATATATATATATATATATTTCCAACATTCACATCATCCATACATTAAGAATTTAATAATAATTAAATAATAATAAATGAGAGTTAATAAAATTAAAATTAATAATAAAATAATAAAAGTGATTATTGAGGGTTTTAAAAATTTTGAATATTATTCTAACAAGCTATATATATATATATATATATATATATATATATATTCTATATATATATATATATATATATCTATTATATATATATATCTATTTCTAACATTCAAATCATCCATAAAGAATAGTTAAGAGTCCATAAATGCAAAAAACATTTAAAACTTAATTAAAAATTTAATAATAATTAAATGATAATTAATAAGAATCAATAAAATTAAAATTAATAATAAAATAATAAAAAGCAATGCTATATGTACACCACAATGGAGTGTACATCTCACACCCCCATCATCTAAGGGTGGGGATATGGTGAGGGGTCACTTGAAGTAACCCCTTAAAAAATACCCCCATCCTTAGATGGGTTGGGAGTGTAGGATGTATACCTCTTTGGAGTGTACATATAGCATTTTTCATATATTAAATATATTGTTGTATATTATTTGGAAAATTTTGTAAATTTATCTTATTCTTCATTTATAAATAAATAAAGCCTAACTCTATAAGGGAGCTTTTCAATTAATTATTTCATGCTACCAGAACTTGCTCCGTGAAGAATTATCTCTTCCTTTTTTTTTTGCGTATTTATTTCTGTCAAAAATATTCTGTACAAAAATCTCATGTGAAACAACTGATTAATTATTTAAAAAACTCAAGCCAGTAAAAAAAATTTATTTAATGTTTTATATTAAAGAAAAGGGAGAAATACTAACTAGCAAAATGAAACCTACCCAATGTTTATATCTCATCACAATTGAAAACTAAACAACTACAGCAAAATATGGCAAATACGTACGTACGTACACTCCGGAGGTAGAAAACTTAAATAATTGTGGCAAAAGAATGATCCCTTCATTTATTGTTGCTAAATTAGTTACGCCTTAGAAGAGATAAACGGGGTTACGAATCTCTTTAGAATTAATAAGGATACTATTTCAAAAACACACACATATATATATATATATATATATATATATATATATATATATATATATATATATATATATATATATATATATACATTCAATTATGTCATCGTGATTTCATCTTTTTTTTTTTTACCACGTAAAAAATAAAAAAGTAAAAATATATAGAATTTATCTAAACTATAAATTATTTTTTATCGATTATTTAATCATTCAAACTTTTATTTATTTTTACTATTCAATTTTTAAATTTATTTGATTTAAGTCAATGATACTTTAATTTCAGATTTTAAACCAATTACTTATACTTTAATTAATTTATAGCTTGGAGAATCACATGAAGTATGCCAATAAAACTATATTAATTTTTTTTTAACGATTAGATAATCAAATCAAAATAATTTAAAATTTACATAAATTATGTATATTTTTATTGTATAAAAATTACCCTGGAAATACCAAATTCCTTTCCCAGAGATGCATCAATAACTACGTGGTTCGTGAATTCGGATGGGATACATGCATGCATAAACATGGAATATATATACATATACACACACTAATATAGAACCTCTACGATGTAGGTAAATAATATTTGAGACAATTAAAATATATAATTATTAAAATTAAAAATTAAAAAATTTATAATTTAAAAAATATATAAATCGCTATAAAGTAGTTTTATATGCATATTTTTGTTAATATTTTCGTAACTTTTAAAGTTAAATTATATTAATAATTTTATTTTAAAATTCAATCAAATTTTTAGTTTCCATAGCTATTTTATAAAAAAAAAAGAAAGTTAACTTTATATAATAAATTTTTAATTAAAAAGTTAAAATTTGAAAACTTATTTCAAATTTAAAAATTAGTGAGGGTATTTTTAACTTGTTAAAATTGATGAAAAATTAAGAAACTATTATATACATCTAGTGTATATTAATACTTCATACACCACAACTTGTATTAAATGATTAATATTTTAATATCAAAAATTAATTAAATATATATGATATACAAAATTTAATAATTTAAATTATATTTGATAAATTAATTTTAAAATTTTTATTAAAAGGTTTTAGCTAGGCATGTACGTGGTTTATATATAAATATATATACTTGGCGCAGAGAATGTTGAATAGAATTTACTTATAATTTCAAAAGAGAGAAAAAAAAAATGTTCTTGAGAGAAAGATAGCATGCTACCGTCTTCGTTTATTTTTGAGAGAAGAAATTTTTGATTGCATATGGTGCATACCAATATTCTATATTCTGCATATAATATTAAATAATTAATATTATAAAATATAATATAATATAATATATATAATATGAAATATCTAAATCTAAATAGTTTATTGTACTATAAAAATTATTTTAGATACATATATTAAATTTGGTTTAAACTACAACAAATACATCCAAATCTTTTACTAATTAATTGTAAATTTTAATTGAATTTTGTCTTTAGTGGCAAGGTGGCCTGGAGAAAGCCTTTATAGTATATCTATATATAGAGAGTGAGCCAGAACAATTATTATTACAATTAATTTTGGTTGTTATTGTGAAAAATGGGCCAAAAAATTGATTCAAAGTCAAAGAACCACCACGTAAAGGCCAGCTTAAGAGATTTTCCCTTCGTGTCACGTGAACTTCACGTGCGGACCCATTGGTTCGCGCTAAAATTTTCACATATACCTTATTCTTTCTCTCTCATTTTGCGTAAAATAAAGATAAGTAAAAAAAAGGAAAAAAAAAGGAAACATGCCACGAAGCTCCACAACACACTGGCTATATAAACCTCTCCTTGGCTCTTGCTTCTCCCACACCACCACCATTTCCATTTTAGAGATTCTAGCGTGTGTGTGAGAGAGATCTAGAGCGAAGGAGAGAGAAAGAACATATATATATATATATATATATATATATAGAGAGAGAGAGAGAGAGAGAGAGAGAGAGAGAGAGAGAGAGAGAGAGAGAGAGAGAGAGATGACTAAGAGTGGACAGACGAGGGTGGCGATAATCGGAGGAGGGATCAGCGGCCTGGCGGCGGCGAAGCAGCTGGCGTGGCTGAACCCGACGGTGTTCGAGATGACGGAGTCGATCGGAGGGGTGTGGCGGCACTGCGCGTTCCGCACCACACGGCTGCAGACCCCGCGGCCCGACTACGAGTTCTCTGACCACCAGTGGGCCGACCGCACCGACCCGACGTTCCCGACGCACACCGAAATAGTTGACTACCTCAACGGCTATGCCGACCGCTTCCATCTGTGGGACTACATCAAGCTGAATTCAAAGGTCGTGGAGATCAGGTACCTTGGGAACCCCGAGAATGACGCCTTCACCGAGCGGTGGGGCGGAAACTGCACCCCGCCGCTCCCGGGACAGCTCCTGTGGGAGGTCGGGGTGGTCGCCGGAGATTCGGACATTGTTCAGGTGTGTCCTGCTGCTTCAATCACTACAATAAAACTATATTATAGCGACACTTTTAAATATTTCTTAACTCTGAAAAAAGTATCGCTAATAAAAATATCGACACTTATAATTAGTGTCGCTATATGTGTAATCGTTAGGGTGTATAGCGATACATTATTATAATGTGTCCTAAAAATATGTCACTATAATCTAATTTTGAATATAGATAAAATATAGATTGGATGTTTGTATAAAAGTGTCACAATGATGTGTCTCTATAATCTAATTTTGTTGTAGTGAATATTTACACCCTTATCATATTAACTGTATTACTTAACAACCCTTTGAGGATTAGAGTTTTGGTAAAATAAGTGATATTGAAATTAATGCCCTACAACTTTTCCTCAAGGTAATATATATATATATAATATATATATATATATATATATATATATATATATATATATATATAACTAGCGTGATAACTATACTAATCTATATAGTTGTTTTTTACGCAAGGAGTAATTAGGTACACTTAGTACGACAGGTAACAAAAATATTGAAACCACGTACGATATTCTCAAACTTTTATATATGTATTAGCTTTTTTTTAAAAAAAAAAAATTCGCTATATTAGTTTATATCTACATAACATCCATGCATATATGATTTGCATCAGTGGTACAAGTTCGAGTTCATCGTGATGTGCATCGGAAAATACGGTGATCTCCCGAAGATGCCGGTTTTTCCGTGGGGCAGGGGCCCGGAGGTATTCCAGGGGAAAGTGATGCATACAATGGACTACTGTAAACTAGACGAAGACGCCACTAAAGAGTTGATGAGAGGAAAGAAGGCCGTGATCCTTGGATACAAGAAATCGGCAATCGATCTCGCTGTCGAATGTGCCGAGGCTAACCAAGGTAATTATATATAAGACCCAACAATTTAACACCCCAAAATCAACTTAATTATGTGTCACTTTGTTTTATTTCTTTTTAGTTTTATTTTCAGTTTCTTATATATATATATATATATATATATATATATATATATATATATATATATATACCTCCTTTTTCAAAGAAGACGTTAGTTAAAACTTATATATAATATTTCACTTTGAAAATAGCATAATATATATATTTTAAGGAGAAGTAACCTTTTATCAAATGATATCATGTACTAACTCAAAGAAAAGATTGATAATCAAGAATATATCTTAATTACGCGTGTTCATTCAAATATAAATAGTATTAATTCTACCGTGAAATCTCGCGTTATGTACCAAGAAACAACTATAGGGAACTTCTACTCATGACTAAAAAACAAAAGAACATATATTTCACAAAAAAAAAAAAAAAAAAAAAAGAAGGAATAGATATTAATTACAAGCTTGCAAAATAATTATCACCTTAATTATTAGTGCATAAATTATGCTTTAGAACAAACTACATGGAATTAAGCATAAGGTTTATGCACGCAACCATATATATTTTTGACTTTTCTCCTAAAAAGAATATTGTTTATATCATGTCTCTCTAATCTCTACTTTTATGTTTTATTTTCAAAAGCAAAGCTCGAAAATAACTTCTTCTGTGGTCAAAGTCAAAGCATAAGATATGACTTTTGACTTGTTGACCTCCTATACATAAATAAGTACCATGTAAACTCAACCCAATAACTAGGAGAATCAATGCATCCAATCGATCACCACTCATTTTAGTTGGTGATCTCCTGTAGTTATAGTTAATGTGAGTTTCTAACCAACTTTATACATGAACTTAGGTCAACTATTGGAACATATGCTTATATAGCTGTTAATTGAATATTTTAACAGTTGACTTGGGTTTTTTTGTTGCATTTATTGGGCCTAATCAAGTGTATTTTGACCTGGTTTATCTTAAGTAAATCAACCAGTTGAATTGTTCCTTAATTAGTTAATTAATTAATTCTGTTTGGATGTTGAATTGATCTTAATTCAGGGCCAGATGGGGAGCCATGTACAATGGTGATAAGGACACTGCATTGGACAGTTCCCTCATATTCTATTTGGGGCCTACCTTTCTTCTTGTTCTACTCAACGAGGTTGTCTCAATTTTTGCACGAAAGGCCAAACCAAGGGCTCCTTAGATCTCTTCTTTGCCTCTTCTTGGCCCCATTGGTACATAATATTCTCTCCCACCTATATATTTTATATAGTTACATTATTGTGCTTAATTTGAAGATCAAGAAGTAATATATATATATATATATATATATATATAGAGAGAGAGAGAGAGAGAGAGAGAGAGAGAGAGAGAGAGAGAGAGAGAGAGAGAGAGTAGAGCTTATATACTTTCGAAAGCACAAGTTCATCCATACTTATGAATCTTTTACCATATGATTTGTATTAGATTCGTGTTATTGTAAAAATATTTAAGAAGAGAGAGAAAAAAGTGTAATTATACAAATCCCAATACAAATTCAATATTAAAAAATTCACAAGCATGTATATAAACTTTACTATATATATATATATATATATATATATATATATTTATAGAGATAGAGAGAGAGAATGAGAGAGAGAAGAGAGAGAGAGAGAGAGAGAGAGAGTGAGAGAGAGAGAAGCCGGAATGCTATTAATAGCACAAAGTTATTGGTACTATTAAGTTTTTAATCCTTAAATTAAAAGATGTGTGGTTGAGATAAAAGTGGGCTCCTTGGGTTTAATGGGTGGTTGGAGAAATAGTAAAATCTAACGGATGAAAATAATCAAAGAGGGTTGATCTAAGGGTAGAAATCTTGATAGCACCAAATGCTTGGTACTATCGTAGCATAGTAAACGGACTATATATATATATATATATATATATATTATATATATATAATATATATATATATATATATATATATATATATATGAGTTTTTTTTGAAAAATGATCTTCTAAAATTTTGTATTTTTAAAAATAACCCTACAAAATTTGTAATTGCAAAAATGACCCTATGGGTGCCAACTGGGCGCCACGTGTGCACGCCACGTCAGCAGGGGAAGAGGACTCAGATTGAGTTGAACACGCACTTTGAACATGCGTGTCTAAATACGCACTCTCAATATGCGTGTTTAGACGAGGCACGGGTCCCACTTCGCATCGAATTTTTATCAAATTTATCTTAATCTTATTATCAAATCTTATTATCTTAAACTAAACTTATTTTTTAAAATCTTAATCTTATTATCAAATTTTTTAATTTTTATAATTTAAGTCAATTAAATACACTTTATATATTCTTATAGAAACTATAATAAATTTATTAAACTAAAGAATTATTTTAAATTTTAAAGTTAAAAGGTTGTCCACATGCGTGTTTAGACGAGACACGCGTCCCACTTCGCATCGAATTTTTATTAAATCTTATTATCTTAAACTAAACTTATCTTTTAAAATTTTAATCTTATTATCAAATTTTTTAATTTTTATGATTTAAATCACTTAAATACTCTTTATATATTCTTCTAAAAACTATAATAAATTTATTAAAATAAATAATTATTTTAAATTTTAAAGTTAAAATGTTTAGACACGCATGTTGAGACTGCGAGTTCAACTAATTTCATCTCACAAACTCCGCTGACGTGGCGCACACACGTGGCGCCCAGTTAGCAGGTATAGGGCCATTTTTACAAATACAAATTTTGTAGGATCATTTTCAAAAATATAAATTTTTAGAGAGTCATTTAAAAAAAAAAAATATATATATATATATATATATATATATATATATAGAGAGAGAGAGAGAGAGAGAGAGAGAGAGAGAGAGAGAGAGAGAGAGCTAAGCTGGAATATTATTAATAGTATCAAGTGATTGGTGCTATTAAGTTTTTAATCCTTGGATTAAAAAAATGTGTGGTTAAGATAATAGTGGGCCCCCTTGGATTTAATAGGTGGTTGAAAAAATAGTAAGATCTAACGAGTGAAAATGATTCAAGGGGTTGATATAAAAATAGAAAATTTGATAGTATCAATAATTTCGTAGTATTAATAGTATACTAGCCGGACTATATACACACACACACACTTTTGCTTGAAGTTTGTTTACAATTAAATTCTCACATTCTTTTTTTTTTTTTTTTTGATCCATTTGTGTTGTGTTGATCTTGAGCCAATGGCCTATTTTGCCTCACTTCTGTTGTTGCTTTCAATAGTCATTAGGCTCTAAATAGAGAAATTTTGCAAAGAGAGAAAAACAATAAAATGAAAAAAATCTAGGACTTATGTTGTTATAGGAATTAAAGATAAATTTAGTCTGAATCTCAAAAGAAGAATTAAGCTCCATTTGAAGACTTTTAGTTTTACTGTAAAATGAAAATTAATTAATGTTGTGCTCTAGGCCTATTTAAATTAAGTTGACCTGTGGATTTATGGAGAACGAATCTATTGTTGACTAGACAACAAGTCCATGACCGGACCCAACCCGTTCATCGATCTTATGGGTTTAATCAAACCACGCATATCGAGTTAGGCTTAAGCTACTTAAACGGGTCTGTGTACATTAATACACATCTGCATATACTTTGGATATATATATAAGAGCATGCAAAATTCAATCATATATATTTACATTATTATTTTTCATATTCCAAATATAATTTGTGCAGAAAAGGGGCGTGTCGAAATTTATTGAATCATATCTGGGGTGGAAACTACCGCTGGAGAAGTACGGTTTAAAACCCGACCATCCCTTCGACGAGGACTACGCATCATGTCAAATGGCCATATTACCCGAAAACTTCTTCGCGGAGGCCGACAGAGGCTTGATCAGGTTCAAGAAGGCGTCCAAGTGGTGGTTCTGGGAGAAGGGCATCGTGTTGGAGGACGGCACTAAGCTGGAAGCCGACATCGTCTTCCTCGCCACCGGTTTCGACGGCAAGAACAAGCTCCGATCCGTGCTTCCCGAGCCGTTCCGTGGCCTTATAGAGGATTCCAATGGTGTCATGCCTCTCTATAGGTACGTATCGTACACGCGCGTGCTTACTTACGATCAGTTATGTATCATTTTGATTTAGTTTTGTTATCAGTAGTTGTTATCGATCCAAATTAAAATGATCACTGCACCTGAATTACTTAAAAATGTTACCAATAATACTTCAATTCAAACCTGTTGTTACATTTATAATATTATATAATTAAAATACTTGTCGTGGCAAAAGCTTAATCACTATTGTCACGTCAACATGTGTTGAACTACTAGAAACTACTAGAATCCATTGACAAGTCCATTTGTTGCATTAGTCCACAATCCACAGGCATACCAAAGGCCAAAAAAAAACGTACATCTCACTGTCATAATTGGAACAAAGGGAAAAATTCGCACAAATCATCCGTGTTGAAAATAAGAGTTAGCTAATTTAATGTTTGATAGCTACAAATGATCACCTTCTTTTTGGATCCATGTACATGTCCCAAAAGTTCAAACACGTGATGACCAGGCAGTTCAATTTTGTTCTATTTGATTGACAACGGTCATTTTTAAAATAGATATTTTTGATTGCTCCACCCCTACGACGACACGATATTAATAAATTGAGCTTAAGTATTTTGGGCCATTTTTACGTGCAAGTAATAGAAATATGCAATGTCGAATATTGCAGGGGCACGATCCACCCTCTGATTCCGCACATGGCGTTCATTGGGTACATTGAGAGCGTGTCGAACCTCCACACGTCTGAGCTGCGATGCAAGTGGCTGGCGAGGCTGCTGGCGGGGAGGTTCGAGCTGCCAACCGTGGAGGGGATGGTCAGGCAGACGAACGAAGAGACTGAGGTCATGAAGCGCACCACGCGGTTCTACCGCCGCCACTGCATTTCGACGTTCAGCATCAACCACAGCGACGAAATCTGCGCAGAGATGGGGTGGAAGCCATGGAGGAAGGGCAACTGGCTATCTGAAATCTTTAGTCCTTACAGTAACCAGGACTATAAAGCAGATAAAAGCGACTAATTATATATATTCTTAATGGATATATATACATTATTAAGTTTTTGTTTTGTTTCTCAAGCTAAGGAGAGTTCTCTAATTACATGTACGTGTTGATGGGGCTATTTGATTGATTATGAGGTTACGAAGCATTGGTTAATTGGTAAGAGGGTAATTCACATATATATATATATATATATATATATATATATATATATATATACTAAAAAGAGTTTTGTCGTAGCTGTTGTCACAAGGTGAATAGTTTGTCGTGTTCTGCTGTACTGTGAGAGTCGAAACAAAGTTGTGAAATAAAGTTGGTGTTGTAATTAGTACTCTTTTCTAATAAAGCTATGAGAAAATCTATTTATAGTTCATGCATTTTTACCATAATTAGAAAAAAAAGAAAGAAAGAACTTGTAATGATCGATTCTTTCAGTTTATACCTGCAAACATAGATCCAAAAAGCTTGGAGGATCAAATTAATATGTGCAGCGGTCCAAAAGTTATGTATGTATTGACGAAATCGGAGTAGTTTTTGAATAGAGTTGAGGAGATTGACAAGGGAAAATTTATAATCCAAATCCAAATTTATCAATAGTGGGCAATTGAACATATTTGGTAAACCGAAAAAAATGAATAGGTAGGTAAAGAAATTGCCAGATGTTTCAAGCATTAATTAAGAAAAGAATTGACTTTACAAGAATGAGTGAAGTATGTACATAGCATCATCTTCCATTTAGCAATCAAATAAATAAATAAATAAATTACCTTCTCAGTGTCAGAATCTCTTCTATGTGAAGTTTCTCCTTTAGCACAAAACAAAAAAAAACTTATTAGCAGATACCAAATATTTTCTCAGTACTTTGTATATCTTTTTGTTCGCTATATCGCGCAGGCTCTTCCGATAAATAATACAATCCGAAGACTCATGTAGTTTGATAATTTAGCTAGCCATTGTATCGAGAAATGCTAACAAGCGGTTCTGCATTCGAGTGCTGATGCCGCTGACTCGACATTTCCTAGTAAGCAAGTATAGACTTTTTGCTTCAATCGGTCAATTGTCTCCACCGTTCCATCTGCTGTATTACCTACTTCAGTGCGAAGTTGATCTAGCCAGTTACTGGCAGTCTTAAGCTGCGACAATTTAACTGCAATCAGCTCGTCAGAGTCCTTCGAGTTCCCTCCAGATCGATCCTTGGTACTCTTTTTAACTCGGGCCTCTAACTTAAACCCAGTGTCTAAGGCGCCTTCCAAGAAATTCAAGAACCATGACTGCGACTCCTTCATGAGAGTGGACCAAACTTCTTGGATCTCCTTGGAACCGTCCCCTCGCGCCCACTCAATCTTTTCGTTCGTGCACGGTTCCTCGGATTGTTTTGAAGAATTCGCACCTGTTTTATTGTGGGAGGTCAAAGTTTTCTTGGCAGACTTCTCCTTGTCTGATGGCACTTGTTTAGGGACGTCGGGGAGTATTCTTTCCAATTGACAATGTTTGGTTGATTTATAAGCCGACATAGTTGGAAGAACTTAGTAAGAGAGTCATGAGGATTCTCCTCGGTCGCAGATTTACGGAGATCAGCAAATATGCTGGAAACACAACCAGAAAATATTTCTTTTCTTTTTGATATTGTTTGGTTGTGTCCGATCAGAGAGCAAGCATTAATAGAACAATAATGTAAAATATCTCACCAAAGTCCCTTGACAAGGGATGAAGCTGCAGTTGCTTCTCTTTGTGCCTCAGCTGCTGCTACAAGAGCCAGGTTTTTCCTTCTCACAATGCCCTGTTAAGATGCCAAAAGTGTCAGAAAACAAAGGGTAGGTAAAAGAGAGACATGTTCTCTGATCGAATCAACGGCAACCAAGATATGCAAAGAGTATCTAAACATACCTTGCCAGGTTTAATCAGGCTATTTGGAAGGGAGTCCCAAGGGATGTTTTCGACAACTCTCCTTATACTACTAGGTGAGGATGAGATCGACTTGGATCGCAATGTCTGCTTTGCAGCAGAAGCAGGCTTCGTAGATGAGCTCTTTGCTGTTGTTTTCGCTTCTTTCTGGCCATCCTTGGGAGCTTCCTGCCTAACCGATTTCTGGCTATCCTTGGATGCTTCTTGCTTCATCAAAACTGAACTATTCTGACTAGGCGAGGTCGTGTTTTGCCATTCCTGTAACACTAGCAGCAAATGTAATCATCAATCGTCTCAGAGAACAATCTTATGAATCAGAAATCGTTGCACACAACTAACTCATATCTGATATTTTGTTTTGCGACTAGATTACACCAACATAACGAATGCATGCATGGGTCTAATTACAAATTTAATCTCCCAACTTCAAGTACGCCAAGAGTATGATTAAAAGAAGAAAAAAAAAACATTTAAGATACACTTTCTTATTGGATTCATGATATTGTTCACGAGGAATAACAATTTTGTTATCGCTGCTGCAACCGTATAAGCAGCATACCTGAGATCTAAGCTCTTGTTTGGACTTGGAAGGAGTAACCCTCTTGTTCACTTCAGGACTGCCCCCCCTCCCATTAACTTTATCAGCATCAGCATTAGAATCCAAAATGCAGCTTTTCGCGTTATTACTTGAAATTCCCTGCATGTAGCGCGAAGCAACCACAACCTTCTCCTCCTTAATAACTACTCTTCTTTGAGGATTTTCCTTCTCCCCCTCGGCCGAGTCGCTTGATTTGCTGCTACTCCTTTTTTCAATATCCACTCCCTCAAGAATTCCACAAGGAACAGACATGTGCATTAGATCCTTGGGGTTCCCGACACACGGATTCCTACCCGGCACGGGCCGCACGCCAACAAGGACCGGAACAGGGATTCTAGGCTCGACTTTGTCGACATAGATGAATTGTCCGAGTTGTAGTTTGTTAGACAATATGAGCTCATTATCATCTTTAGATAGAGAAACATACGTCGAATGCAAAGAATCTGACACCTTTATGAAGAAGCCATGGTCTGGAAATAGCTCGGAGCCGGTCAGGGCGGGCACGATGCAGATGACTTGCAGAAGGATGGATCGGTATTCTCCGCAAACTTTCACATCAGAGTTAATGTTCTTCAGAACCTTTATTAGAATTCCCGGAGTAAGCGACGCCATTTTCCTCCTCCTCGGCTCGTCTGTTTATCGCTGAAGATATAGCGAACAACGACATGTTAACATCATAGACAGAATCTCAAATCTGAGTAAATCATAGAAACCACCTACAATTCTCCTTCCTCTTTTTCTTTTCAAAAAAATTGTGACAAAATATGTCTTGTAAAATAGGTTGAGCTACTTTTGACATAATGCAGCAGACGATCGAGAAATAGATAGATAACTAAATTTAGTAGTATTTGCTGAGAAAAACAAAAGATTAGCAGCTGAAGCTGCTGCAGAGCGAAATTTTGCTTGCAAAATCGTCTAAGCGCCAGAATAATATGTATTTGGTTTTGATTCACATAGCACTCATGCAAGATTTTCTCGCGCGCGAAACATAAATAGAGGGAATAAAAGAACAGCAGCAAATTAAGTTTTGCAGAGTTTAAATGCTAAAGTTGGTATTCTTTTGCGTACACATCTTTTACAAATAAAAGTGAAACTGCAACAAAAAGCATCACACTTCAACTAGGCCTGAAAACTACCAGAAAATACCAGAAATGGGCACAATTTATCGGCCAAACAATAATTCTGTTGCAATATATTCACGTCAGAATATGTGAATTGACAAAGTTGAGATTGATTCTGCTTCTTAAGAAATGTTTAGAAAAAGAAAGGAAACATACCTTGGGGGGAATGGGTGGAGTGTTTGGGGAGAGCAGTTGGAGGAGTTCCATCTAAAACAAGTTTTTTTTGGACTACGTACTTATATTATTATTTTATTATTATTATTATTATTATTATTATTATTATTCAATTTTCTCGGCCGGCACGGAACGTGAGGAGAGCACGGAACCGGTATACCTTGCCTTTCAAGACAGGAATTCTCTCTCCACACCTATCTAGTGAAATTACTAAAATACCCCTTCAACATTCCACTGCACTTTACCACTTTGGGACACCACCTTTTTGGACAGGTGGAAAAGTAGATGAAGAGAGAAGGTCTTTTTTTAAAAAAAAAAAAAAATTTAACATGAACAGATTGATTTATATAATATAAATAAATATATTAGTAATAATAAAATTTGTTCGATGAAGATTACTTAAAATTTGATAGTTTTTTCGACTGTAATTTGTTTCTCAAAATTTTAGTTTGATGTAATTTTTCGTGATCCATATAATTCAATTTAATATAAAAATATCGATGATTATGATTATAATAATTTTTTTTAATATAAAAAATAAATTGACAGGTCAAATTTAATTTTTCGTACTAAAATTAGATAGTAATTTGTTTTCTTTTCTTGTGTCAATTTAACCAAAAAAAAATAGATTTCTAATCATTTTAATAAAAGGATGATATCTTTTTTTTAGTTTTAAAAATAAAAAAATCTTCAATTTTTACGGATTCTACATTGTATTAAATGATTAATTCATAATTCTTGTAAGAGAATATATAATTGCATTTTATAATTACGCATTGTAGGAACAACTTAGTCATCACATTTTTTTTTAATGAAGAAAAAGGGCTAAAGTTTACGAAAAAGAAAAAAGAAAAAAATTAAAAAAAATCCATGTTGGGTGCGGGGGAGGGGCATTATGGTAATTTGAGTTAAGCAGGTTACACGTTGTTCTCTTCGGGATGGCGCCTATACACCGGAAACCGGTCTAGCGTCGCGGTCGCTCGGGGGATGGGTGGTTGAGTCGGGTCGAGCCCGAATTGGACCGTTTCGGATTTTGATCCAATCTGGTCCGTTGCTTCGGGTCGATTCGGGTCCGAAATCGACGGGTCACATCAACCACTGGATTTTGTCCGTACACCGAGTTGATGGGCCACCTCCTGGGCCCACCACGGGCCATCTCAAAATTTTGAAATGGCCCAGCTAAATTAGGTGTTGAACATTGAACATTATGCATATGGTGCATGTAGATATTAATAATTGTAACACGTAATCATCACTTGATGGTGTATTGATATAGCTAGGTAATAATAATAATAATAACAACAACATGTAAACTAGCTCTTGAACATTGTAGTGGCGTGCATGATGATGCATTTAAGTAATAATGTCCGGGCACCGCACCGAGTTGGTTATGATAACGACGGAGGAAGTGATTTTTGTACAAATAGCATTGAACAAAATTAATTTTAACATTTAATGTTAAACAAACAAAAAAAGTGAAGTTTGTTTGTAGCTCTTCTTAGGACTTAGGAGAGAGCAAGCATGGGCCTCGATTTCAATTCGGCCGTCATCATCGCGGCATACACGTCGTCGGGATGATTCGCCAGCAGCGCATTGTGGCTGCCGAGCTCAGCAACCTTCCCATCCTTCACCACCGCGATGCGGTCGGCTCTCGAATGGTTGCCAGTCTGTGTGCTACGATTATCGTCGTCGCTAGCTTCGATGCCTTCCTCAATGCTTCGCGCACTGCTCGCCTCGTCCAACAGCAAGATCGTCAATCGCTTTAGCATGGCCCGCGCGATCGCTATTCTTTGCTTTTGTCTGCCTCATAGCTGAAACTGTCGGATCGTTGGCGCTAACCATTAATTCCAAAAGCTCGAGCGGTTAGAAATACGCAACCAATTCACTTAAAGTGTACAGACACAGCGCCCATGGGTCTCGACCGGACTCAACCCACCTTGGACGTTGGGTCTATTGTTGGGCCTCTTGCCGTTAGGTCTATTATGGACCGCAGCCCCACTCAACTTATTAGGCTCACCCAACTCAACTTATTAGTCTCCTGGGCCTATTGTCACGGGCAGGAAGTTGGACCTATTTTTAACCCATAAATAAATAGCCAACAGAAACAACCATAGTCTTTTCTTAATTTGATATGATTTGCATTTTCGTATCAACTTTAAATCACAATAATAATTTAAACTTTGTTTGAAAACCAAAAAAAAAAAAAGATTTTTTTTTTTTTTGCCTCGGTTTCATATCCTTGGGGTAGCCCACAAATGAACTTATGGATATGGGCCTCCTTAGCGACTTCCTCAATCTCGGCCCATGAGGTCTTTGGGTTTCCAAGGTAAAAAGTGTGGGCTCTTGGCCCACTAGGGCGCCTTAGCCATTTTACATCCAATTCCCTCACATCCAACCCTCCAACCATCACTCTCCCTAGATCAGGATCGTAGAATCGTTGCACTAGCTAGATCACCGTCGATTTCCCGCTCCCGCTCCCGCCAACGATCGCCACCGTCCCCCCCAGCCTTCACCTTTAATGAGAACTCGTTCAACACCGCCAGATCAAGTCTCGACAGATAGGCAAACGTCACCTGCTTCAGCTCGACGTCTAGCGGCTTTCGATCCTGATCGTCTTACCTGTTGAATATAAAATATTAAAATATCATTCGTTAACATATTGAGCTTTCAAATCAAAAACCTATTATTTTAAATGGTTTTAAATTGGAATAGAACATAGTGTTGAATATAAAAATATTAATGCATCGTTGTTTTCTATCGTCGTGTTACCTTTCTCCCGATCAGCTTCGATAGACGGGCGACGCTTAACTATCGAAAGCACTCCGGCGATCGCCGACGGGGTGGCCGACGTGTCTGGCGCGAGCTCGGCTAGCTGGCCTGCTGAGAATGAGCTTAGGACCAGAATCAAGAATATCTTGAACACATTACCGAAATTCGAGAGGTTCTTCTGGATCGAGTAAGCCCCGACCCACAAAGTTGAAGTGTATGCGTCGTACATAGCCCCCTGGGAAAGCCCAAGTGCAAGGCCCATGATCTGCGTCCGTCTCGCGGAGCTCCTCGCGGGCTGCAATAAGGCCCGGTCGAAAGACGACACAATCTGATCTTGCGCCGAGAACGTCGTCATCGTCCGAATGTTCGACACGGCCCCGAAAGCGATGCAGCTTGCACGTGCATACGCACCATTGTCCAATTTTGGTCCTATATTGATGAGTAGGGTGAGGTAGTTTGCACCGAGTGTGAAGGGAGTCATAGCCATAGCCACAAAAGTGAGCCTCCAATCCAGCGTGAAACATATGCCCAGCCCAACACTGGCTGAGCCCAGGCCCATTAACAAGACCGAGTACCGGTCGCCGAGCACCGATCGGAATGCGGTGGAATCAGTAGAGAGGCGCGAAACTAGCCCACCAGTTGAGTTCTCTTCGAGGTCGAACCAACTTGGCTCTTGTTGGAGAACAGACCGAAAGAGTAGGCCGCGGACTCTAACCGTGAGCCTCGTCCCGGCCCACCCACAAAAGCCTTCTTGGCCCGTCACGGTGATAATGCAGCCCAGGCCCAGGCCCACTATAGCAAGGGCTAGGTAGGCCACATCTCTCTTCAGTGTGGTAGTGTTGTTGTTGAAGTAAATTTGGAGAGCTTGTCCTAAAAGTAGTGGAAAAATTGAAAAAATAGTTCCAGTGACGACACTTAAAAAAAACCCAATTAGGAGGCTTTCCGGCCTCAATTCGTTCGTCGTCCTCCTCTTCTGCTTCTGTTTTTATCAGCAACACGGATCTTCCGTATTGTGAACTGGACTGGTCATTTGTGGACTCATCGGTATAGCTAGTATATTGGGCCTTATGACTTGGGCTCTGCCGGTGGTGGTGCCCGGTGCTGTTGTTTTCGGTAGCGAGCTTTACGAGGTTGGCATAAGGCCCGGCCCGTTTAAACAATTTGAGCTTAAATTGACCCATTTGTATTAGGGGTCACTTCACATTAAGCTTAAAATATATTAATTATTTAATATTTTTTTATATGGTACCATAATAAGAGATTCCGAATTCGAATTCTGATGAGCTACTCATTCCCGTTATTTAATAGTCTCGAATTTAGATGTGAAATATAGTGAAAATACTATTTTCTAGCATAACAAATTACAGGAATTAAGCAATGAATAATATAAGAATAAATTTTGAAGGGCGCCCAGAAATATTCTAAACTAATGAAAATTCAATAAAGATATCAGCTCTCTTACAAATCCGTAAAAGAAATTCAAAATTGACCAAAAATATAATTACAATCGACATCGAAAATTTATTACAACACTTTCAAAAATGAAATTGTTCAAGAGACTTCTATTTGAAGTTCAAAAATACACACACTCCTGCAGCTCCTTTTCAATGAGAATTTGCACATACACCGAAACATTTTCGGCGCTCTCGACCAACGATGCGTCAAAATAGATCACAACAATTGGAGACTGGAGAAAAGAAAAAGGCAGCAGATGCTCTGAAGCTAGTTGAAATGGTTATTTCCGAGTGTTCTCTTACAAACATGGACTAACTAGCAACTACATGCCAACATGCATATACTCTCTATTTTATAGATCATTTAAGATCCATAGATAGTTAGATACTTGTGATCATACAGGATTTACAGCTTCCATGTCAATGGCAATCGCTATCTCGTAGCTAATCTATTAATAACAGTCGATGACGACGTGCGCCGTATTCATCCAACTGTCAATGGTTGTTTATTTTTCCATGCAGCGACAATTTTGCACTGAAAGTCTCTTTCTGGTGCCTGATGACTAGCCGAGACCACGACACCTGGAAGGGAGAATCCTGAAAATGGAAGATGCATAGTCACTACATCATTATTGAGCAAAATTATTGAAGGAAAACAAACTTTAACATGTAAAATATGATCGACTAGCTAATACAATCACAGTATTTTGAGGGGAGTGTATGCAAAGTACCCAAAATGGAATTCTAGCTAGAATGCAGAAACTTACAAGGAAAGAGAGCCTTCCAAAGCAAATATCTCAGTGGCCCTGCTCACCGGTTTGATGGTTCAAATGTGAACTCCTGAGGAATAGATGGGAATGCATGTCTTGTGTAGAATAGCCCTGCAGAATTATAATCAGGGTGAGCAATGACTATCTTATGTCGACTATTTAGGATTAAGAAAAGAATGACGCTGATTTTAGCCCCAAACATTTGTTTTCTTTTAATCTCTACTTGTTTATTAAAAATCTCAATTACATGTTACTGTATTATGAGTTTTCTTCAGCAGCCAACTAGTTTTGCAAGTTTAAACATAGCCACAGCAGAAATATTAGTAAGAGAACTTCACCACAAACAGCATAAGCAAATTGAGGCATCTTAAGACCATTCTATTTGTAAGTTTCTACCTGACTTAGTTGATGAGCAGCCCCATGAAATGACTGTTGATGCAAATCCGAAGCTGGAGAATCCTACAAATTATCGCACACTATCAGCTTCCAGGTATATAAGCACTAAGCATCAGAGTTTTTTCATTTTGATACATATGTACTATGGTTAAATCACCTGACTATATAGAATCATGGCATGCAACCCTTGTTGGTTTGCATATGATGGCGTGGGAACATTCAGCGACGAGCTTGTAGGGGAACGCGAGTCCCCTTCATTAGCAATCCCTTGATTTTCTCCTTCAATTCCAGACTTAGCATCTTTTCTCCACCTCTTCAAGAAATATTTTTGAGGCAGCTCCTTGATGTTCCTAAAATCAAGTACCTTCAATGCATGACAACATTGGATCCCCATAAACTCAAACTTCTTACAACTGCAGACGACAGAACAATCGCTCGACTCGAATCTAACAATGTGTTCCTTGGGTTTCTCCGTGACAACGACTCTGTAGTTTGATGATGTGCCAGCATCGCTGCAGCTGAATAACATAGAATCCATGAACATCTCAAACTCCTTACGAAAAATTTCAAACACCACGGGTGTATATATGTTAGCAGCTTGTCTCAACATCTTCGATGGGGGTATTCTCGGAAAGCTTTGACTCGCATGAAAGTCAGCTTGTAGTTCTGCGTAACGGTGTTCTTCTAGTACTCTCTCGTAATTCCTGAAAAAGGACAAGAGATCAAATTGTGGACTTAAGTACTTCTTCAGCACATTGCTCAAGCTTTCACACTGTAAAGTGCTCTTTATGTCAGCACAGAATACATGCCTCCCATAAGCCAAAGCCCATTTATCCCTTTCCTCAAATAGCTTACACAGCCACTCATTGTTTGCAAGGTCATACTTCTCTAACAGATTTCTCCATCCTAGAAGGAACTCCTCCTCTTCATCATAATCATAAACGCATCTGCTAAAGTCCTTTGCGAAAGTTTTTGAGCCTTGAAATACATGATTGAGGTGCTTGACTGCATTTTGATAGACATGCCATACACAAAGCCTATGATTCGTACCAGCCCATGCTGCGGCAATTGCACTACTAATTGCCATAGACTGATCGGTCAAAACTGTTTTTGGTTGTTTTCCATGCATTGAGATCTTGAAGGTCTCAAACAGCCACTTAAAAGATTCGATAGATTCATCATACAACAAAGCTGCACCAAAGATAACAGTCTGTTTATGATGATTCACACCAAGGAACAGAGCCAGCGGTCTACCATATCCATTTATTTTATAGGTTGTATCGAAACAAATGACATCACCAAAGTGGTTAAAATCCGCCCTGGATTTCACATCGGCCCAGAAAACATTGGCTATTTTATCATCTTCGTCGACTTGAATGGCGTAAAAGAAAGAAGGATTATTGAACTGAGTACTCTGCAGGTACTTTAACATGGCTCCTGCATCACCCATTTGCATAGCCTTCATACGTTTGGACTGGAGAAAATTCTTATAATCTGGAGGGGGAAAAGTGACATTTTTAGGGCCGCCTACTCGTTTCACCATATTATCATTGGCTGATTTGGGCGGTGTTGTTCCCGAATCATCTGACAAATCTGCTTCCGAAGCTTGAAGCTCGGTAAGTATCCTCTGCGACCTTAAAAGGTGGGTTGTTGAAGGTGGGGCTGGTTGATGGTTATGGTCAGGTACAAATTCAGTTACACGATATTTCCCGGTTGATGTTATTTTAATAGTCATCCGTGCCGGGCAACCAATTCTTGTTTCGGGCCGCGGCCTTTTCACTTCTTTTGCTCCCTTTTTGTCTTTACGAAAACCTTCTCTTGAGCATACAAAGGTTCTTGATCTAGTGATATTTTCGGCGGATTTATCTGATGAGCTTTTTCTGACGCTGAAGCCCACATGCCCAGCGTACCTATTGTAGTACTCATATGCCTTCTCCTCGCTTTCGAATTCCATGTCAATTGTAGGGACCAGCTTCTCAATAGCAATGTCATCTAGAGGAGCATCAGAATCAATTACTTTTCTCATTTTCCCCTGTTTGTGCAAATTCTAGAATAGTTCATCACATCAGAAAGAATTGGAATTTTCACAATCAAATAACTCTCAAATTTTAAAACATATTGTTACAAACAAGACACAAGCCCTTGAAACTACAGTGCCCAGTGGCATTCAATGCAAAAATGGAACTAACAAAACCAAAAGATCAACGATCAAAGGAGAATAAGCATAATCAGTATACGGTGCAGAACACATAGGTACATAGGTTTAGGAATAACTACCTTTGTCCATGCAATTCCACAAGCATTGCATAGAGTCCTTGGTCCCTCAGGCCCGCGGCGCATATGTGGCGTCGCATTTGCACTGATGCCACAGCGTAGGCATCTGAACAACCCAAAAAGAAGCTTGAGAAATAGTCCTAATTCTGTACAGTGTTACCAAATAAAATAGCAATTTTTCATGATTTCCTATTAATTCTTAACAGAAAAATAAACCTTACCGGAAGAAAACTAAAGATTCTTCTCTAAACCTATCTCCAGTTTACCTCTCAAGACAATTTTCACATGCTCGTACTGGCGAGAAAATGCACAGTTGTATTTCTCCCAAACATTAGATGGTTGCATTTCACATTAAATAATCTAAATGCTGAATTATGGTTGGTAGAACAAATTACAGTTTATACATTTCTTTCTGAACTACGAAAATCCTGTTGGAATGCGGTTAGCAACTTTTTTTCTGTAGAATTTGACAGGCTATGTCTCTAACTAATCAATTTCTTACATGTCCTAAGAATTATGGCATTTGGCTATATCTCTAACTAAATGCCAAAATTAAGCAATTGGTGCCTTAAGAAGTTCAACACCTAAAATCGCAACTATTAAACATTAAACAGCTAATCCACCATAATAATAACGCTCAAATTGGAACTAACAATCAACTAATCCAGCATATTTAGCATTTTTATCAATTTTCACTAAGATTGGCTCCACCGTAGAGCGAAAAATGTAAAAAATGAGAACAATAAATCCAAAAGCTGATAAAATATTGTTCAAAGATCAAAATTTTACTCACTGCTCCCCAAAACTATCAAATATAAGCTCCAAAAGCCAAAGGATGCAATTTTCGCATACCTAACGGAACCCTCCAAACCATCGTCGCCATTGTTGTTGTGGACCTCGAGCTCCTGTTCGTGCTCGTACTGCATATTTTGGTTCCTCCCGCCCCCGCGGAAGGAGTAATGGGGCTTCAACGACTACTCCACCAATCCATCCACTAGGGTTTCAGATTCCCCTCATATCCTCTTCTTTACCTGAAATTGAACAAAAAGGTTCTCTTTTAACTAAGAAATTTGGGGAAAACCACTTATTCAAATAAATCTCGTGGGAATCGGCGACAAAACCATAAAATTCGAACCTTGTGAGATAGGAATGATTCTGTTACAGCTCGAATTCGACGATCATAGGCCTTTTGCAAGGGATTGATGAGAAAAAAAAAAGAGGTAAAAATACCCTAGAATCTTTAGGGTTTTGAAGCTTGATCGGAGGTCGGTGTCTCGGGGAGGACGACGAAACCCAAACTAGTTCGGGGAATGGATCGGGTGCGAGGGCCCAAATCGGGAATCCACGGAAACGTGCCATTTGGCATTTGACACGTGTCCTGATTCACTTAATTGTTTCAAATAGTACATAGACACGTCTACAACGTGTTTGTGATTTTTTTTCGCTGTAGCCCCTACATTTTTTTATTATTATTACAAATAAGCCACTAAAATTTCACACTTACATAATAATAATAATAATAATAATAATAATATTTCATATTTCATAAGTAAATGGGCAGCTTCAATATAATATTTCGCTCCCATTTTCGACATATCCTGCTTGTCTCTTTGCACGACTCATTGTTCCTCTGGTGTTTTGAAATTATTAACAAAACTACCTTGTTGATTGTTCAGTATGCTTTTTTTTTATTCTAGATCAATGATCATGATCATGTTCGTGGATCTGTGTCTGCATTTCTCTTCAAGTCACCTAGTCATTCAACTAATCTTGTCCACTTTGATCATTAGAATAGGGAGATTACACTTGGAACGAAGAAATTTAGCTCAGTAGATTCTGAAAAAAACAAATCTGCAATCTGTTTCAAAATTGATACTTATCAAACCAGTACATCACTATTAACCTCTTTCTTTCAGTCTAAGTTCTTAATTTACTTTCGCCATTCTATTATTTCTATTTTATATTCTCAAATACCCATTAATTTGTTCAATCTGATCATGCATGTCGTTCCTCTAAAAAAGATACGACTTTAAACACCGTAAATGCATGATTTGAATTACAAGAGTTTTTTTATTATTATTATTTATTTATTTAATTTTTTTTTTTTTTTTTTTTGAGGAAAAACATTCGCTCACCCACGTACGCACACACAAATTATGAACTAGTAAAAATTTAAAAATCTAAGAATTTATGTTGTGATGTTGAAGGTACGTATCAACCAATTAATCTACTCGGTGGTTGCGAAGATAACAGTTACTGCAAATAAATTAATTTCACTCAAAAAAAAATTGAGGTCTTAATTAATTAATTAGTGATTTGGTACAATTTCAAAATAGCCTTTAGCTAAGGAGGTTTCTATATACGTATTCGTATAAATTGAGCAGAAAACATATTTCCCCAAATGAGCAATCTAATGTTTTCAAAATTAAACTTATATATATATATATATATATATATATATATATATATATATATATATATATATATATATATATATCTTCTAAAAAATTAACTTTCATACATCATTATCCAGTATAAGCAAAAGATAATATAAAATATATCGTTCGAGAGAGTGGAATTGTCGAGTCTGATTAAATAAATATTATTTGAATTGGAGTGATAAATCTCATGGAAAAAGTTGGATTTAAATTAATAAAAGTGAAAATGTTTTCACTTCTTTAATAGTACTACTATTGCATGCACCTTATCCTTTTTTTTTTTTTTTTTTTTTTTTTTTTTATGTCAAATAGATTAGAATAGATATGTGTCAAATATCTTGTGAATAACCCAAGATATATATATATATATACATCAACATGTAGCTTAAAACAAGGTAATAATATATTAATACTTAGAACCAAGTTTTCAATATTCAAACTTGCACACAAATTTTCCATACCACGTTCGTAGTAACCATCATACTGAAATTGCCAAAAGAAGAAGAAAAAAAAAAAAAAAAAAACCAAATTACGCAAATTGAAGAGTTTGGTCGGCCATTGTTATGGCCGGACGCTTCTTGATCACCGGCACCGCGCGACCTACAGTCCGGCCGGGTAGCGGTCGGCGCAGTCGAGCCAGGGGCTGCGGCTGGGCCGCCGCACGCTCCTCACGGCGCGCCACACTGCGCTGTTGCACTTGAACCCCGAGCCGAATGCGAGTTGCCACACGCGGTCGCCGCCGCGGACGCGCCCTTTAGCCTCGAGGTAGGCGAGCTCGTACCTGTCGTTGCAGTAAATAAGAAACTATTGAGAACACCGTAGTTTTAGTACTTATATAAAGAACTGAACTGGAGTACTTTTAAAAGCATATAAAAGCATATAAGATCTCGAGTACTTTTAAAAGCATATAAGATCACAAGTCCAAAAAGTTATAGTACTAATACTTTGATGTTTGTAAAAGCACTCTAGCCGGACTCTATATTTAAATACCAGATGCTGCTGGAGGAGGTGTTGCCGAAGCGATGGAGGGCGGCGCGGGCGGCCTCGAGGTGGGCGTCGGAGAGGCCGAGGTTGCGCTGCAGCTGGTCGAGGATGCCGCGGCTGGCGGCGTGGATGCAGAAGTGCTCGAAGGCGAGCTTGTAGTCGGGGATGTAGGGCTTGTCGGCGGCGGCAGCGTCGGCGGCGGAGGCGGAGGCGGAGTCGGAGTCGGAGGGCAGTTTATTGATGTCGGCGCCGGATTTGGAGGAGGAGGAGGAGGGGAAGAGGTGGCGGTAGAGGAGGGTGGCGAAGAAGAGGAGCTGCTCGGAGAAGGGGAGCACGAGCGGGCCCAGCGTGGTTATGTTGGTCTTCAGTGCATGGCCACCCACCTCCATTAGGTCTCGGCTTATGGATAGCCCCTTTATACGTTGCTCATCCTCCTCTTGGTACACGCACCTATCATAAGTTTGAATTATAAGTTGGGTTTATCAACTTTGACCCAAGTTTTATTCTTGATTCTCTGGTTAATTTTCACTCTAGCAATTTATTTAATCACCTCCAAAACTTAATTTTATGGTGTAAATTTGTAAAAAATATTGTTGTTGTTGTTGTTGTTGTTTTTTTTTTTTTTTTTTCTGCTTGAAGGGGGAGAGTTTATTCACCTCTTCAACTTTGGCAGATGTTGCACGACTATTCAACTTAAATTTTATATGTATCATTTTGAGTTGGTTAATTTATTTTTAAATTTTTAATTTTATTATTTAATTTTATTATTTAATTTTTAATTTTGTTTTGTTACGTTGTTATTCGCTATATACATAAATGAATTTCGGAAATACGTACCTGAAGCTGCGGTCGTCGGCCCCCTTGTGCGTCCTGACGATGTGCTCGAGCCGGTACTTGGCCCGCCGGAAGTCCCTCCGGCGGTTGGACAGCAGCACGGCGGAGCACCCCATTCGGAAGTAGCAGTTCGGTATGAGCATCGACCGGTTCCGGCCGGCGTACCACGTGAACGTCACCGCCTCCGTGCTCACCACGACGGCGTAGTTGTTCGGGTTCGCCTGCAGCATGTCACGCGCCAGATCGACGGCAATGATGCCGGCGCTGCAGCCCATCCCCCCCAGGTTGTAGCTCAGAATGTTCCCCCTCATCTTGTAGTGGTTAACGATCATTGCGGAGAGCGACGGTGTCGGGTTGAAGAGGCTGCAGTTCACCACGAGGATCCCCACGTCCTTGGGCCGGACACGGCACTTGTCGAACAGCTCGTCCAGGGCGCTGAACATAGCCGCACCCGTCTCCCCGCGGCCCTCCTTCATCGTCGCGCAGTTCCCCGGCGAGAAGATCGATTTCGGAACGTAGGTCTCGTCGCCGAGGCCCGACGACTTGAGGATGCGTGCCTGGAACGCCAGGCTCTCCTCGTCGAACTTCCCGGACTTGCGCGCCTGCTCGATGAACTCCTCTTTCGATATCTGAATTCAACAAATTTTGAAAACTCTAATTTGATGCTGTTGCTTTTCAACGGACATATACTTATTGAGAATTTGAATGAACAAGCTCGTAAAAATTTTGCAAGATCTTATGTTAATAATATTTTTATAAAAATCTATACCTATATATGATTTCTCTTATTTTTTTGCCACGTGTAATCATTTCCTTCATCTATACAATTGAAAATTTTCTGACTTTTCTTATTCCAAACTCCTAATAAATTAATTGTAGACTCTTTTTATTCCCAAACTCCCAATGAATTAATTGTGGACTCTTTTCATTCCCAACCCCCAATGAATTAATTGTGAACTCCAAACCTAATGAATCACTTATACACCTAAAATCAAATTCTACACGATTCACACCCAACCACAAAAACTCTTATAGTATGACCAACATCATTCTCTCCTCTCTCACTCTCCCTATTTTTGAGTTCTTCTCCTCTCTCTCTCTCTCTCTCTCTCTCTCTCTCTCTCTCTCTCTCTCTCTACGCCACCACCTCCCTCTTCGCCATCTCCGTCGGCAACAAAGCCCTCTTCCTCGACCCCTCCACCCTCGATTCTTTTATTTCTTCCTTCCCGCCGTGAAGAACCTCCAAGGCTTCTTGCCCTCATCCTCCTTCTCCTCCTCCAAGATTAAAATTTTTTACTCTCGATCTCATCGAAACTCTACACTGTCGTAACTCATAGAACGTGAGCTCTCTCTCTCTCACTCTCTTTCTAAATTTTATTACATTCCCACATATGCTTTAAATTTTAATCCCGAATAGATTAATCTTTTACTCTGATCGATTGGTGCTATAGGTTCTTATGTTAGGATTGAAAATGATTTTTTTTTTATATATATTGGAAAAAATATTTTAAAATAGTATTTTAAATTATTTTATATAATCTTTTACTTCTGTATTTATATTATAATAATAAAAAATATAAAAATATATTTTTAATAATATTTATCCGTCGCATCGCACGGTTAACTACACTAGTATAATTTAAACTAAACAGATATTCAAGAATATCTGGAAGTAAGTTAGATCAAAAGGGTCAATTAGAAGTTAATGTGCAGAGTGATATACTGATATGCCATTGACCACCAAAGGAAACGCATTATGATCCAGTGATTAATCCCACGCATCCATTACAATAAAATTATACTATAGCGATATTTTTAAGTATTTCTGAAGTCTAAAAAAAATATCGCTGGCAAAAATACCAATACTTATTGTTAGTTTTGCTATATGTGCCGTCGCTAGGGTGTATAGCGACACATTTTTATAATGTGTCTTAAAAATGTGTCCTTATAATTTAATTTTGAATATAGATAGAATATAAATAGAACACTTATACAAAAATATCATAAATATGTATCTCTATGACCTAATTTTATTATAATGACCTAATTTATTGGAATTAAAAACAGACTGACATGTGGCCCACCCAACACCACAGGATCCCTTATGAGGGTTTGGCAGACTGGAGAGGTAGAGACCATTAATAACTCATTCATAAAACTCCCAACCACTCAAACGTTATGACATGCACCTACAAGAATTAATTTGTTCTTAAAATCAAAAATTTAAATATTGCGGCATACGAAATCGTGTCGAAAATTTATCTCACGGTACATATCATGGTGTGTTCGTAAAATAATATAAGTGTACCAATATATAATAGTATAAAATATATAATTTTTTTAATAATAAACTATTATAATTACTTATTTACTAAAAAGTAACCATCAATTAACCTAATTTTATTTACTAATAAGTATGTAAAGACATTAAATTTGATAGAATTATCAATAAATTTAATAAAATGCCTAATTAATTTTTTTTACTAAAATTCCGAGCTCTAAAAAATTTAAAAAGTTAAGAAAGCCTCAATCCACAAAAAGAAAAAAAAAAGGCGATTAAAAACAGCATACAGTTGAGGTGGTCTCTATAATTTTTTACCTTTCTTTTCTTTTTCAAAAAAAGATAAAATTTGTTTTTAAAGGATTATGTAGAGAGCTCTTGGTCACAGAACACATCAAGAATTATTCAATAAAGTTAAATATATGTGATATGAGTGTCTCTATCAGTTATGTATATTTGGTAGTTATTCCTTGGAATACATAGAATCATAGAATTGTTTTAAAATTTATGTGCAACTAATTTAATTATCTCATCAAATATTTAATAATTTAAAAATCGAGTCGAGTGGGCAATTGGACTGATCCAACGGTGCGACATAGTCTATAAAATGATTCAGTCCAACTCTTTAAATTAGATAAGTAAAAAAATTATTTTAAATCCATCAAACCAGTGAGCCAATCCGCTTTAAATCATGCATATATATTGGCCCAATTTTTTTGATCCAGTCATATTAAAATTGAACAACCAAAAATTAATTTAGTTGATTTTATTTTTTATGAGTACAAATTAGTTTTATAAAAAGTAAAATTAAAAAATTTATATTTACATAATTTAATCTAAAAATTAACATTTTTATATTTTATTTTATAATTAAGTATGATGCTATAATAATAATAATAATAATAATAATAATAATAATAATAACAACAACAACATATACATATATATGTAAACTAAATTTAAAAATAATAATTAAATATTTATAATGTTAGTGGTTGACCTACTAGCTGAACTTGACTGAACTAGTGATCCTTCACCTAACAACATTTTCAGACCTCCATTGGACTCGATTTTTAAAGCTAGAATATATAATTTTAGAAATAAATTAAAGGTGACTGTTTTCTTTACCGTGGTTTCCGGGGACAGAGCATTCAAATCGAAAAAATTTATAAAATTTAAAATCTAGAAAGTTTAAGTATACTACATGGTATTTAATGATACTGATTGTGAACTTAAATACTTAATCATCTGAAACAATACCCAAGTAAATAAACAATCCTACTTTAGAAATATTCTAGCCTAAACTAGCTGGTTAGCTATCTTATCAATCTCCTTAATTATAACATATAGTTAGCTAAAAAACTCTAATATATATTACATAGAATCTGAGACTAAAAAACAACCATAAATAGGCTATGAAATAAATTATATATGCTAAGAATCACGCTTGAATTTAAAACTAATATATCATATTAAATAATACGAAATAATAATTTTTTCAGAAAAAAAAAACTTTTAAGTTTGTATAGGATAGTATTTTTATATCCAATACAGAATCACACGTACGTAGCCATGCATGGCATGCCATGTACGTACCTTGAGGTCGTCGGCGGGGCGGAAGCAGGCGAAGTCGATGAGATAGATGGGGCGGGGCCGCGACATGAAGTAGACGGAGATGGTGAAGACGAGGACGGCGAAGAAGGCGAACACGGTGGCGAGGTCGTAGCTGGTCTCCTCCCACACCTTCCTCCATAGCTCCTCCCTGCTCAGGCTCCCCACCTCCGCGCTGAACACCACCACCAGCACCGGTATCGTCGCCAGGTACACGCCATGGCTGATCATGTAGTGGTACCCCAGCTTCACGTACTTCAGGTTCACCGACTGCAAGAAGTCCGGCAGGCGCCGCCGCACCCGCACCGAGAAGGTCGGCGACCCCGCGTCGGGGCCCGTCGACTCCACGCCGCGGTTCACGATCTCCGTCGACAGCAGCGCCTGTTCCCCCGCCATGACACCGATGTCCGAATAATTGGTCTTGTTGGTTAGGCTTGCATTGGTTTGTATATATGTATGTAGTTGGAGGAGTGTGAGGGAGAGGGAGTGAGGGAGAGGAGCTTAATTTAATAGGGAGAGAGGGGTGGGTGGGGGAGAGTTAATGCTTCCACCGAACCGGAGGGGATGTAGTTGGAAGAGCCCATGAATTAATCACAATTGATTTAATGTAATGAAGGTGGAAAGGGTGTTGCATATACGTTGCCAAAGATCGAGCTGAAAAATTCAACAACATCAATTTCACAAGCAACTTTTAATTTATTTTAAGTCAAATATGAACTGACTAGTAAACAGCAAGTTGAATTATCAACTATATATATATATATATATATATTATGTAAATTAAAATAAATAATAATTAGTGTATGAGGTTTCAAATTTATATCTTAAAAACTTCACATATTTAGCATGTACTTAAATAATAATAATTTTATTTAAAGTTTGACAATTATTTATTTCAGTCTCTGTCACGCAAATCGATCCGTGCTTATTTTTGTTCCATATATATATATATATATATATATATATAGATGCAACTATGTAAGTAAAGTTAGCGTGAGTTTTATTTCTAAGTAATTATAAGAGTTGTTACAGATGTACAGTTAGTGTGAGCGAGTGTATAATAGTAAAACATGCATATTTTATTGAGTGTCAATATTTTTTTGTACACTCAAGGAGAGTATGAAGTAATGTCTACAACAGTATATAGTTTCGCCAAATTAATTATTCCATCATAATACGATTTTTTGTGCGTGTGTAGGAGAATTGCACTGAAATAAAAATCACAAGTTATATATCACCGAATAATTAACTTGATCTGTGGATCGATATCCAAAATCCAAATACAATGAATCAAATTTAGATTGGATTAGAATCGGATGGTTAATTAATTGGATGGTTAGATTTGAATTTGAATCCTTTACTCATCTGATATAATCAACTCGATCCAACCCAAATATTATTTCTCTCCCTAGTTTTACCAACATAGCCAGGTTTTATCCTTGAAATTAAATGTTCTTCCAATAGTTGGGTTTTTAGATGAAAAAATTCCACCTGTAAATCTTACATATAAGAATAAATCTTTTTTTTTTTTTTTTTTTTTACAAATTATTTTAATATTATCAATGTTGGATCATCGACGTTAATCATTAATTTTAAAAGATCTAGCTATTGAAAATACACAATCAATTCATTTAATTAAAACGTACTGACATAGTATCCATAAATCTCAATTGTGACTTAGCTCAACCGATATCACGCCACTTTGAATATGACTCAACTTAACTTAACCTCCCGCCACATGACTAGATGCTGGCGTCTTTAAGCCAACAATCAATATTAAAATTCTATATGTACATCTTATATATGGGTACAAATATTACGTCTCTTCCATTTAATGGCCCACAATTTTTTTTGAATTTTTAATATTAGAAAAAATATTAGACTAATGAAAAATAGTTCTTGAGTAAGTGGGATATAAATTTTATATCTAGTTTAGAAGCAATTGCTCTCCCAGATGTTACTTATAATTAGTATCCCTTTCCTATAAGTACATGTTTAGCTGTCCTTAATACAAAGATCAATGATAGATTTACAATCCAAAATAGATTGTACTCCTACAATAGCCTCGTCCAAATTAAAATCTTTTTTTTTTTTTTTTTTTCCTAGTTTATCATTTTCTTGTTTTTATCTTTCACTGAAAAAAAGAAAAAAAAATTATAGGGATTATATATAAGTCCTTATTTGTTACAGATTTAGCAGATCTAAGTAGATAATAATAATTCCATAACTTTAATTTTATATTGAATTCATAACTTTGGTCCAATATTGGTGTATATATATATATATATATATATATATATATATATATATATATATATATATATATATATATGAGAGGTTATATATTTTTAAAAGTACAAATCTAGTTATGTTTGTAAATTTTTTATCATTTGGATTTGTATTGAGATTTGTGTTATTGTAAAGTCAACTAAAATAAGAAAAGGAAAGAGTGTAATAGCACGAATCTCAATATAAATTTAATAGTAAAAATATTACTAGTATAGTTGAGCTTTACTTTCGAAAGTATATAAGCTCTACTTTATATATATATATACAATTTATTTATGTATCATTACAAACATATTAAACCGTAATATAAGTTTATTAGTTTACAGCAGTGATATCCGACCATTTTTGTCAATAACTACAATAAATTTAAATATCGAAAAGTGCAGTAAAACCAAACTATTTTTGAAAAGAGAAGAGGTGGAAAGAGTAATAAATAAGCTCAAGGGAAACTCAATAGCTAGGTGAGTGTCCTTTCAAAAATTTGCTAGTTAGGAAACAGTTAACATAGATATATTATTGACATTAATTGAAGGAGTATTGCTATTAATACTGCAGCATGCTGTAATGAATCATCCACAGATTAGTTTGTAAAGAACAGATCAGCACATTACTTTAGTGGATACAGAGGATGCTTGTAATTGAAGGGCTCTCCCTCAAAATGGTACCTAAGATTTTTATGGACCATTTTTCGAAAACTTAATTACTTAGCCACTATAACGTAGTAGTTGAGTGATCTTCACTGTTGGCTTTATGAAGAACTTCATAAAGTCACAGTACTGTGATCTGTAGTTGTGATTTCATATAGAATTCTTGGCATATATTTTTATTTTTATTTTATTTTTTCAAAAGAAAGATTGGATCTTACCGCTTTATTTAAAAGATAAATGAACTAAGCAATATGAGTGAGCAGCCAGGTCTCAAGAATGCGCGAAAAAAAAAAAAAAATAGATCTATTTGTTGATATAGTAATTTTTTTTTTTTTTTTTTTTTTTTTTAGAGAGAAAGGTAATATACTATCCGTTTTATTCGAAAGACAAATAAACTAAACAACATAAGTAATATTCGGACTTTTTTTTAAACTAATCTTAAAAATATTAATATTTACAAAGTAACCCTTGTAAATTTTTTTTTTTAAAACTAATCCTGCTTTTGCCAGCAGGGCGCCACGGAGGCTGCCTGAAGACGCTGAATCGTTCAGCGTCTTCACAAAAACCCTGTGAAAACGCTGAATGAATCAACGCCTTCACTATATGTGCTGAAGGCGCTGAATGGTTCAGCGCTTTTAACATGTATATTAAAGGCGCTAAATGGTTCAACTCCTTTAACATAAATGTTAAAACGCTGAATGGTTCAGCGCCTTTAACATTTATGTTAAAGGGCGCTGAATGGTTCAGCGCCTTTAACATTTATGTTAAAGGGCGCTGAATGGTTCAGCGCCTCTAGCAGTTATATGAGGACTTACCCAACTTTCGCGCGAAAATTGGTCAAGTTCTCAGCGCCTTCATAGTATGTGCTGAAGGCACTGATTGATTCAGCGCCTTCAACACATATTATGAAGGCGCTGATTCATTCAGCGTCTTCACAGAGTTTTTGTGAAGACACTGAATGATTCAGCGCCTTCAGGTCACCCAGCACCCGTGGCGCCCTGCGGGCAAAAGCAGGATTATTCTTGCAAATATTTTTTTTACAACGTTATTTTCCAAATTTCTAAATTTATTAGGGTTAATTTTAAAAAAATTCCTAATATTCAAAAGATAAATGAATTTTGCGACATGAGTGAGAGAGCCAGTTTTCTAAAATGTGCCAAAAAATAAAATTTTTGGCATAATTTTTTATTGTTGTTGATATAGTATATTTTGACCTTTTTTTTAGAAAAAAAAAAAATATCATGCAATTTGTTTTTTCAGAAAAATTAGTTTTCTTTTAAAAGACTATTTTCAAATTTTAATTTTTTTTTTTTGAAAAAAAAAACTAATTTTTCTTAAAATCAAACAGTTGGAAAACTGAAAAAAAAAAAAAAAAATAAATAAATTATGTTTTTTTTTTTTTTTTTTTTTACACTTTTTCTGAAAACCAAACAGTCCCTTAATTCAAGAGGATGATGACTCCAAAACATTCCACGAATCTACTCGAAGGCCATAGCAGTTAATTAACCACCACCTCCCGAACTAATTTCTCAGGTATTTAATTTGGCTATCAAATCTATTTCTTTGATTCTTTTGAACTAATGTCATCTTTATTTTTCTGTGAGTGTTTAAGAAGTCTCTTTAACTTACGCCACGAGTGCTCATTTGTAATAATCAGCATCAATGACGAAAAGTTGATTCGACATATTGCACATAAAAAGTAGACTCATCAATAGCTCGATCATTGTAGAGCTACAAATCAGTAATTTGGCTCGTTCTAACAAATTGAACACAAAAATTAGTTCTAACATTCTCATAACTCAGATGAATCATATCATATCCACTAATTAAAATGACAGTAAAAAAACACAACAGAATAATAAATCGAAATCATAAGAAGGACACCGCAACAAAAATACGCCGTTCTATAATGGCATATAACATGCTGTACATACATTAGATATCTCAAAGATCACATTTCTGAGTTTGAAGAGACAAACATTTAATGAGAAGCGGAGAAATTTCTAGTAAAGGCTCAAAAATACTCCCTCCCATTAATAGATGGGCCACAGCTGCAGTAACACTTGAAATTGACCATGAAGGGGCATCTTCTTCGCTCGACACTCTTTTAAATGCAATGCAGAAAAGGATGGCAGAATAATGATTCGGCCCACTAGCAATAATAATTTATTAGGCCAAACTATCAATCTAGAATATTTAAATTCAATTATTATTACTCGTGCTTATAATTTCTTATATATCCAATCACAACTCCATTCCCATCCGCTTGTCATTCAGATCTTGATCCTGACTCAGCCGAGACTCGTCATACACTTCCGGCTGATAATTAACTCTAATATCAAATAAAACAATCCGACCCACTAGCAATAATAATTCGTTAGATCAAACTACCGGTCTAAAATGCTTAGCTATAGTTATTATTACTCGTGTCCATGGTCTTTTATATACCCAATTACAATCTCATTTTTATCCGATGTGGGATTATTGGGGGTGTCACAAAGATAATAATAAGCTAGAGTTATGTCTACTCCCCAGAGTCTAATATAAGAATAAAATCTAAGCAGAATTGATCGGTTTCTTCGAGCGGTGTTTGAAGCTCGGCATACTTGTGATTTGTGTGAATCTCTTGATGAGATAATTTTTGATATTCAGATTCTACTTCCATCTATTTTAAAGAGACGTCGTAACAGTACTATTGTTTTAAATCTTTAACCACTGATCTTTTTCTTGCTTAATAGCCTCTTTCTTTTGGAGAGGATGAGCAGTGGACTAAAACACTTTCTAAAAGGACAAAAATATTGCACAATCCTTCAACATCAAGTGGGAGAAGCAATGTAGCTCATAAGATGGGTTTATTTGCCTACCTGGTGAGTATCACAGCTCGAGATAACATCCAACTTGAAACCCTATATTGATTTTCAGTGCTCTTAGCATTGTATCCACTTCTCCATCTCTTCTTATAGAAATGTTGTGCTATTAATAGAGCATGTGTATCAAACCAAGTCAGTGTTTGCACAGTATACTTGATTTGGCTCCCGATGATCGGCCTGACAAAGTGTTCACGCAATTTGACTCCCATAATGCCAAACATTCGTCGTATGTCCTCTCACAAGGCTAAATCAAATAGATTCTCTCCAGATTTAAATTCTTTACAGAACCGTTCAATTCACTGAAAACAAAGAACACAACAATTTGATTAGTATTAGGTATATCTGAGGAAGAAGAACATGAACATAGTCCAATGCAACAACTGGCACCAATGTGGCTCGGCGGAGCTCTAGACACATAACTTGAATCAAAATGGTTAGCTAGGTGCTGCTGAACAAGCATTTGATGCTTCTCAATCCGAATCTCTTCTGTAATGATAACAACATAAAACAGAAGAATTTGAAGAAGATTTCGTGTAAGAACCAGATCTACAATGAGTTTGTTGGCAGGTGAGGAAGATTTATTACACATATAAATATGAATATGACAAGGCATAATCTGTCTTCTACCTAACTTAAAGTAATATATAATCAAGAAATAGAATAAGGGCATTCTAGTTGATTTCATATTCATTGAAGTACCGGTCAAATACTTACCAAACATTATCATAGAACGAACATATGTAACACTATTGACTTTTTAGATCGAAAATGACCTTGTACAGGTAGGAAGCCTTAGAGAAATGCTATTTAATGCTTATGAATTGTTAATTACAACAAAGTGCTAGGAGATTCTGGAATCATAAAATAATAATAATAATAATAATAATAATTCAATGATTATTTTGCCATGAGCTAGCTACAATTATCTGGAGCACTGAGACCATAGAGCTCTGAATAGTTACTATTGATGGATTGGAAATTGGTAATCTAGATGATTACATAAACTTGATTGAGGGGAAAAAAAACATACAATTTTACTAACCAAAATAGGAATAGAAAATGTAAGTACAATATACTTATTTTTTAAAGATTTCCAAGTTATTAGTGAGACCCAACCTTGGGCTGTCTGAAAATAAAAAACCATAATTAGTAGTAACAACAATGTGCAAAGCACAGCATCAGCAGATTGATAGAAACAAAAACCTGAAATATATGTTAGAAGAGTGTATTTCTAGGCAATCAAAACCTTTCAGTTGGTTATAACTAGTGATGGATAGAGAAGTGTATAGCCAAGTACAACATGTGGCCTCATAAAGACACGGCCATGTGAAGATGTTTACAACAGTGTATAAGCATTATATTCAGTAAATGCTCACATGGACCATGGTAGGTTTTTGCCCTCCCTTCAGCAGCGAATTTATTAAGTGCAGCCTCCCATTATTAACCAGGGGAAATAATGGCATGTCTGTCATTCTCAAACATGGGTTTAGCAAGCAAAGGCAAGTTTATGAAAAAAGCCAAACATCTATAGCATCCGCGAGGTTAATATTAGTCCCCAAAGATTTTAAAACCTTTAGAAAAGATGTATACATTGAATATATATATATATATATATATATATATATATATATATATATATATATATATATATATATATATATAGTCCGGCTATTATGCTATCGATAGCACCAAGCACTTGGTGCTACCAAGTTTTTAGCTGTTAGATCTACCCCTTTGATCATTTCCACCCGTTAGATCATTCTATTTTTCCAACCACCCACTAAACCCTAGGGGCCCACTATCATTCTAGCCGCACATCTCTTAATCCAAGAGGTAAAAACTTAATAGCACCAATGCCTTGGTGCTATCGATAGCATAGTAGCCTAGTTATATATATATATATATATATATAGAGAGAGAGAGAGAGAGAGAGAGAGAGAGAGAGTAGAGCTTATATACTTTTAAAAGTACAAGGCCAACTATGCTTGTGAATTTTTTACCATTAGATTTGTATTGAGATCCGTGCTATTGTACTTTCTCTTTCTCTCTCTTTAGTTGACTTTACAATAGCACAAATCTCAATACAAATCCAATGGTAAAAAATTTACAAGTATAGTTGGGTTTGTGCAAGTATAGAAGCTCTACTCTCTCTCTCTCTCTCTCTCTCTCTCTCTCTCTCTCTCTCTCTCTCTCTATATATATATATATATATATATATATATATATATATATATATATATATATATATATATATATAAAGAGAGAGAGAGAGAGCTAGGCTTGTGTGCTTTTAAAAGTATGGAGGCCTCCGTGTTTAAAGTCGTTTTCGATATTGGAATTTTCGAATAGACAATCGGCTTAGTTAGACTTGATCTAGAGTATTTAAAAGACCTAGAAAATAAATTTTGCGATTTTTCGATATCAATTGCCTAGTGATCAAAGGAGTTCAAAATCAACAATTTTAATGGTTGTGGTGAGCCGTTTGCAAGTTTAACGGTATAGAAATATCCAAATCATGTAAAATTTCGATAGAATATTTTTTATACTATATTAAACAAGATCAATATCTTTGATCTAGAATTTTAGTGTCATATCATCACATTTTGTGAGATTTTTCGATTGATTTTGAACTCTTTCGATCACTAGGCAAATGATGCCGAAAAATCACGAAATTTATTTTCAAAGTCCTTTAAATACTCTAGATCAAGTCTAACGGAGCCGATCGTCCATTCGGAAGTCCCAACATCGAAAACAACTTGGAAGCACGGAAGCCTCCATGCTTTTAAAAGCACACAAGCCGGACTATATATATATATATATATATATATATATATATATATATATATAGAGAGAGAGAGAGAGAGAGAGAGAGAGAGAGAGAGAGAGAGAGAGTCCGGCTACTATGCTATCGATAGCACCAAACACTTGGTGCTACCAAGTTTTCCACCTTTGGATGAAAAAATGTGTAGTTAGGAATTTAGGATGATAGTAGTTCCCTAGGGTTTAGTGGGTAGTTGGTTGAATAGTATGATCTAAAGGTTGGAAATGATCAAAGGGATTGATCTAATGGTGAAAAACTTGGTAGCACCAAGTGCTTGGTGCTATTGATAGCATAGCAGCCGGACTATACATACATACATACATATATATAATTGGCTTTGATAATTTTCTAAGAGGGTTGACACCTATTTTTGGACCTACGAATATACATCATGTGCAGAACTAAATAGAATACAAATTCTAGGATGAAATGATGCATATCTCCCAGGACCCGTACTCCTTTTTACTACTCATAACTTGCCATGCATCTTGATTAGCTACTAAACAACCAGCTATGAAACAACCAACATTTACAGTTGGGGCCCTGCGCAGGTTTAAATATGTGAGTAACTGCTCTTGCCATGTGTTGCAGCATGATAAATAGTTAAGAAGGAAAACAGAAGGATCTTGCCACAGTACTAGAACAATATCATAGTTATCCGAACATAATAAAATATAACTTCAATTTCAAAGGCATGTATATATACTATCTGACCTTTCCCATGGCTGTGAATTTGAACCCTCTTGCGAATTGGTGATTGACATCTGAATCCTTTCATAGGCCCAGTAGTTTAAACGAAAAAGGTACGAATCTATTCGGCTTTCATATTGGATGGAGTACCTCTAATATTGATGAATATCATCTTGGCAAGGGAAAGATGTGCATCCAAAGTCCAAAACTGTGTTTGCGTCCAACTTCATGGGATAAAAGTTAGTGTAACAAAGTTCTTAGCCACTAAATGTCTCAAAAGAAAGAGGAAGTATTGAAAGCAAATAATAGAAAATTCACAAGTTAGAGAAAGATGAGAGGGATTTGCATTATTGCTTCTACAGGTACTGCTGATGATCCTTATCTTTCTGGGACAAATAATATGTTATTGAGTCATTTACTACTTTTGAAGAGGCAAACTTGGACGAAAGCACGAAACAAATACGCATTAATGTAATGTCAGGATAAAAATGGGGAACCACAAAGTGCATCAGATTGCGATAGAGCTTATATGCTTGGAGGACATCAACAAACATTGGGCCAGAAAAAACTAAATGAATTTATATGACATGATTGCTCGCATGCATAGGATAGAAGTTGGGGCTTGCAAATGATACAGGTAAGTTGGCACCCAAAGGAAAAAGCTTATGATATGATCAAGAATCACAAAAAGGTCATGTAAGCAACAACCAATTTGTGTTCAATATATATAGACAATTGGAAATGTGTAAAGAATTAAAGAGTAGAACATTTCATTTAGAAGCTCAACTGAAACTGGCTTAAATTACAAGCAATCACTGCGCTCACATAGGTCCAACTGACAAATATGATACGAAATTATAAGTTAAACAGACTCCTAATAAATATAGCAAGTTTTAAGGTAAAGAAGGTAGTAGAAACATCAGCATATTCATACAAGACCACAAGTTGTAATCAGCAAGTTATATTCAAGTGGTAAAAAAAAAGTGCCACAGTATTTTTGTGATTTGCAACACATATAGTGGACTATGATTCTATCAAGAGGGAACCATTTTACTTGTCAATATACTCTCGCAGAACAAGATGGCTCAACTGAATCAAAATTACTGAATAATTATCAAAATGGAACATATTTCCTAACATGGATTTTCTAACCTTGAGAACTCAATTGTGGTAAGAACCATATAAATCCCCAACATCCATCTCAGAATCATCGGTAAGAGAAGCATCTTCCAAAGTATCATCTGTCCCTTCGTCTTCGATATCCATATAGCCACACCGACTATCGCTGTCACCATCAAACAGATCATTCTCTGTATCGGAAAGCTCATCAAAACTTCCGATTCTCTTTATCCTTCCTCTGTAACCAGTAAGTCGAAGAACTTTTTCCTTCCAAAGCACCAAAGGGCATTTTTCTATCAACTCTGAACCCTCGTACGCTTCCGTCAAAAACACACTGAACCGCTTCCCCCTCTCGGAAACATAAAAGATCCCGAAGTGCTTCAACAGAAGCCGCATCAGCTTTTGGGGCATCACAAACTCCCGACGGAAGTGCGTGAGGTGGTCGGTCACAAGCCTCTTCTCCAAAGTAAAGCTCAATATCTCATGCATAATGGCGACCGCCCTCTTATCAAATTCTTGCGACCCGGGTGTAAGCCCCTGCGCATCGGCATAGGGCGAAAGATACGATCTTTTTTGGAAATGTTCGATCCTGCCGCCAATTCTAAAGATTTTCTTGTAATTCGGAGGAAACCTTACTGGAAAAGGGAGGCAGAGCTCTCCGGGCGAACATGGCGGCTGCGGATCAGTCTCATTTGAAATGGCCTTCTTCTCCAGCTCAGTAACTGCCCAAGAAGGGTTCCAATTCACAAGCTTTAAGTACTCCGCATTTTCAACCCTAACAACTTTAAAGCATTCCGGAAACATATGAATCCATCTGGTCCTAAAATCGAAAGGAAGGCCCATGTCTCTTCTGAAATTGGCTATCTTGTCCACAGGAAGCCTCTTGTCGACCGACAACATAAGCAGCCTCGTAACGCACTCGGCGGCTTTCTCCGAGCGCTCTTCGATAAGCCGGGCCTCTTCTTCGACGAGCTCATCAGCTCGGCTAGTCAAACCGCACCACACCACTCCTTTTCTGTCCTTGTAGAGATCGAAGAGCTTGGGGATTTGCGGACGAAATCGGCAACTTTATGCGGCTTGCTCAGATTGACCTGCTGCCGATATTGCTCGAGCCGCTTTAGCGGGATCACCTGTTCCGGCTCCTTCTTCAAAACATCCATAATCACCAAAACCTTGGAAACCACCTTCCACCGCTCCGTGGCGATCTCGAGATCGTGCACGCGCTTCATTTTGCTCCGGTCCTGCACCCTCCTACTCTTCGTCATGAAGCGCTTTTGCACGGCCACGGATATCGAATTGCACGTCAAGCGATCGAGAAGTGGATTCGCATGGTTTAGTATAGCGAGAATGCGAGAACGAGCCATGGAACGCATTACTTCATGGATTGCACAGCTTTTTTTTCGGCTAGGTAATCGAGCGAACAGGTTGCGTGCATGAAAAAGACGAAGAGAAAAAAAAAGAAGTGCGTTTCTCAGAGGCAATACGACGAACATGTGGTGTGCACGACGAGGGAGGAGGAGTTTTGGGCTCCGTGGCTCACCCCATTGGCCCAACTTTGTAGTTGGAGCCTTGTAGGTTTGGACCCGTTGACTGGACCAAATGAACCCGAATCCAAACCCAACCACACTTGAAACCGAGCTCGAACAACACGAGGGCGACAGATCCGCATAGGCGTTTTCTGTGTGGATTTGTTGGAATCTAATTTAAATAGAAAAAAATAATAGTTTTAAAAAAATATCTTTAATAATTTTTTTATTCAAGTTAGTTTTATTCTGTCAAGTAAATTTTTTAATTATTTATTATATTATTAATCAAAAAAATTATTGATTGATTTACATTATATAGAATTTATGAGAAGTAAATTTTTTAATTATTTATTATATTATTAATCAAAAAAATTATTGATTGATTTACATTATATAGAATTTATGAGAAGTAAATTTTTTAATTATTTCATATATATCTATAGGAATATTTTGCAGGATGTAAATCGTATTTCTGTAAAATATTATTATAATAGAATTTTTTTAAAAATAATCTTATAAATTTTTATAATTGTGAAAATAGCCTTTTAATTTTTTTTTTTTTACAAAAATAGTCTTAAGCGGTGAATATTAAAAGAGGTGAACTATTCACCACTTTTAATTTTTAAAAACGGTGAATGATTTACCGCTTTAAAAGCGATGAATATTTTACCGCTTTCATAGGACTTGAAATTTTCTGAAAATTTAATTTAAAAGCGGTGAACCATTAATCGCATAGACTATTTTTTTAAAAAAAAAAATTATAGAAAACTATTTTTACAATTATAAAAATTTATAAATTTATTTCTAAAAAATATTCCCCAAAAACCGTGTCTTCGTCTCCTTACTCTTACGAGCGAAAGCTTCTACTCACTTCGCCATTTCGAACACGTAGCGATCTCTCTCTCTCTCTCTCTCTCACACACACACACACAGTCGAAAAGCTCCGATCATGGCGTCGCTCGGGGCTCGTCGCTTCCTCCCCCGTCTCGTTTCGAGGCGCCTCTCGCCGTTCCCCGCCGCGTTTCCCCACCGCTCCACCGGCGCAGCCCCGCTATCCTCCGACGAGCCCCCTCCGCCGCCGCGATCGGGGCCGTCGGATCCGTCGGGGACGGCGGAGGATGGGGCGCGCGGGGCACACCAGAGTAGGAGGAGCGGCGGCGCCGGGGACTACGAGGAGGAGCAGGGCCGCGTACTCCGCGCCGCGCTCTCCCACGTCGTACGCCTCCGATCCTCCTAATTAACGCCCAATTCGATCCCCTTTTTTACTTAAATTGTGTGGATTGATAAGTGTCGGTGTTGATGCGATCGCTCTCGATTAGGTGAAGTTGGGATGGAGCGAGTCGGCGATGATCGCAGGTGCGAATGACGCGGGAGTGTCGCCCTCGATCGTCGGCGCGTTTCCCCGCAAAGAAGCGGCGCTCGTGGAGGTGAGAATAGGCCAAATTTCTTTGATCCTGCGCGTATTTTTTTCGTAATTTGGGTTGATTCATCTCAGAAATGACTGTTGAATGATAATTTCAAAGTTTTTAGTAATCTATTTGCGTGTGAAGCTGATTTCAGATTATGGTTTAATTATGAGGTTGAGATACTGGAAAACAGTCACTTAAATTTCTCTCTGACTTCAAATTCTAATTAGATAGAACTGTAGATAGAACTGTGGATAGAACTTGGGTTTAGGATGGATTCAAGCTTGTGGAAACTGCGACTGCTTCGAAATCTTATGTTGCGAATAACTAGCTATTTGCCCTTCGCTTTGGGCTTCAGTAGAGGCCATGTAAAGTGAGTTGCAAGTATTTGTAAGCAAAATTATGAAAAATAAGTCTTGGGAGTTATTTCAAGAGATGATTTCTTCTGATTGAATCATTTTCCTGTGTGTGCAACGTGACATGCAAAAAGTGATAGATAATCAATATGGATGAACTGCATGAGATCTTCACAATCGAAAAGGCCCTTATGAATATTATGCTTAGATGTATAACAAATAATTCATCTAAACTTCAATTAAGCCATAGTGAAAGTTGTGCCATTTAGATTGTAAACCACGGTAAATTACGATGCCACAGTAAGTTGAGAATATATACACAGAGTTATGGGTTGCACCAGTAAACACGACTGGTTCGATTGTAGTCGGGTTTCACGAGGAGGGAGTGAAAACAGTAAAAAGTGGATCATGTAAGGAAGAAAATACAATTTTCTGTGTATTGGTGGTAGCCAACCAAAATAGTTACTATTTAGCAGTAATCGGTAGAGAATCTTTTAGCTCTATCTTATGAATAGAAAGACACTTAAATGGAGAGTTTTAGCTTCGCGTCTTTCTGTAATGGTCCGGTCAACTATTATTAAGATAGTATGTAATTATGTACATTAATTAATCATCCAAATTGTTCTATTTCCTTTTGGCTTTTGCTTGCTCAGTTCTTCATGGACGACTGCCTCCAAAGACTTATTGATCGAATTGATTCGGGGGAGGAATTGAAGGATTTGATACTTAGTGAGAGGCTCTCTAAGCTTACTCGGATTAGATTGGAGATGCAAGCGCCTTACATATCCAGGTGGCCTCAAGCATTGAGCATTCAGGTAACAGATCTTCTTGCCATCTTTCGCACTTACATGACAGGCTAGTAAGCAGATATTAAATCTCTTCGCTGACTATCTTACAGGCACAACCAGCTAATCTCCCTACCAGCTTTAAACAACGTGCAATGCTGGTCGATGAATTTTGGCATGCTGCAGGAGATACGGGCTTGGATATTGACTGGTATGTCAAGCGCACTGTACTCGGCGGTATATACTCAACATCCGAGGTGTACATGATTACCGATCACTCTCCAGGTCTTCTTCCCTTCAGATTTTACTTTCTGCACAAAATTTACTGTCGAATCCCTTTTAATATCATTGCACAGCAAAAATTGTATTGTTGCATGCACTAATTAAAAACAGATATGCGGCTATTTTAGTGGAAACTGTAGAGCATTAACTTGGTGTTTTCTTCAGTTACATCAAATTTGGTCTTTTCTACTTCACGATTTTCTCATCTTTTCTTGCTGTCATCTTATTTTATCTGCTTTCTTTTATTCTGCACGTATGGTTTGCATTCATGCTAGCTAAATTCTTTCGCTTACTCTTTGTTTCTTCCGAGTCTACTTTCGTTGTTTTCATCTTCTTTGTCTATACTTACTCTTAATTTTTGCTAGATAGTCTCTATTGTGGTTTTTTGCATCTTAAGCCTGCTTATTAAGCATGTCATTATCTGAACAGAATTTCGTGATACATGGATGTTTGTAGACAATCGCATCAAAGATGCTTTCGATCTTCAGAAAACCGTTCTAGAGGTATGGCCGTATCGATAACGGCAAACAATTTGTTCCCCCATTCTATTTCCTATTAATAGCTTAATACAATGAAACATTCACTTCCTGCAGGCCGCATACTTGGCGGAGGCAGTTGGTGCAGGATTCGGTAATTCCATGCAGGGTTTCGTGAGAAAGATCTTTCATCAGTGAATGTTTCGACATTGCAGTCGCAAGTCGCAACACGATTCCAGAATTTTCTTGTCTCTCTTTTTGGTTTTTAGCTTGGGATGCTTTTGAATTGTGTCTTGAAGTAATTTTCTCTTGTCTATAAAGATTTCAGATGCTCAGAAATACTGCTATAAATTTTCATTTGGTCGGGGAATGAACTAGTGCCGTAAAGTTGGTAGTCAATCACAAATTATCATGTGTGCCCAGTTCTGAGCATGGTATTAGATCGAAGCTTTGAATTAGGCCCAAGAATAACTTTTGGACCGGGATCGAAAGGTTTGAGCTCGAATTTGAGTCATGCGGTTTGCATTGGGCTAGTCTGGTTGCTTGATTCGTCTTGTCCTTTAAAATTTTCTACTTATTAAATGAAAAATTTTCAAAGAGAGTACGAGGATTTTTCTTAAGACTTAAGTGACTTATTTTAAGGAATTATTAAAATTTCATTATGTTTTTTTAACTTGTCAAATATGATTAAGATTTCTATATTCTTTTCTTTTATATATATATATATATTTTGGTCCACCGAAATCCCAACAAACTTCAAAAAACATTCCAACACGAATAATCAAAATTCAAACAAAGGGGAAAAAAAAAAAAAAAAAAAAAAAAAAAAAAACACATTAAAAGACAACTTCGGATCATGCAAAAATAAACGTACATGTGTGTTTATAGGCTGCGTTTGGTTCGGGGATAAAAAAAATTTAATTATACCGGGGATAGATATAAGTTATGGTATTAGCAGGAACTAGTGTAAATTTCTGTTTGGTTGGGTTTAAGAGTTATACCGGGTATAAAGAAAATTGTGTTTGGTAAGTTAAAGAGGAATAAGAAGAATAAAGATGACTAAAATTTTAATTTATGATTAAAATTTTACTGATATGATTTTAAATATTTAATTTAAAATATTTATTAAAAAATTTATTAAAATTTATGTTTTACTTATATATAAAAAAAATTATTAAAAAAATTTATCATATAATTTATTAAAATTATATGATAAATTTATTAAAAATTAAAGTTAAAAATTTTAAAAGCTATAAAATTTAAAATTTAAAATTTAAAAATTTATAAATGTTAAAAATTTTAATCTTAATTATCTTAAATAATTAGTTAATTATCTAAAAATAATTAGTTAATAAAATAATTAAATTAATTAAAATATTAAATTAATTAAAGAGTTAAAACAATAATTAAAATTATATTAATTTAATTAAGCTTATTCCAAGCCTTGTTCCAGAAAAAAGCTGGAATAGTAATTTCAGTCTCATACCAGCTTATTCCAGAAAAACGAGAACAGCTATTTCCACCCCTGCTTAATAGCGTTTGGATATAACGGTTTCCACCCCTGCTTAATAGCGTTTAGGTATAACGGGGGGAGGATAAGTCCTTGTCCCCTCCTTATTTCTCACCAAACGGAGCCATAGAGTATATGCTCTCACAAGTCACGAGTATACGATGATATAAGCTCTCGAACAATTGTCCATTTCACGGATATCCCCCTCTTTAGAATAATTCCATGAGAATAAAACTCCATCTGCTCCCATTAAAACCCAAACCTTTTTCCGGATTTTTTATTTTTTTTTTGTGTTATAAATAAAAATTTAAATATTTATTGACACAGACTGTATCTACCGTATCGTATGATACTACTAAAATATAGATATAATATAATTTTTATGCCAATCACTCAACTCAAAACTCATATATATTTTTTTAAAATGACTGAGTATTTTTTTCTATAAAATTTAAAATATTTAATAAAAATACATAATAAATAATTTAAATATTTTGTTGCTGAAAAAATAAATATTTTCTATCATTATTTGTCGGCACATATATATATTTTTTTACCAACACATATCAATACGAGCGAAATCACACCGTGTCAGTAAATTTTCAACGACACTTAAATTCTTGGTTCTTAAAAAAAAAAAGAAGCTATGAAAATAACTATGTCTCACATAATTTTTGTACCAACTAAAAAATAAAAACAAAAACAAAGAAGTTCATGAGTTGATACATGTGTAAGAAAAAATTAAAATTTAATTACCATGTTACCAGCGTTTTAATAATATATAAACTAGTATATAAAATATCTGTGAAAATAAACAAAGAGAGGGAAACGGATCTTTCATAGTAACACAGGAAGATTCCATGGATCATTCCTTTATGATTTAATAAATTTATTATTTATATTTATTAAAGCAAAGAAAAAGTCGTTGGATTAGTTTGTCCTATGACCGAATATGCTCTCTCTCTCTCTCTCCCCTCACTTTCATTTTTTTATTTCAATCTCCACCCCTTTCTCTATTATGTTTGCACTCAGTGCACCAGGTGATTGCTTATCATTCAATTATAGGTACTTAATTAAAATATTTAGAACCATAAAATTTTAAGTTTAGAATGTATTTGAAGATAAAGATGAATAAAATAAATTTTGTATTTGGTATGAAATGCCCTTATTTCGAAGAATAAAAAAAAATTATGTTTAATTTTTTTTAAGAATAATAGAGAATAATAAAAATATAGTTTTTTTAAAATGCCAATATTATATATTCCTGTATATGTCTTTTTTATATATAATATTTAATTATATAAACAATACTTTATATAAAATATAATATATTAAATAAAATATTTTGGTGAAAGAAAATTATATTTAATATTTTAAAATTCAAGATTGGAAGGAAATAATTGTTAAAGGATTATTTTAGATTAATCTAAAATAACTCGTTTTGACCAGAATTAAATATTCTTTCTAATTTTTATTTTATTTGTTAGAATTACGAAAATAAAATATACTATTTTCATTATATTTTATTACCAAAGAGTGCCAAAGAGTATAATATAATAATAAATATGTTATTTGACATAGAGCAGTTTTAAAATCAATAACAAATATATAGAGATAAAACTGAGTTCATAAAAAATAAGAACAGATTCATTAATAAATATATTATTTGATAAAGATTAAACCTCTGCACTATTCAAATTACATTGTTCTAAACTTATTAAATACATAGACCTATTACATAATTAGATTTTGATCTTAAAACATAGCTTAGGAAGCTTAGGAACACGGTTTACGGTGCACCGGGTGCATGCAACACTTCTCTTCTTTCTCTCTCTACTCCTGCTCCCTTCCTCACACGCTTAGCATATGCTTTCAAATATTCCTCCCTTCTATATCTCTCTTTTCCCCCTTCCTACTCTTTCAACAATGATTTCCCATCCCCCCTCTTATTATAAGCAGGCCCAGGAATAACATACCCTGCATGATAAAAGCCATATATATGTAGCATTAAGATTAAGAGATATATACTAAGAAGAGAAATATTATTATCATAGAGAGGGGGTTTAGGGTGGTGCAATGAAGTTTGGGAAGAGGCTGAAGAAGCAAATTGAGGAGACTCTCCGGAGTGGAGGGACAAGTTCTTGTCCTACAAAGATCTCAAGAAGCTCGTGAGATTGCCGCATGCGGAGTCGGAGTTCATATGCCTTCTCAACACCGAAATCGACAAGTTCAACGCCTTCTTCATGGAGCAGGAGGAGGAGTTCGTCATCAGGAAAAAGGCGAGTGTTGAATATAAAAATATTATAAATTAATATATATACGATCATTTTATATTATTTTATATAACAGTAGAACACGAACAAGTGTTGAATATAAAATATTTAAAAGTTTTTAGCGTTTATAATGTACGCGGGGGAGTTTTTAAAACTTTTAAATTTAATTTTTTTTTTTTTTTTTTTTTTTTTGCGTTGGAGCAGGAATTGCAGGAGAAGATAAAGAGAGTGACAGAGATGGTCGGACCGGCGGGTAGCCGGCCGTCGGAAGCGGAGTATACGACGGCAATGGGGAGGATAAAAAAAGAGATTGTTAATTTTCATGGGGAGATGGTACTACTTGTCAACTACAGCAACATCAACTACACAGGTTTTTTTTGTTTTTTCTATTTTCACAATCATTTTGTTTTTTTCTATACACAATTTGAGGATCCCCACTACAAATCTTATCTCCAATATATATATTTATATATATACATGTCCTTGTTGTAGCTTGTGACTAGATATTTCATGTAATGAGATGTCAATTATATTTTAGTGTTTTTAACTACAGTAAAGAACTAAAATGTAGGTTTTTGGAAGTAAATGTTGTAATTTAAAACTTTTACATTATTTTCAACTTAATTTAATTGAAAATACTATTTTAGTTTTAGAGTCGGTTTGATTTGCTTGAAACTTACTTCAATAATTCAATAATAATACATGAGTAGTGGAGATCTTACGAAAAGTTACCGGCACACACTGAGAAATGTTAGGTTGAAATCTCTTGCAGTTATTTTAAAATTTCATCAGTTGATTTTTTTACGGTTGTAGGCAGATGCTTTCAGTTTTAATTTTTGAGATTTTAGTGTCTATTTTATTTTTCAACGCTAGTCAGACATGGAAGACTGTTTTGTTTACCAAATACTTGACTTTTGTGTAAAAAAACAAATTATTAATGACCTGGTCAAACTAATAATATTTAATAAAATTTTAAGTACGCGAGGAGTTTATGAGGTATTTGAACAGCTCAATATACAAATATTTACAAAAAAAAAAAAAAAAAAAAAAAAAAAAAAAAAAATTAAAATGATCCCTATTTTATTTTCATCCTTTCAATTTTGATTATAATAATTTAGTCTGATGCTGATGCTTGATCTACCTTATTAATATTGTTGTCGAAATCTTCTACTGATGTCATATAAAATTATACGAAATAATCGTTATATTTTAAAAACTGAAATTATTACAGAATAGAATAGTATTTATATATTTTATATTCAACATCAATTATAACAATTATCCGTGTTTTCAAATTTATTCTCAAATTCGTCAGCGTTGAAAGAAACGCGACATTCCTAGATTTTGAAATTAATGGTTAATTTGATTCTCAGTTTTGATGGATATAAACAAACAAACAAACAAAAAAAACACGACGAAATCCAATCATAGTGAAGATCGAACCGGGTGGTGTTAATGTGCAGGCCTAGCCAAGATCTTGAAGAAATACGACAAGCGCACCGGCGCCGTTCTGCGGTTGCCGTTCATCGAGAAAGTACTGCAGCAGCCCTTCTTCACCACCGAGTTGATCTCGCGGCTCGTCAAGGAGTGCGAGGACATGATGGAATCCGTCTTCCCCTCCGCGGCCGCCGCCGGTGCTGCAGATCACGCAGCAGAATCTGCAGTGGCAGTTGCAGAGCAGAGCGTTTTTCGCAACGCCGTCGCCGCGCTAGTCACCATGCACGAGCTCCGGAAGGGGAGCTCGACTTACGGGCAGTACTCGCTGCCGCCGCTGAGCTCGCCGGACTCCGACCTGCTGCAGTCGTTCCTGCTCCCTTCTCCAATTCCAATCCAATGAAATATATAAACATACACAGAGTTGTTTGTTTAAAGCTCGGCAAAAGGAGCAGCATATAATATTTAATTAAGTTATGATCGAATATGCAGTGGAAAATGTGTGGAGAGATTTTGTTTCTTGCAAATCTTTTGCTTAATTTATCTATTATTATCTATATCTATCGTGCCTAGCTAACTAGTTAGTAACTAGTAAGACTACTTTTTAAGTGTTGTAGAATGGAAGGACACGTTAACAATTAAGAGGGAGTTTAAATTACGTTAAGAGAATTACGTGTACACCAGAATAATTATGAATTAAATGCCACAGATCAGATTATGTCTTAATTCGGTTTCTTTTTTTTTTTCTCTCTTTAATTATCACTTTTCTGAGCCTTGGCTACTTATACAGCACCGAGCACTTTAAAACAACATAATTAATTTCCATCCACCCAAAGCTAAAATCAACTGCAAAAACTAATAAGAAAAATAAACTATTAGCCTATATCACACGCATTTCGTCATTTATTTCATAATAAAAACTTTCGTTTCACAATTTTCATATCATTCATTTCATGATAAACAATTCCACAATTATCATACAAATAAAAAATGAAAGAAAAATAAAATTTTATCTAAACTCTTTAATTCATCCAAAAATCTGCATCAACTTGAACTGAATCTTAGGAAAAAAAAAAAAAAAAAAAAAGAAGAAACACTTTCCGTACCTTCTCGGAGCTCCCCACAGAATTTTTGTCTCTCGGCCTAGAGTCCAATCGAAAATAGAAGAAAAAGGAAATGTACGAGGTATCAACAGCTTTAAGAAAAGTCCTCTTAACTCAAAACCAAATCACATACGCTAAACAACCAATATTCTTAAAAGTCACATGCACAGCTACTTCAGAATATTACTGCAGCAAAGAGGAGACACAGTAAAACATGTTATGCATCAAGTTTCTACAGGGAACCTCAAAATATCTGGGTAACACCGAAATCCCAATAACCAATTAATTGACTGATTCAGTATCAATAAGTTATTGAGCAAAAAAATATGAAACGGAGTTGCTCCTTGATGAAAGATTAAATGAACAACTTGCTCAAATCAAGCTCTCAATCTGCGGATCAGTCCAAACAAAATTAACCTATATGTTTACAAACCAATCACACCATTAAGTAGAAGTGGAAGCATCCCCAAAATGTTCACATCTTTATACATGAACTCACCGTCGCGGAATCTTTGAAACATCTAAACTTAAGCTTGTTGATCCACTTAAAGCTCTCTACAATCAACTGGCAAGTCTTGCTTTTCGCTTGGAAGTTTACTACCTGGTTTATGGTGTACTTGATTTTGCATTCTTCAGAGCTTCGGTGATTGATACTATTACAAGATTCTCCTAGAAGCAAAAGTGATTCCCAACTTATCAAAATGCTGCAAATATTAGAGGTCGAGAGCAAAATGTGAGAAGCATTTCAATTGGGTAGCGAACTATAATATAGAGTTGCCAAGTACTCATAGAGTGTCTCAACCCATCTCAAGATGTTGATTTTCCTTGAACTACCAAATCATCTGCTGAATAGTAGTCTGCTATCAGCCGGTATATGTATGATGGATTATGCCCTCCTCTGCAGAAAGAATAGAAATGAATTCAATATAACATCGAGTAACCACATTGGCTTAGTAGATACTAGATAAGTCTTTCTCAAACATATTAGAAAAATCATCAGCATTGTTCTCAGCAGTAGTTATAATAAGGAAGCGACTGTTCATATTTTTTGGAGCATCAAAGGAAAATCTAAATGGGAAATTGATAGAAAGAGCTCCACTCATTGCTACTCTATAGCATGACAAGTTTTGCATTTATCATCTGGAGCTATGGAATAGCTGTACACAAAAGCCGGGATCCAATTAATCGCATATCTTTAATTCACCAAGCATCAATGATGATTAGAAACATAAAAGGACAAGCAAAATTTGTAAGGTAAGCTTTTGTTATATCCAATGCGATACTTGAAGATAAACTACAGAGAGAACTCACGTATCAGTGATGAAAAGGCTGACAAGCTTTGGAGGAATGTAGTCAAATGTGGGGTTGACTACATGAAGAAGAGGAGAGCCACCTTGAACACCAAAATCCATACAGTCTGAGAACTCCCCAAAGTCAAGCAAATCGGCAGGGGATTTGACCTCATTCAGAAGTACTTCTGGGTTGTGTGGATACAAGGGACACAACTGCCATTTAAAGCGTGTAGAATAACATAAGAACGTGACTTTTTTCCAGGTAATAAATATATAGCAGAGAACACATAAGAGGCAACTGAGAATAAGCAATATAAGTCAGAAAGTTCTGGCCACCAGTTACTTATCATTGTTGCATACATTCCATTCCCCAAAACTTCCATTTACAGCCACATTTGCGCCATATTCCTTCGACACCATTTCTCCATTAGAATGCAGATGCCATTGGAATTAGACCTACTAAAATCTTTATATCTTATGTATCTCTTTTTTTGTGTCTTTTATTTTTAGCATGGGAAACAATCGCAATCGCAAATTCTTACATACATAAATTATCTTCCTATACTCCGTCATACCCCCTTGGGCTCTTGCCCCATCTACATTATCAATAGTCAACAAACTATTATTTCATCCTCGCCCTCTCCTCCCATTGATCTCCTTCCTGCAACATCATTGTGACCCTTTTCGAAAAGGACAAGAAAAGAAAGGGATTGACCGATCACGATGTGGAAAACAGAGATGACTAGATATTTTTGGGGTTCTGTTTCAGCAATAACAAGTCATAACAGCAGTTGGTCTGCATCATTTTCAGAAGTCTATAAGAAATTTAAATAGGACCACACTCCACCCATCCAGCAAAAGACAATGTGAATGAGACAGAAAATATTGTGGAATCCAATCAAAGCATTAAAATTCTTACATTACATATGAGAAATGACTAAGAATTGCAAAGAGTAGAAATAAGATACAGACCTTGTGACTCCCAGCAACCACAACAAATGGAACAGCATGCTTTTGAGCAGCAAGTGCAACCATATTGATGCCTACAGGTGCTATCACTCCACCATTTGCCATGATAGCATGAGCTCCTACTATCACCTTCATAATAAGCTCAGGTCAAATAGAAAGAAGATTCTCTACATGCACCCCAAAAAAAAAAAATCGTTAACCTACCATGTTAACTCGAGAAATCATTGCAAAAACTGCAGAATCCGTTATAACAGTGGTTTGTAAACCTTTTGCCACCAGCTCTTTTGCAAGAACATGCCCCTGATACCTGAGTGAAAACAATAATGCCACAATAAATCCATAAATCCATGTAAGAAGCCTCTAGGATAAAATTCATTAACAAAAGGGCTTAAAGTACAAATTTCATTGCCTAGAAGATGGTTCCAAATATGTTAGATGAAGAGACCTACAAACCTTGGAGCACCCTCTGCAACAAATACACGAAAGCTTCGCTTTTTCTCCTTTGCTACATAGAGGAATTCCTTTACTGTTCTTGAACGGCCCAAAGTTAAAATGACCTCGCTGCAAGAAGAATTTATAAGATCAGCTAGCATATAACTATAGTAGGAAAATCATCTAACATATAACACTGTTAGAATTCGAATAAACCATTATTTCATTTAGGCCCAGGGGCATTGTTTAATTTGAATAACACACAATTTTCTTATCACCTATAAAGAAATGCTTCTACATCCATCTGAGGTTGTATATCACTATGGGAAGACATTCCATTGATCAGCCATCAGGAAATAAGTAGCCAACACTAATATGGTCCACATGGAGGCCAACCATATTGGGTTTAACCAGAGGTCATTTATTCTAATAGATTGGGAGAGTCCAAATTGAACTTCACAAACTGTTAATTCTGAGGCAGGCAAAGAAAACCAAATTTCATAACTGGGAGGTTAGACCTAGATTATTGTTATCATCACAACAATTCCGAGGCATCTGATGTCTTCTAAGTTAACACTGCTTTTTTCACATTGAAAGAAGTAGAAGAAAAGCAAGAGTTTGGTCTGACGTGAAACTCCACATAATATACTAGTACCTAAGCATTATTCGCTTGGACCAACATAAGAATTAATACCAAGTCAGAACAGCCAGAACATGGGACAAAATTCAAAATTAACTAATTAAGTTAACTTGTCATTAATAATTATATATACGCAAGGAATAAAGTGCCGTGACACGGGGCGTGCCGTTGTCCGCCTAGCACGGTACGGCACGGGCACGCTTCCGTGCCAACATGTGGCACGCTTGCGTGCCGATGGATACACATGACCTCCCAGTGGCACGCTCTGGCACATTTTTTTTATAGTTTTCTTGTTCTCAATAAGCTTTTATAATGTTATTTTAAAAGATTTAATCAAATAATTATGAATATTGACTATATATAGCTTACTATATTAATTAATTAATATAGTGGTAAGCTTTTTTAAATATAAAAAAAAAATTATACCTCATCGAGAATAGAAATTAAAATATAATAATAAATTTTACGAATAAAATTCATTCAAGAAAGTTAGAAAAAGAACAACATGAAGAAAAAATAATAATATGAGCAATAAATTATATGGTAAATAAATTAAACAAATTTAAGTATCAATTGATTTAATTTAGCTTTTAATTTTATCAGTATTTTCAATTTTTTAAATTCAAAAATAGAATTTTCAAAGTAAAAATTATTTTTGTCGCAAATCTTATATAAAATACTAGATCTATCCATAATAATTAAAAATTTAACTATATAATAATTAAATCAAGTATATCTATTTTCAACTTTTTATAAACTACAGATAAAAAATTATCTAATTTTATATTTTTTTTAAAAAAAGAGTTTTACAAATTTAAAATATTCAAAAAAAAAAAAAAACGTGGGGAATACAAAGGCCACCCCCCCCCCCCCCCCACCCCAAAAAAAAATCACCCAAAAAAATCAAATGAAGTACATAAGGACCTACCAAAAAAAAAAAAAAAAAAAATCTACCAAAAGAAAAAAAAACGGATAAGAGGCACAAAAGCCGACCAAATAAATAAATAAATAAATCTTCAAAAAAAAAAAAAAAAAAAAAAAAAAAAAAAAAAAAAAAAAAAAAAAAAGGCCACAAAAAAACAAAAAAAAAAAAAAAAAACCACAAAAAAAAAACCAAAATTACTTGCAGAGAGAGAGGGGGGACGGTTTCGCACCAATAAAACCAAAAACAAAAAGGAAAAAAAAAAAAAAGAAAAAAAGAAGCACGAGACCTCCCGTGCCGCGATAACCATGCTGGGGTATCGTGCTGTCTCGCACGATACCCGCGAGGGTATCGCAGCACCAGGGGTGCTGTAGCACCCCCGGGATACTGTGCCCCCATATTGGGGGCAAGGCACGGGGCGGCACTTCAAACCTTGTATATACGCAAAATGTATGAGTTTCAGGTAGGTTAATAAGAAGAATAACATATACATATATGTTGGCCAAGAGAATGTTACTTTTGGTGAATATGCTCTACTGCTTGTTCAGAAATCTGCTCATGGCAAGTGTCAATGTCTTGTATAAGTTCATTAATAGCCTCAATGGCATCATGCTTTAGCTTCCGGCTTTTTGAACTCTTCTCCGCTGCTGCAAGATCAAAGTACATCACAAAAATTACACTCTGTGATGATCATCTAAATATACATTTAAACAACTAAAATTTGAAATTAAACAAGTGAAATCTCAAAGATATGTAACAAGATGACCAACTAATATTCAGAAAAACAAATTTTTTAGTAAGAACAAATTAATTTAGAGCGAAAAGCAACGAATTTGAAGAGATCATACATTTGCTTCTTCCTTCAGAATCACCGCCAGAGGAAGAATTAGGTGCAGCAGCAGCAGAAACAGGTATGTCTTCAAGAAGGGTTTGCAATGAGGGAGCCCTAAGAGTACTTCTAGCAGCTGCAGCGAGGACAGCGGCAGACAAAGCAGGGTGATCTTCATTTTCATCCCCGTCAGCATCATCGTCGGATAAGCCAACGCCTTCAATTGCCGTTGTAGTTGAAGAAAAATCTTCCTCCCTGATTATATGCAGAACACGTCTCACAATGTTCCCAACAGCAAGCTCTGCGACAGTCATTCAGAATTAGAGACACCAAAAATTGAAAATTTGTTATCTGATGTGATCTTCGGTTGAAAACTGATTGCCAGCTTAACAAAGATACAAATATGAAGCAATGTTAAAAGATTACACGTAATAGTTCCGCTCAGATCATAGGAAAGTATTGCAGATAAGCATTTCACAACTATTTTTTGTGCCAGTAAATTTAAAATAATTAATTAGATGGTTCAGCCAATAAACTTAGGGCATGTTTAATTTGAAGTATTTGAGATTTGAAATGAGAATCAGAATAAATCATTCCCATTGTTAGTGATAAGATTGAGAGATTGACATTCCGATTTCCATTCCGGAAGAATTTAAATCCCTCAAAAGCGGCTCCCACAGTCCCACTTGGTTCCAAAGTGATTGAAAAAAGATTTTTTTTCACTAATAATTATTTGAATTCAAATATAAATCATATAAATTCATTAAAGGGCTTTTTTTGCATATAGCCCCCTAAATTATTATTTTTTTTTTACAAATAGCCCCGTGAAATTTGAAATTGCAAAAATGGTTCTATCCCTGCCACGCATGCGCCACGTGATCGCCACGTGAGCGATAGGGCCAGTGAGGTGTTCAAGTTGAATACGGTAAACTATTCATCGTGTTTGAACACGATGAATGAATTACCGTGTTCAAACACGGTGAATGAATTTCCGTGTTCCGTGTATTAACCCACTTATGCGCCACGTAAGTGCCAGAAAATGGAATGTTTAAGTTGAACACGGTAAATGGTTTCCCGTGTTTAGACACGGTCAACCATTTATCTTGTCTAAACTATTTATCGTATTAAAAATAATTTTTAAAATTTGATAGAATCATTTATCATGCTTAAAGTAATTTTAGGGATTTGTTGAACGGGAAGAGAAGGAAAAAAGGAAAAGAGGATGAGGCAAAGCGGGTAATTTTTGAAGATTTGATGGACGGGAAGAGAAGGAGAAAATGAGGAGGCAAAGTGGAAATAAAAAATCCGTATTTGAAGTAATTTTTGAGGATTTGATGGACAATAAGAAAAGGATAAGAGGAGGGACACGATAAACTATTCGCCGTGCTTAAAACACGATGAATGGTTAACCATATTCAACTTAAACATATACTTACGTGGCAGAGAGAGGGCTAATTTTACAAGTATAAATTTTAGGGCGCTATTTGTAAAAAAAAAAAAAAAAATATTAGGGGACCAATTGTAAAATAAGCCCTTCATTAGATTAAATCATAATTTCGAATTTAAATTCAAAAAAAAATAAAATTTTAATTTCTTAAATTTTAATTTAATAGTTCTAAATTTTAATTTTAACTTTGACCTTGAATTTGAATTGAAAATTCAAATTTTAAATTCAAATTGTAAGTTCAAATTTAGATACAAATTTTGATTAAAAATTTGAATAACAAATTTAAGTTTTTAATAAAAAAAATAATAATAATTTCAAATTGGACATGATTCCAATTCTAATTCCGATTTCTCTTACGAACCAAATAAATTATTGTTTTTATTATTCTGTTTTCGATTCCAACATATTTTTATTTTTATTCCGATTTCGATTTTTCTTCTAAACCAAACGTGCCCTTAAATTATGAGGGATGCTAGGTGTACACCCCTCACCCCACCCCATCCTGGGGTGGGTATTATTCCACTCGTCACATCGAGTGACGAGTGGAATTCATCCCATCCCAGGATGGAGTGGGGTGTAAGATATACACTCCTAAAGGGGTGTATACTTATATATACCCTTAAATTATTCATTGTATGAAGCAATGATTTAAGTGACCTAGTCATACCATGCCGATGGACGACTGGCACTGTGCACACCACACGTTACCAACTAAATAATTTCGTGGGGTGTTCCCAAATTGCAGTGTAGGGCACAATACAGTTCATGATGCATCAGTTGATATGCTGATCTAGCGTGCACTCAGATAATGGTAATAATAATGGGCCATTTGTGATCTACAAAGGACGATTGATCACACATGCGAAAAATCATGGTTCGCCGTAAACACTAAAATCTATAAACCCTAGTTACCAGATGTCAAATCACGATACCCAGGGACATAGCTATGTGGAGGCCTATGGTGATCATGACCCTCACAACATTTTTAAAATTATATAAAAGCTTATTATTAAGTTATTAAAAAAATTAAAATAATGTAAACTTTAGGAGCCAAAATAATTTTTTTTAAAATATAATATTATCTTGTGGAACACAAAATGCTAATTTAATTAACTCCAAGGTATCGTAATACAAATTATAGTAGATCTTAATATTTAATTTTTTGATATATCATAATACTTGATTTGCAAATTATACTAGATTTAAATACTTGATTTTTAAATATAATTTTTTATAAATCTCTAAATTATTATTATTTTAATGATATATGCAATTATATTCTATTTTTTTTAAAAGAAAAAATATTAAAAACTCAAAAGCTAATGAAAAAAAAATATTTATATATAATTTTTTTTATTAATAATTTTTGAAGATTAATATATTTTGTATAATATATTTTTAGCTCCCCTAAAATTAAAATCTTGGCTTCGTTCCTGATGATACCTGAGCGAACAGCTAGATAAGCATGTTTCAATCCCTTTCTATGGAATTTGACAGAATAAGAAATCATCAGCACATCTACTACTCACATGCACAAGGATCAAATTCTAATTAACTACGCAATTGCAATCAATTAAAAAAAATGCTAAACAAACAAAAAATTCAGCAGAAAAAGAGAGAGAGAGAGAGAGAGAGAGAGAGAGAGAGAGAGAGAGAGAGAGAGAATTTAAGAGTGCGGAAGCCCACCTACGGGGTTCGCGGCGATCATCTGCTCGCCAACGGCCCTCACGGCATCGATCAGAGACGCCGCCTGGTTGGTGTACGGCATCCGATGCTGCGAAACCACCGACCGGAGGATCTCCGCCGTTTGCTTCGCGCTCGCATGCGATCCTTCGATCTTCCTAGCATAAATTCACAAAAATAAACAAAAAACAAAAAAAAAATACAATTTTTTTTAAAAAAAAAAAAAAAAACTAGAATGATCAAGATTTTCAGGGGAAAGTCCACGAGGAGACGATAGATTGGAGCGGGGTGGGGTGGGGTGGGGTTAAGAGATTGATCACCTCCGCTTAAGCTTGAGGACGAAGTCGTTGACGAGGGTTTGAACATCGGGCATGGCGATCTCGTAGGGAAAGGGACGATGGAGGAGTTAGGGTTGGGGAATGAGGAGAAGCGATCGACGAGGAGAGAGAGAGAGAGAGAGAGAGAGAGAGAGAGAGGGGTTAGGATTTTGATGAACGACGACGAAGAGGGTTTTCGAAGCAAAGGGAAAGGGCGACGAGGGAGTTGCGTACGGGCCAACGCATAATCGGACCCTCAAAGCAATGCTCTCTCGGCCCATGATTTTTTATGGGCCGGATTAGGCCCAATATGGCTCGATCGGTCCGATTTTCTTCTAAACCGGGTTACCCGACCCGACCCGACCCGGACCAGTGCCCGCTTAAGGTGCATAGGTGACTAGCGGGTTAGGTTGAGCTGAGGCACGGTAATTCGTATATTGATAAGAATATAATTTAAATTGATGTAAGTTTTTATATAGTGCATAGGGATTTATGTTTAAATACTATTTTAGTAAAAGAACTCAAAAAAATATTAACAATTTTCTTATTGGAATTACTGAAACAGCTTCTGCTCGTAGTAAAAGTAGAAATTTCTAATCAGCGCTTCTACATTTACATTTCGGAATCATAATAAGCTCATTCTAGTTTTCTACTATAGCAAAAACCTTTATTGCTTTAGCTTCTACTGTAGCTTCTCTAATCAGTGCTTCTACATTGCACAAATTTGTAGACTCATGTTGTGCAGGAGCAGTGGTTTGTACCTCAAGCTTGTGGCCCAGAAGCACCTATCTAAGATGTGGATCTCATTCTTTTGTTAGGTAAAGCTTACACTGTTAGAATCTCAGTAAAATTATTCTGGACTTACATAATGCAGTAAGTGCTTAATTAACAGAAAAGCAGAATGATATGAAGTATTTGACAAAAGAAGAGGTAATTATTTATGAACAACTGAAGCTCAAGCAATGAAAAGCGCAATATCTTGTTACGGCGGTGTCGAGACTCCTCAAATTACATGCAACAAGCATGGCTTCCTTTGTGTCGCGGTCTGATGCTTCGGATAATTCGCGAGTTCATTATTTTATGATGCCACTGCTATCGAGTAGCATGCGGAATCTCTTTGAAGCGCTTAAATGAACGAAAATGTGAATCACGAACGAGTACGAGGCACCTGCACATTATGCGATGCGATCGTCAGCGTCTTTACAATTTACAGAAAAGCTTCTTGAAGAACAACCGAACCTAAAGAAGAGTTCAGTATGGAGTCTCACCGAAGCAATCTCGACGCCATCATGTTTACATCTCTAGAACAATAACTGGAGACAAACAAAAAGAACTAAATGAGCACATTTGAACACTATATTTGGCGCGCTTTAAGCTGTGGATAGATGAACTTACAATTGGAATCGGTCTTGACCCATTTACATTGATCGTCTCGTCTCTCCCCCTCCTCATTGCTTTCCTGCGCCTTCTCCATAGGTTTATCTTCCAGGTACTTCTTTGTTGACATCGAAACGGAGGATCCAGGATATATTTTCTTGTGAACCATCATCCTCAAAATCTTTAAATCGAAGAAAAACATAGGAGTAAGAAAAACAAAACCATAGCCGATCGACGTGCTGATAAAGCACATTTAGATACTTTCATATAATCATACCTTATCTATCCTCGACTCAGGTATCGAATCCCTCAAGTTTGGGCCCGACACGAAGCCACCTCTACACACAAAGAAGTTACTAAGCAGAAATGTGAGAGATTTCTGCCGAATTGCACAGCAGTTGTTGGCTGGAAGATCTCCTGTCTTGCTGAAGATGATTTCGGCATTCGTCGAGAGACCGCCATTCTCATGAATATCGAAACCGTCGCATAAATCTCGTGGAACGTTCCGATCGAAGTCTAAGCTCGAGGGGCAATTCAGGAATCTATTTAGTGGAAGATTGACTCTCTCTTCCTCCCCTTTGTCCGAACTTTTCGTCTTAGACTTCAGCTTGCGACGAAGAAGCTTCGTCGGCTCCTCTTGCAACTTCTTCTTGCGAGATTTTTCGTCTGTTCTTCAGAATGTCCCTATGGATAGCAAAGATTGTGGCCAATTGTTGAACTCATCTTTGCAAGGATCTCGCGACGAATCTAATGAATGATGAAAAGAGCTGCTAAGTTCATGTTCAAATGGTGCTAAAACTCATAAAGGAGGGAAAAATGAATAAAAGATAAACAGTGTTTGTACTTGGTTTTATATGGTAATTAATGTGATTAGTGAAATTGAACAGTAAATTACATTAATGGTAATTAATGTAATTTTTAAGATCTTATACATAAGACTCATTAAAAAAAAAGGGGAGGATTGAGCAGAACCATAGAAGCAGAACACAACATTGACGAATCACGAACAAATGACGATAACTTACGTCGAGATAAGCTCGCACCCGCTTTGCATCCCTTCTTTTCTTGCTTTCCATTGAGCTTGTTCTGAACCCAATTTAAGATCTGCATCAAACACTAGTCACAATTCATTAAAATAGTCATAATAACTTGCAAATTGTATTCAGATCGTCCAGTACTGACAACCCGAATGTAATCTGTCAGTAATGAGCGGCAGAATTGTCACGTAACCTATTGAAAACTCTAACATATCCAAAACATAAAAAGCTAAGTGTACTTACCCTCATTGCTCCCACCAATCTAGAGAGAGAGAGAGAGAGAGAGAGAGAGGGGGGGGGGGGGGGGGGGGGGGGGCTAAGAAGAAACTTTTGATATCAATGTGTAGCCAATATAGATCATTTGTATAGGTAGTACTTTGTCACAGTGTGTGAGGTGCTCTCCTTAACAAGTGAGAAAACTCTCAAAATAAGGAGAGATGTGTACATCCAATGTAATAAAGAAAAGGAACTCAGGTGTGCCTATAAGAGCCCTTTACAAGTAGTATAGCCAAATAGGGGGTTAACCTAAATATATAGAAGGATAGGATAAGTGTTGCAGAAACACATGGGCTAAAAATTCCACTAGTCTAAAGGCACTTTTTACGGGTCAAGTCCCAAAACACTGGTTTTTCACACCAAGAAATTCTGGAGCTTTTCCAAAAAGATTTTGGATTGGAAAGATACTTCTTATCCACTTCAGATGAAATATACATTTTATATTTTATCTATTTTAGAATAGAATAAATTTTATAAATTATTTAAAAATAATTAGTAAATAAATCTCTACTCTAAGATGTATAGCATGCATTTCGTACAGCTAAAATTAAATATACGAATAATATTGTTTAATTCATTCTCTTGTTGACTATGTTAGTCACATCATTACATCTTTTAGCATAATATATATAAATAAATGTTTTATTTGATAATGATTAATAATAACATATAAAGGCTATATATCCACATGTTCAAATAATTTAAAAAGTTTTAAATTATTGACTAATTTATTGAAAATACCCTTACTATGTTCACCAGGTTCGTTTGATCAGATCCTATCTACTAAACTCAAACCCAAACTCCTCCTAATTTTCAATTATTTTTTAAAATTTTTATTTTCCTTTCACATGGTGCAGCAGCTTCATAAAAAATAGTTGCATATAATAATCTGAAAAACTAAAATTTAATTGAAAAATTTTAACTAAAATATTGATAATATTTATTGAATTGTTAGCGCTAATCATAATTTAAAATAAAAAATAATCAAATTCACTTAGGAGCATACAAATGAAAATACAGTAGCTGCAAAGAGAAATCTGATTGAAATACTGAACTGCTGTATAAAAGACCACTTTCAATTTAGGCCCTATTATGATTTTAAAAAAATTAAGCCATATTTGGGTATTAGAATATATTATATTATGGTATCTTATTGATCTAGTAAAGTATAATCAAATGTCTAAAATGGTGTAGTATATATGTTTTGTCATTAAGTTTGTTTTTTTTTTAAAATAGTGTAAATTACTTTACAAGTGAAAATGCATGTTATTCTATCAAATTATAAATACTAAGATCTTTAAATAAAAAAAAATATCAAACTCTTTTTTTAATTACACAAAACTTTATCCCTAATAAGTTACCATAAAATTATCCTATGCCCAAAATTTATAGTCATTTATCACTAAAATATTGTTAAACGTTGTAATGCTTAATAATTACTATTATTGTTATTTGTATTTAGCAATATTTGTATCTAAATATTGACAAATAAATATATTTAGCAATACTAATAAAAAAATATTACTAAATTTTATAATCAGTGTCACTTACTGAAATGTTAATTTACAAGATCACTTGAAACTTAGAAAATGCTCTTTTTTAAGTTGAACTGTAAAATGCAACTTAATTTTCTATGCGATTTAGAAAATGCAATGGAGCACAAAATTTAGATCAATAATAAAAATCAAGAAGAACAAAAATCTCAAACACAAAATTTAGATCAATAATATATATATATGAAGTGCAATGAGATCATTCCAATAAAAAAATGTTTATTGTGAAAAAAAAAAAAAAAAAAAAAAAAAGACAATCAAATGGGAATAACTTTTTAAACAAATTCACCTCTTGAGTCCAAAATATTTGTAAGATAATGCTAAAATATTCATATACTCAAAAAGGGTAATATAACATGCATGTAACATAACATGTAACTAGCACATATCTTTGTTAATGTGTAACATTATATTTATAGTTGTAATTACTTGATAAGCTTTTCATGTTCTGAATATGAATTCAAATAAGATATCAATTATGAAAATTAAAACAACCGCGAGCTATTGCAGTTACAAATTCGACTCATCAATAAAATTCTTTAAATACCTTTTGAGGTAAAGCATATAGATCACTTTCATTCTTGAAACAAATATTTCAAGTAAAATGATTGCTTATATGAATGTGGTGTTGAACACGGAGAAGGAACTCGATCGCCGAATAACTCCACTTCCACTTACATCTAGAATCTTCTCCGGCAAAACAAGGAAAGGAAGAAACATCTAGAATCTTCTCACCAGAAAATCAAATGAAAGAAAAATATATGGAGACCACCAAGCTAGCTATTAGACAAAGCTTTTTTTTTTTTTTTTCTTTTTTTGAAGAATCTGCTTTTAGAAAAAGCATTTCCAAAAGTAGTAGATCTATTCATGGGAAATAGGAAGCAAGATCCATGAGTAGCAGATTTGTTGCCTGGTTATGAGGAAGAAGCCACTGGGACCAGTTGGTGGGTGTAGACTCCTCCCTTCAGCTATATACTCTTCAATTAATGTATCCACCACTTGGATTATATATGGATATTGGATACCCCCTATAAAATAAATAAATAGAGGTGGCCTATTTGCTCTTTTGAAGTTTAATGCTAGATGTACATCCCAAATAGGGTGTACATTTTATATCCATCTCATTCTGAAATAGAATAAATTTTATTCGTCATATCGATGTGACGAGTGGATGAATACTCACTCCAAGATGGAGTAGGTGTAGGATGTACACCCCATTTGGGGTGTACACCTAGCAATGCTCTTTTTTGAATAACACCCTTTCATATTTTAATTAATATTTTTTACTTCAAATTATTTAAGTCATTTGAATTGAAAACTTTATTAAAATTAATGACTTTATAGTAAATATGATCAGATAACAGTTAAAAAATCAAGTGCTATATGAGATGGGAAGTAAGAAATATGAACAAGTTCAGTAAATCTATATATTTTAAAAAATTATCTATTTCAAAATGAATTTTGAGTATCATCCTACAAGCATTTAGATTTATATTTAACTCCAATAAAGATGTTCCCAATTCCCCGAGGCAAGAGATGTCAACGGATCAGATTCGAATGGATTTTTAAAAATCTGAATCTGAATCCGGCTACAAAATTCGAAATTCGAATCCGAATTCGAATTCAATAAATTTAAAAAATTTATATATAAATCCGAATCCGGCTAAAAATTTAAAATCCGAATCCGAACCCGAACCCGAAACCTAAACCCAAAACAATTATTTCTCCTTTTTTTCTTTATAATATTTTAAAACATATTACATTAAATCTAAATTTTTAAAATATAAATTTAAATATAATATTAAATATTTATATACATATATATTATATAATGTAAAATTAATTCAAATTCGAATCGGGTTCCGATTCAGATTAGGTATAGTCAAAATCCATATGAGAATTTAAATTCATCAAATTTTTATTTTTTATATTAATATCTAAATTTATATCTGTTTAACATCAAATAAATTTATTATTCAAATATCTGTACCCACTAAATATGATAAAATAAAATAAAAATAAAAAAAACACAAGCTCCCAATCGGGTCCACTGGGCGGACACGTGTCACCACAAAGGGAAATTGGGCCAATCTCATTTTGTCGGCCCGACACCTGTATTGATTGTGTGGTATTGAATCTCGAGTTAATAATCATTAGGAGCACTCTCATTGGACGAGACATAATACTAATCACGATTTTATTGGAGTTAATTAAGGGTTACTTCACTTTTCATTTATCTTAATTAAGGATTAGTATAGTTTCCACGCGATACAGAAGGTAGATTTTATTAAAATATGTTTTTATAATATTTTTTAGATTATATTTGATAGTTAGAAAAAATAAGTATTAAATATACAAATTCATCAGAACTATTTAATATAAAAAAATTTGTTGAGAATAAAAAAAAATTTAAATCTAAATAATATGTAATCAATATGAAAAATACAAAAAGAAAACAAAAATATTATTGTCTGTGTTTACAATAAATATTTCGTACAAATAAATTTTTTTATCTATTTTTTTAAGAAAGAATTTAAATATGCGAGTCGAGTGAAGTGAGTACCGTTACATATCGGAGCTCACACGTGCCAAAGGATCCTCGCCACCGTCCGTGACACGTGCATGGCTCATCCTTCCCACGTCCACGTTACGATTCTCCCTCTCCCTCTCCCTCTCCCTCTTTCTCTCTCTCTCGTATGGAATCATATCACAGACTCTTCCAACTTTTCACACACACAAATACAATCTCTCTCATGAGAAAACACAAAAGAGGATATGTGAAGGAATATATAATGAGTAGGAGATGAGAAAAAGTAAGAAAATATACATTTTAAAAAGATATAAGATAAAATGATGAAATGTAAGTTGTAGAAAAAAATTAACGAGGGAAGATAAAAAGTGTAAATAATATAGTATATATTTTTAATGAAAAAATAATGACATACGATAAAAATAAGAAAAATATATAGATTACTTCGTTAATCTCACAGATTTAGCCCTAGGGGCATTAAAGAGGATCGATTAATTAGTCAAATTGGGAGCTCAACTCTCAATGCCCATTAAATTATAAAATTTTACGCCGTTTACATTGAATCCACGTAACAAATGCTCAGAGATACAAATATTTAATTCTAATTTCATGCCACGAGGGATCGATGAGCTCGTTGTGGACTAACGAAGGGATTACACTAGAAAAATTAATTTCGAATGCTCACACTGGTTATAAATTTGATGTTGAAGATCTCGAATTTGAAACTCAATTATTTTATAATTTTTAATTAAATTTATTTTTTAAATTGCAAGTGCAGCTCGCACCTCGCAGCTCGCAAATCAATTTGTGTTCAATTCAAAATAGGTTCGAAAATGACTCGTGTAAAATTAATTTTTTTTATTAGTAAATAATTTCAAACCAAGCGTGAGTAGATTTTTGCTCGTCCGAAATAATATATATACATATTCTTGACTGATTCTGAACTAAATCGAAATATGACTTAAAATTAGTTTAAAATTTTTTGAAAAAAATTAAAAAAAATATTTTGGGCCGCTCGAATTCATCTCGAATTAAATTTGGAGCCAAACTCAAAACTTATTCACTCAAAATTAATCCGAGGCAACCCGATTTTGGCTCGAATTTACGTTCAGTGGAAGAGTTAAAGCATATAATTAATTTACATTTAGTGGTCCTAGCTAACAATGGTTAGTAATTACAAGTGTAAATGTTATTATGATAAAAAATTCTCTTTTAAAAGCATATATATATATATATATATATATATATATATATATATATAAAAGAAAGTGTAACCATAATTTGGTTCCAACTTTTATTCCACATTCCATTTTGATTCTCAAATTTTTAATTCTCGCAATCGGATTTCTAATCTTCAGAATTTGTTTCAATTAAGTTCTTACAGTAACCCGAATAAAAATTATCATCTCGTTACAAGATTTAGTGATAACATAACATATTCGATCAGAATAAAATACTAAAAGTGATAGAGTTGATTACGAAAAAAATATAAAATTAATGCTTAGACAAAAAAAAAAAAAAAAAAAAAAAAAAAAAAAAAAAAAAAACTAGATAAGATTTGAGATCTACCATTGGCGCAATTAATTCTTGCTAAAATCAAGATTTAATTTGAAACTTTTACGATCAATTTGGATAAAATAGTTAATCCCTCGAGATGCATGTCGAATAAGCACTGCTTTTTGGCAGCACAACCTATAAGGAAAATCTAAAGAAATAAAAGACCATGTGATAATATTAAAGGATTATTATTTATTTAGAGGACCAAAATACATAGATTGCACCAAGGATATATACTTACCTTATATGGAAAATTAACAACTGTGCTTACAAATTTTTTATTTGGAAAAATTTGTTACCTTTCGTTCTACATAAACATGGCGTGTGATAACCTTTACCACATGTTTTAAATTATTATAATTCAACCTTCTAAAATGGGCAAAGGATGAAGTTAACCTAAGCAGTGACATCATTATTAATTCAGATAATTATTGTTAAGAAATTAAAAAAAAAAAGGTATTAAGTGAATATTTATATATTATAAACACTTTTATAAATCTTTATGGATGCACGTTCCACACAAATTCATTATACATATTATTAAAAAAATATTTTTATTTTTTTTTATGCATATATATATATATATATATATATATATATATATATATATATATATATAATGTAAGATAGGCATTTTGACTTTTCGATTAATTCATATAATTTTTTTTTTGAATAATATAAATAAATTATATATGATGAATTTTTTAAAAAATATATATAAATTATCAATGAAAATTTTATTAAATTTTATCCATAAAAATATTTTTTTTACAAAATTAATATTTTTTATATAATAAATATATATATTATTATAGTAATAATATATATTTTATTGGCGGTATTTATGTTATATTCGCGTTCTAAATATTTAGAAGTTGTCGAATCGTCGTGTTCGACCCGTGTCGTATAGCATAGCATATTTCGTGTTCGTATTCGTAACATTTAGGTGAATATTCTTTCAGTAAATTTTGTTATATACTTTTTGTAACTGTGATTGAGAATTTATAAGACAACAATCAGCATTTGATAGAAGTTAATTTATTTGCAATTCTTATATCTGCAAATTTTATTTTAGTAAGTTGGCTGATGATAAAATGCTCTCGTCAATCACTAAATTTAAATCAGATCTAGCGTAAAAAATTTTACTATAAAGCATTTCGATACATCAAAAAAAGTATCTAAAAAATAATGTAATTTACCTTCGGGCCAAAAAAATAGAGTGCAGTTAAAATCCACTCAAAGCTGAAAAATAAAATATTTTCCACTATCTCCTATATCTCCCCCCTCTCTCTCTCTCCAGATTCTCAGAAAGATCTTATAAGCCCAGGTTCAGTTTGAACCCTACCCAAATTTGAGCCTAATAATAGTAAACTGGGCTCACTGCAGTTATGATAAACTGGGCTTTTTATCATTTTTAGTATAAGAGATTGCTTATTATAAAAATAGATACAAATTTAGAAATAAGTAGGAACAAAATTAATTTTATGAATCTTGTTTTTCAATCAAACAGTGCCTTAAAATTTTGATTCCAATATATTCTTAACTTTAAATTATATTTATTAAAATTATTCCAGTCACAATAATTCTAGTCGCAAGAAAATTCCAGCCGACAACTATATATATATTGAAAGGGCTTAGAAGATCAATATTTTTCCTACCGTTCGATTTCAGATTATAGTATTTTATAATTCACGTAACGGTAGAAAAAAATGCATCTAAAAGTACATACTATAATATATATTTGTGATATTTGTATAGTAATATATGCTCTCATTTTAGAGGCAATTTTCCTATGAAATTCGTTGCGAGGCTACCCAGGAGTAGATGATCCTCATATTCCACCGCCGAGGTGACGAATGACAAAACTTTTCCGCTCGAATCATCCAGCATCCTTATGATCTCTCCGTCTGCCCCGACGTTAACAACCGCCGCTTTGCTGATCATCGGATTTACGCGCTCTCGTAGCGTCAGGAACGTTGCGAGCACTCTCTTGGTCATGGGGGATTGGTAAATCAAATCGAGCCACTTCGATCTCAGCTGAAGAGATAGTATCAAAATTAAGTTACGTGAACGAGAAATTGTACGTAGGAGGATTGTATGAAAGTTGAAAAGTTTGTATACATTGAGGAGGGCAATCCAAAAGGATCCATCAGGCGCCAGGTTGATGTTATCGGGGCCGCCGGGGAGGTTGTCGATGAAAATCGCGGTCTCGCCTTTGTACTCTCCTTTTAGCCAATATTTCAAGCATCTGAACCTGAGCTACCAAAAAGAGAAAACAAACTCTCAAAGCGAGCTAAACTCAACTTTTTCCCAGCTACTAGTAATAATAATTTATTTTGCTCAATTCACAGCTCAAAATACTTAAACTCAGTTATTATTTTTAGTGTCTATGTCTCTTATAAATCCAAACACAATCACATTCCCATTCGATGTGGGACTATTGGAGTGTCACAGACTCTCCTATTTAGGTCTGACGTCCTCATCAGCCCAAACACACATACAGCAGTCTAAGATCATCCGGCGATGTGAGACTCGTCTCGCTAGTCCTGTTATCAAGATTCAGACTCAGTCGAAACTCGTCACACACTTCCGGCTGGCAATTGACTCTAATACCAAATGTAATGACCCGATTCGCTAGCAATAATAACTCGTTAAGCCCTACCACAATTCAAAATGCTTAAACCTAGTTATTACTACTAATGTACACATCCACACTCTTATCTAATATGAAAATATTGAATGCCCCATCAGTCGACTTCACAATTCAAATGACAAAATAAATTCAAACAAAGATGCTTAAAGTTCAAATGATGTAATTAAAAGTAAAAAAAAAGGAACAGTTTAAGCATCCTACCTCCAAGTCTCACACACAATCAAGAAATCTTGGTCCGCTGAGAGAGCAACGCCGTTGGGAAAGGTCAGATCGGAAAGCACGACGGAAGTTTTGCCGGCGATCGGGTCGTACTTGAGGAGACGGCCGTGCGGTCGAGCTTCGAGGACGTCGAGAAGCCAATCGTCGAGCCCAAATTTGGCGCTAGCGTCGCTGAAGTACACACTTCCATCTGAAGCTTCGATCACTTCGTCGGCGAATCTACGGCGAAAAATGGCACCAATGATTAATCTTTTACATTCTATGATGGTATACATATATATATTTACACATATAGATCAGTTTATGCACAATATAGAAAAGCTTAAATAGATCAGTTTAGCGTCGCTTACAATATTTAACTGTTTTAGAAGGAGAAATAATATGTTCAGCAAAAACAATTGATGGGAATAAGAGAATAGAGATATTATTAGCAAACAATGAGACGCGCACGTCGAGTTCATTTCAGACCTTAAATCCGATCTTAAATTTTTATAGCAAATTTAATTAGATTTGACACAAAAAAGATAAAGTCGATAAAAATGAAGCTAAAGCTTAGATTTAGCTCAAGTTTCATTGGGCCAAACAAGTCATGGTGATGAAACTCGACTCAACATACTAATAATTAACCACTAAATTTTATCTTACAAAAAAAAAAAAAAAAAAAAAAAAACTTAATTACATCTCGAAAAATCTAAAAAATATTTACCTGATCTTAGTACCATCAACTTCAGAAGCAAGAGTAGTCACCGTTCCATCCTTTGCCACCTTTAACAATCCCTATGGTCAGAAAATAGAAGGAAAAGCGTTACAAATTAAAGAGCACGTCATCAGTTCGTATAATTATTAAATAATAAAAAAATTATAAATCTATCTAATGATATTAAATTTAGATTTAATTATTAACAATATTTTTAAATGATAATCTAATCGACTATTGAATTTGTCGTTATATAACTTATTTTATTGTATAAGAAATGCAATAATTGATTTTTTTTTCAATTTTTAAAAATTTCAATTATTTTTTATTATTTTTTTTTTCAATTTTTAAAAATTTCAATTATTTTCAATTTACTAAATATTTTTAAATTTAGCTACTGTAATTGTTCGAAATATTATAGAATTATCTGGGTCTTCTGATCTATCAAATATAAGTTAGACCAGGAAGTAAGATATCCACCGACCATTTTAGCATCACAAACAAGGAGATCCCCAGCCGTTGATATGGCGAGCCCGAGGAGAGACGACCCTCGGATCAGCGTCCAACTCTCCCAGGAGCCGTTGATTGGGTGCATCCGCTTGATCCAACCGTCCCTCGTTGCGGTGTACAGTGTACCATCATCATCCACGCACACGTCCTCTGGACCCTCCAATACACCTTCTCCAAGCTTATCCACACTCTACATGCATACATGCACCGCATAAATAATTATTCCTTTTTATTTAAGAAAAAAAAAAATCAAAGATAGATCTAGAATTTTCGCATGTGAATAATTAATTACATAAAAATATTCTAAATTATTAAAGAAAAAAAATATAACCGCGAATAATCTAGTGATTAGTGGAAGTTAATTAGCATCTAACGAGCAAATTAAATATGCTGAGTTTATATATTTTGCTGAATAATAACTCTAGTTTTATAACTCAAATTATTACAACAATTATATATACACTCAACCTTAAAGTTGACACGAAAATTATATTATTCAAAAAGATCAATATGATAGGAAAAGCTCAGAAGTATATGCTAGAGAATAATAATAAAACGCGATAAATGCGATTTTTTGTAGGTGAGAAATAAACTCAAAAGATATATATATTCGACCAAAACCAAACTTTTTTTTTTTTTCCCTCTTTATTATGTTAAAAACTCCATAATTCATTCATTATTAATTGGTAAAAGCAATTGAGAGAGAGAGAGAGAGAGAGAGATCACCTGGAGCAGGTCATTAGAAGGGAAGTGTAAGGTAGAGGAGGGTAAAGTAAGAGGAAGTGGGGAGATGGGGGAGTTGACGACGACGTGGAAGGCGAGGCCCAGAATCACGGCGAGCACGGCCGTGGCGATGAACACTAAACTCCCCATTCTTTTTCCTTTTTTTTTGTTTTTGTTCTTGTTTTTGTTAATTATTGTTGATCTCCTTTTACTTGATATGGAGAAAAATTGAGCTGCGGATTATATACGTGGAGACTATAACACGAATTCGGATTTTACGAAACTGACAAATAATGACCTTGAAAATGTGAGATGCCTGACAGAACGCGGGATAAGTTCTGAAGCGACGTTCTGTCCAGAATGTTGCTGGCGGTGAAACCTGCCAGGGTTCTTCTCCTCCTCCTGCCAGGGAATAAATAAGAGTCGGCCTTGTTCTGGGCTTCGACTTTATTTTTTTTTTTTTTCGAGGCTTGGTTGTCTCGATCCTTATTGCTAAATTCATACTTCTAATGAATAAAGCGGCAGCATGCTGCCTTTCCCTCAAAAAAAAAAAAAAAAAGAATGTGAGATGCGACGTAGCACCACAGTATTTTCTGGGCATGGAGTGATTCCATATTTAAAACCAAAATTTACAAATGAATATATTTCTAAAAAAGCAAGTTATAAAATAAAAGATACTTCTCATGTTTTTTTTTTTTTTTTTTTTTTTTTTGAACTCTCAGTGGTGTTCGTCGGAAAATAAATATATATTGAATAACTTCTTATTCTAATCTTATTTTGCAAACGAGTGTAGCTATAGATAAACATCAGTTTTCATTTCTATAGAGTAATCCGATTAGCTACTATTACATTCTTTTTTAAAAAAATAAATAAATTTTTTCTCACTTAAAAATAATTTTAATTAAAATAAATATAATTTTAATTAATTTAATATTTTATCTAATCTAATTATTTTATTAACTAGTTATCTAATTATTAAATAATTAACTAATTAACTAATTTATTTATTAATTTTAATTTATTAAATTATTTGTGGTTAATTAAATTATTAATTAATAATTAATTAATAATACTTATTATTAATTATTTTATTAATTAATATTGAGAATTATCTAGCAATAATTAATTAAATAAATTAAATTATTATTTAATTAATATTTGTATTAATTAATTAGATAAAATATTGTTATTTTAAAATTATAATTATTTTTATTCATGCAATCTAACTATTCAAACGCATCAAAAATAATTTAATTTTTATACAAATATAAATAAATAATTTTTATTTATATTCGAATCAAACGTCGTCTTAATATTTTGGACTTGTTTAACTCTATCTCTACGATGCTTCTCATTTACATTTGTTTTTATTCTAGATAGCTTTTGCAGAAATTGACCTGAAAAAATAAAAAGTAATGATAAATTAAAAAATAATTATTTAAAAATTAAAATAAATATTTTTATAATTGAATTCATAAAATAAAATTAGTGAAGAAAAAAAAATAAAAATAAAAAAAAGTAACAATTGCCTTACTAATTAACAATAGAGAGTATTGAATAAAAAGTAAAAAATAAAATAAAATAACCAAAATGCAATTTGAGAGAGAAATGGATTGAGGCGTCATATAATCGACAATTAATATAAGATTCCAAAAATTTTGGAGTTACGCAAAGATATGAAAATTTAGTGGTAATCGTACCAAAACCATTTAAAGTCCAACCCTTTTAATCTTACATACTATAATAAATAATAATATATTAAATAACTAATAGTTATTATTTATTTTTAAATATACTATGAGTGTGAAAAAAAATTTGAGAGAAAAATATGCTTCGTTTATTTTTTTAAAAAAATAAATTTAGCTGAAAATATAAATTAACTAGACTTCCATTTCAGAACATCAAATACCAATCATCAAGCTCTTTATCAGTTGCGCTAAAAAAAGTTGAAAAGTAAAATTTACTCGATCTCCGGATTCATAGAGAGGTATATAAATTAGTGTTTGAGTTTGAGATCGGTCTATAAAAAAAAAAAAAAAAAAAAAAAAAAGGCCAAGCCAATAATATGTTTGAAGAACATAGAAAAAGAAGCCCAGCCCATAATGGCCCGGTCTAATCAAAGTATGGGCCTGGCCCATAATATATTGATCTCTCTATAATTTTACACGCGAAGAATGTTGGAGAACGAAGAAGCTTCGTCCCTCCTCGTCGACGCTCGCGAAGGTACTCCTCTCCTTCGATCGCCAAAACTGTAAATTTTTAGATAAAATCCAAATCGAATCCGAGAATCTCGTCTCCCTAACTCCTAATCGCGTAGTTTGATCTCTCAAACTGGTATAGTAATCTCGGGGATGATCCGGTTCCTAAACCCTAGATCTCTATCTCCATAAATCCGCAAACTCGGAGTAATTTTTGAGGGGGATCGAAGAGATCATTGAATTTTATGGTGATGGATGCGTCTTTAAAGCGCCATCGTCGATTTCGTGCGCTCTTCAATGGTTTATGCGCCGTGGTATTGCTCTTCTTCTTCTATAGCAAGCCGTATATTCGTAGGAACCGTTTTTTACATCAAAATCCCCATAATTCGAGTTCAAAATTCGATTTTTACCCTCGTCGGCGCGTCGCCGAGGTCAGTTACACCAGTTCTACGAATGGGTCGGCGCAAATTGATGAATCGGATGGAAATTTCTTAACCCTGGAGAATCCCTCTGTAGCGTGTGCCGGAATCGGCCGCCACGAGGGCTTTTCCACTCAGTGCGAGTTCCTGAAAGCTCATCCTCAGTGTAAATCCGAAGGATTCTTCGATTACCTCGCATTTTTCTATTGCAGCTGTTCGAAATTTCGGATTTTGGGTTACGCAGTACTTGGTCTCTGGCTAGCAGCCTTGTTCTATATTTTGGGGAACACGGCCGCCGATTACTTCTGCTGTAGTCTAGAAAAGCTGTCGACTTTACTTAAGCTGCCGCCCACTGTTGCCGGTGTCACCCTTCTTCCGCTTGGAAATGGTGCTCCCGATGTTTTCTCGAGCATCGCGGCTTTCGTCGGGACTGGGGCAGGTGAGGTTGGACTTAATAGTGTATTGGGTGGAGCAGTATTTGTTACTTGTATAGTTGTTGGGACGGTGTCTCTCTTTGTTGCTGAGAAGAATGTCCAAATCGATAGGAAATGCTTCATTAGAGACATTAGCTTCTTCTTGCTTACTTTGGTCTCCTTGTCCGTTATCTTGATTGTCGGGAAGGTGACTGTGTGGGGAGCAGTTTTGTTCGTCTCTATTTATGTAGTTTATGCCTCCGCTGTGGCCGCCAATGAGATCCTAAGAAAGCAGGCTAGGAGATTGAAATTGGGTGTGGTGACTCCATTATTGCCCGTTAGAGGAAGCATTTTCTCTCATGGAATAGAAGAAGATGAATCCATTTACAGCTCTTTTCTTGAAGAGGATACCGATGGCGAGGTGCCTCAGTTGAATTCGTTGCCTCAGTGGATGTGGGCTTCGAATGTGGCTATATATTCAAATAAGGGGAATAGGGGAATTTTGTCTCCCAACTCTAGGCCTTTATGGGGTTGGAGCGAGGAAGGAGATGACGACGTGTCATCATTATCCTGCTCCAAGCTCTTTGTGTTCATGGAGATGCCCTTAACTATCCCAAGGAGGCTAACTATTCCACTCGTCGAAGAAGATAGGTGGTCAAAAGGATATGCCGTCACTAGTTGCTGCTTAGCACCTGTTCTTTTGGCATTTCTGTGGAATAGTCAAGAAAGTGAAGGGTCTAAGGTTAGGCTGGCTGCCTATATAGTAAGCGGCATCATTGGAATTGCACTTGCTACTCTTGCTTTCATGTACACCAGTTCAGATCGTCCACCACGGAGGTTTTTATTCCCATGGGTTTTAGGAGGGTTTGTGATGAGTATCATTTGGTTCTACATTGCGGCTAACGAGTTAGTCGCTCTTCTGGTGGCATTTGGTGTAATTTTGGGGATCGACCCATCAATTCTAGGATTGACTGTCTTGGCTTGGGGAAATTCCATGGGCGATTTAATGTCGAATGTTGCTTTGGCGATTAGTGGTGGAGATGGAGTGCAGATTGCCATGTCGGGATGCTATGCAGGGCCCATGTTTAACACGCTCGCCGGCTTGGGAATATCGATGTTGCTTGGAGCATGGTCTCAATCGCCAGTTTCTTATGTGCTCCCGCAAGATACGTCTCTTGTTTATACCATTGGTTTCCTTTTATCTGGACTTACCTGGGCTCTCATTGTATTACCGCGAAGTGATATGCGCCCTAACAGGATGCTCGGTATTGGCCTAATAACTCTTTATTTGGTTTTCCTCTCAATTAGGGTCAGCAATGCCATGGGGATATTGCCATTAGCTGGCTTGCAATGAATCCGCTTGTCTTTCTCTAGTAATTCATTTGAAAAAGGATGGTTAGTGATTTGTAGGTCCTTGTATACAATGATTCCATTATACTGATGTAGAGCATACATATTTGGAGTTAATTTCTTTGCATACGACATTTTAGCTGCTTTATCTTTCAATTAGTATGTGTGCTTTTGTAATCATAAGATTTTGTTGAGGATGGTTTCTATTGCGGAATGAACTCTTTCTCCTAGAGGTTGTCTAAACTGTGATTTTCGTGCTTATTCGATGGTTTTCTGTTATAAGATAGTAGTTTTTCCATGGTTCCTCTCCTACTAATCAGATTGCTGCCAACTTGACCAGTGTGTAAAAAAACCTTTTACTTTCCAGAGTTTCTGTTCCTGTATATGGCTCCTTTCTTTATTATCTGCAAATCACCGCTGCGATTCATACACGAGTAATTTGAGTGTGATAGCAGGAAGATGATGTGTGAGCTCTGCCTCTCTGCTGGCGCGATCGCGATTGTTGCAGATTGTCAAAGATAACTGGCCTAAAACTGGCTTATTTACATCTGACTACACTTATGTTTTGACTGTAATTTAACCACACTATATTTGTTGTATAACTTTCTTGAAGCTGCTGCTGCTGCATTTGGAAAGTGCTTCTGTTATTGTCTGGTTAGGTACTTCTTAAGTTGGTTAGAAACTGTCCTTATAATCTCAGGTTCAGTAATCTAATTATTCATCCTCATCAGAAACTACTCTCTGGATGTGACTATCAATGAAGTTAATACTGACGCCGAATCATCAGAAACCCTTCGCATTTGATTCACTGCTTTGCAGAATCTTTATTTAGAAAATTAGAAATCCTTAACACGTAAGATACAATTTTTACATAATTACAGCCAAGTATGTTTAATTCTAACACAGAATCCTAATAAGTTGCTACCTCAGTCACTCGCTAATGTAACTGTCATTAGCAGATAAATAGCCACTTCATTTACGGAGAGGAATAATAATTAAACAAATAAATGAAAATTGCAAAAAAATATAATTAAAAGAGCATTAACTATATGGAGATGCTGTTGGGCACTCCCCGGCAGGTGACCCCCGGCGGCGAGCTGGGCGTCAGCAGCTCATACGGCAGCACCCCGGCCCCGCACCGGTTCCTCCTCGCCGGATCTGCATTCCGTCTCTCTATCTCCTTCTCGGCGCGGCGCACCTCATCAGAGAATTTTTTGAATGCCGCCCGTGCCGCTGCATCGGACGTCCACGCGGCTGCCTGCTGCTCCTCCTCCCCGAGGTACTCCTCGTCGGGCGAGTGTGTCGACAGCGTGTCGACCACCGCCATGAACTTGGTCGCCTCCAGCACGCCGGGCAATGCGGCGAGGAAGAACCGGTGCGGGTCAGCGAGAAAAGTTTCATACTCGGCAGGGTCTCGTGCCGGGTCCGGCACAAGGCGCCGCATCAGCGGGGGGCGGCTGGGGACGTAGCCGCCGAGCGGGTACTGTCCGAAGTTGAGCGCGGCGTGCTGCGCAGAGGCGAGCCAGATGAGGGTGGTGAGGAGGGCGACGAGGTCGTCTGGGGTGGAGAGCGGCGGCCACCACGGGGCGTTGCGGAGGTCGGCGTGGCCCACGTGGACGGATTCTTGGTACCACGCCTGCAGCTCTGTGTCAGACCGGACTCGGGCTGCGTCCGGGTAGTAGAGCCCGACGTAGGACTCGACCCACGACCGGATCGTCGACCACAAGAGCATGCCGTCGTTGGCGTAGGGGTAGTCCTCGATAAGAAGCTTCAGGCCGTGGGGTTGTGTTGGGTCCTCCTCAGCAACACCCCTGCCAAAAAAATAAAATTAAAAAAAAATCATCTATTAGTTAATTAGTTACATATATACCGAATAATAATGTATTCATACATACAAAACAAAAAAAAAAAAAAAAACAGTATAAAGAGAGAATATATAAGGTGCCTGCGAATGAGGTCGGCAGGGAGGCCCTCCTGATCGAGGCGCCAGTGGGTGCGGTAGTAGGCGGCGCTCATCTCCATGCAGACGGGGCCGGGGGTGAAGCACGATTCGATCACCCCCTCTGCGTTGATGAGGCTCTGCCGTGCCAGCGCGTTGATCTCCAGCGTGTACCGCATGTGCGGGTGCAGCAGCTTGAACACCGGGTGCATCGCGCTCATCTGCCGGTGCGCCGCCAGGATGAACGGCTCCATGTTCGCGTGCGTCCGCAACCTGATGAATCAAATTCCGTCGCCAACAGTAAGATATTCTAGTCTACGGCGGCGCCGATCAAACTCTCATCAGATTTTAGTGTTACCAGTGGTTGACGAGCTGGTGGACGCCGGCTTCGTTGGAGCAGACGTGAGCCTTGCCCAGCATCCAGAGCCAGTTAGTAGTGGCGTCGCAGGGTGGCGTCAGGACTATACTGGGCCGAGGCCCGCCGGGCTGTGCTGGGGTGAGGGCCAGCTCGATCGCCACGGGCTTCAGCGTGCCCAGCGGACTCAGGAAGAAGATGGTTCGCGTGCCATACGCCTTACGGCCGTCAATTGCATTAATCCGGTCCAAAAATGGAAGGTATGTGTCATGGTAATCCAGGATAAACAACTTGGCTTCATCCATGGCCTTCATTTATATATTACGCGAAAACAACAAGAAGATAAAAGCTAATATAATATTTTACTTGCCGAATAAATACAAAATTTTAGTGGTAATAATTTATGAGTAATTAAATACCTGTTGGACTGTGAGCCCATTAAGGTGGCCAGCAATGTGAGCTTCTGTAATGGCAGATTCCGGTGGGCCGTACACTGCAGGGTCCAGCTTGCTCACCGGAGGAAAAACCTGTGGATAATAATGCCCCTCTCGGTAGTTAATTAGTAGCTACTACTTAGTAGTTACCCTCGAGAAATCGAGTTGCCGAAAGTGGCCCCTGGAAATGGGGAAAACTACCTTGAGCCTCTCAATGTTGACCGGGTTTATTCCGGCAACGGTCTGGCGGGCGAACTCATCGTCGCGGAGCCATGCGAACTTGTCCTCTGCGCATACGCATCACGTGCGTGATGGTTAGAATACATTGCACTCGAGTCCAAAATGCTATTAACCGACCGATATCATGTGAAACGACCGATGTGTGACTTACTAGAGAGGATTTTTGGAGTGTCGTATCGGAGCATTCCCTCGCTGGACTCTTGGATCTTCTGGACGAGGGGAATCTTCTTGAAGAGATGCTCCTGGAGGCCGAGCTTGAGCCTGAGACCCTCCTTGTATAGGTTGTCAATGTGGTGGAACCCTTGGAAGTCGTGGGTGTCGGCTGAGATCGAGGCGATGAGGGACGGAATTAAAGTGTGCAGCACAGCCCTCAGGCGTCCCGCCGAGAATGCCCCTTGCTTCAACTCCTCAAATGCCTCGTCCCGGGGGACGTATATTGGATACGGTTTCTCTATCCGGCTCTCCGCTAGCATGTCTGCGTAATATCCGCCATTAGTCATATTTTTTTTTCTCAGCACTAAAGTGTACATATATTGGATTAAATTTTTCAGTTTTTGTTTTGTTCAACTTCTAAAGTAACTCCTTCTAATCTAAATCTCAAGAAGGAGCATCCTAGAGCTTCTAAAATGAATAAAATGTGAATATAAAGTGTCAGGGACTGAACATGATAACTCCTGCCTACGAGTTTTGTACCAAATAGGTTTTGTACCAAATAATTATTATGACTTTTTTTTTAATAGTTTTACTAAAACAACACTCTTGTCAGCCGCTCTCAACATGCCAAATAGGCCCACATATTTGAACACATGAGAGAAATGCTTAATTTGTAGGTCAACATAACCATGCCATAGTGCATATTCTTTGGATTAAACAAGTCAAATTTAAGAACAGTGGAATGGTAAATATGGTGTAAAACTTGTCAATTTCAAGATAACTGGATTTCAAGTAAAGTAAATAATACTGTGGTAAGCTTACGAAACACGACATATGAACAAAGGTAATAATTTCATCAGAAGTAATTGGACTTCTAACACAATGGTCCAGTTGTAGATGAAGATGACACTTTTGGAAAAGGATGGTGCTTGGAGTATTCGACCGTTTTGGTCTATTGACGAGCCTAAACAGGACGCGCATTGTCCTATAATTAATTGTCATTAACCAATGTACCGTGAGACTCGACCTTTGAACTTTTCAAAGGATCAATAGTACCTCGTGGTCAAAATTCAAGAGCTCGTTTGACTAACTAAAGAAACATTGGACAGGTCAAATTAACCTAACTGAGATTCCTAGAAGCTACAAGCCATTCACCAACCTAACTAGACAGAAAAAGGTATATTCAAAACTAAAGAGAATGGGCAGTTTTAACTGAGAAAGTTATTCATAGATTAGCCGATTTTGTTATCTATTTTATGGCTAATTCTACATTTTCCATGTACCAAAAAATGAAGGTATAAGTTTGTTTTGTTCAAATTTGTATTTCTATAGAAGTGTTATTCAAATAGAGTAATTTAAAAAAGTGCTAATATTAATGTTTACAGAAAGATTTTCTAATAGTTCAATTCTAATTCTGGACACGACAAAAAAATAAATCTAACTATTACTTCTCGTAGCACGATCAAACAATGAGCAAGCCAGACCAACAAGTAAAATAGAAAGAAAGAGAAGATTATAACTTACGAGTATCCATCGGCGGGCGGCCCGTCCGACATCGTCTCGGATAGGGGATCTTCTCACCCCCAAGAGTTGGCCTAGCCAGCTCGAATCCTTTATCTGGATTGCCCAAGTCATTATAAGTTGCGTAGTCGCAGATCCGATCGGATATCTTCCGAACGCCTGTGCCGTCTCCCCTTAGGTCCTTGAGCTCCTTCTCTCTGAGCTCTCTGAGCCCCGGAGGGGTCTCTGATGGTAAATACGGCTGCACAAAGTTAAACAAAAGGTTATTTTGAAGTTAACTTTAAACTTTTACATAAAAGAATGTTTTATATTAATGTAGTTTATAGGATACCGAAACTATTTCATATTGTACTATTTGTATTCTAAAATTTATTAGAATACAAATGGTTAGAGTGGTCAAAAATCGTGTCCGTGTTGCTCTTTTCTTCCATTTCTTTGCATTTCGTGCAATTGAACAACAAACTTGACCTTAGAAAAACAAAGCATCAAATTTCCATGCAACAATATACACGCTTAGCTCCGCTTTCGGATCAGCTTATTAAGTCAAATATTGATTTGTCGAACTAAATTTTCTAGAGAAGTTTTAAAAGGAATTCGTAAAAGTGATTTTAACAACTGCTGAGTTTTCTATGCAAATTAAATACTACAAATCTAGTTCACATGACCAAGTACATGAATGACCCCAACAACAAGCACCAGATAACAAGATATTATTATAGTTGGAATCCATAAAAGAGCAATACTATATGTACACTACACCCCAAAGGGGTGTATATTTTACACCCCCATCATCTAAGGGTGGGGGTATGGTGAGGAGCCACTTCAAGTGATCCTTAAAAAACACCTTCATTCTTAGATGGGTGGAGATGTAAGATATATACCCTTTTGGGGTGTACATGTAGTATTTTTTATAAATATATTCAGTATGATGCAGCTTTCAATCAATGCCTCCTAGCCCCATTTCTTTTGGCCGGCATGTAGAAAGTCAGATTAGCAAATGCTTTAATTGATAAGGACTGGCAACCAGCATAGCATTAACTAAATTAATTAGGGGCCTATTTGCACCAACGTTAATTGTAAAATATACTAGAAATCAGTTTTATACATATTATTATATTCATGAGTGGTTTTGCATTTAAAAGTTGGGTATATATAAGTATACATCCTTTTTGGAGTGTATATCTTATATTCCACTCCATTTTGGAATAGAGTGAATTTTATTCGTCACATTGAGTGACGAGTGGATGTATATCCATCTCAGAATGAAGTGAGGTGTAGAATGTACACCCCTTTTGGGATGTATATCTAGCATTGCCGATATAATTTAATTTTGTGAAGTTAGAAAATATTGAGTGACCCGAAAGGAAGTCAAGAGTTTGAGTTGGAACCATCTTTTTCTCTAATCCCTAGGGTAGTGCCGTACATGTAACAATCAACTACTTTTACGTGTAGATTTTTCGTACGTATACGCTACTAATCTGACAGTTCATTTGTGACGACAGAGGAGAGAATTAAAAAGGCGAAATGTTGGACCTTGTTGGCGAAGAAGACTCTCTTCGAGGGGAGGTCCTGGGTGGACTGAACCCAGGAGTTGCAGGAGAATTGGATGGGGCCGCAGGGGAAGCCCTCGACGACGATGCTCTCCAAGAAGAACTCCCTCTGGTGGCGGTTGGCCACCGTGATAGCCCCCGGCTCGCCGAACGCTGCCATATCCACGGTGAACTCCGCCGTGTACACCACGTGCTCCCCCTTCATCCTCCGCTTCTCGCACCAATCACCCACCGCCACCTCCCCGCTCCTCATCACCCGCTTCGTCTCTAATTCAATTGAATTATTTTAAATATAAATATTTAAAATATCGTTCTCTAATTTAATTATTTTTAATATAAACTTTACATCAGATGAATTAAAAATTAATTGTACTTATTAGAACAAATTAATTTATTTTTCAAAAATGTTAACTGCCCTATCAGTGTACGCATGTCCTAGTATTTTTGTGTGGGTTTACCGTTTTTTTTATTAATGAGTATCTTGTAAATATTTTTTTAAAACATTATTTTTTCTTTGATTTTTTTTTTTTACTCTAACTTTTTTTTATTCTCCTAAATAAGTATTAAATTTTATAGTTAATATAAGCACGGAAAAAATAATAAAAATATTTTTGAGGAGTAAAACTTTATAAAAATAAATATATAATTTCAAAAGTTAATCCAGTTAATTGCCCTAGAATTTAAAGCTCTTAAACATTAAAAAAAAAAAAAAAAAAAAAAAAAAAAAAAAAAAAAAAAAAAAAAAAAAAAACCAGAAAAATAGTAAAATCAATCACTCGGAATAATTAAAATAGCGAAATAGAGGAGAAATTGGGGGAGAAACAAATGAGTTGTGCTAGGTGAAATCAGCACGTACGACTATTGAGCGGTCAAATTTTCTCCACTAATCTATTATATTATTATTATTATTATTATTATTATTATTATTATTTTATATGAAAAACGATCTAATCATCTGGATTTTTTTAAGAAATATATTTCTAATATACTTTATTTGGATGATTAGAAAAAAATAAAAAAATAATATTTTACTGAACAAAAAAAATTATGTAATAATAATAATAATTTTATTATTATAATAATTATTTTTATTATGATAAGATTCTGAGCATTACAGTTAATATAACTAAAAATATATATAATATAAAAATAATATAATTAGATAATATTTATAAATAAAAATAATAAAATAATAATAATAAATGTTCTAATTAAAATCAAGCAAATAATATTAAAATTATCCATATAATTTTATTTATTATTTTAAAATTATTATTTATAATATATATTTTTTATATATAGATATTTTACAGTAATATAAAATATTTTTTAATAGAAGTATTATTTACAATAATATTTTTCATCCAGACAAAAAAATAATACAAAAATAAAAATAATAATAATTTTCTCATTCCTAATTAGGTGATGATTGGAAAGTGAAAAAAAAAATAATTAAAATATAAATTTCTATAAATATTATTACACTTTTTTTCTTTTTTTTTTTTCTAATTCATCCAAATAAAACTAAAGTAGATTTTTTTAAAAAAAGAAGATTAGGTTGAAAAAAATAAAAAAAAATAAAAAATAAGATTAGATAGGGGATTAATATTAATTGTCTCATTAAAAACTAAAATGGAATTTGAGTAAATTAATTGTAGAGAGATGGAGCAACGGCACGAACCCAATTTGGATGGTAAATGAACTTGTTAGGGTTTTGGAGGATGAGATTGGACTCACTGGGATCGACGTCGGTGCTGATGAGCTCCAAGACGACGGTGCGGCCGATCATGTCGGCGAGGGCGTCGAGGTGGCCGGCAATGGCGTCCTTGAAGTCCTCCTTGTTCTTCCTCCGCACCGTCAGCGCCGCCCTCGCCTTCGTCTTCGTCTTCGCCGCCGCCGCCGCCGCCTTCTTCTTCTCCACCTTCACCGCCGCCGCCTCCTCGCTGATCGCCGCCACCACGCCCCGATTCGAGCTCCTCCTCCCCCTCCCCATCCCCATCCCCATCCCCATCCCCATCCTCCTCGGATTCAGCCCGCCGGGGACGGAGAAGCCGATCGCGGCCGATCGGCTGCGGGGAAAAGCGCTTCTGGGAGCCGGGAGGAAGGGCGATCGCATGATCTCTGCGCGGGATGTAGCCATGGATCGATCGATCTCCTTCTGCTTGGAGAAGCTCTTCGATGGAGAGGGAGAAGTTCGGAGTTGATCGAAGAGAGAGAAAGAGAGAGAGAGAGAGAGAGAGAGAGAGAGAGAGGGGTATGATATGCGCGGAGTAATGGAGTGGAACAATATATAGGACTATAAATTTTTTTATTATTTTTTTCTTTTATAAACGATGAGTCGTTGGTCACTTGATCATGGCCCCGTTACCATTATTAGGATCTAGTCCACGTGGCTCGAACATAGCGGTATATACGGCAATAAAAAAATAAAATAAATAAAATAAATAAAAAAGTAAAGTAATTTATTATTATTATTTGCTCATTCCGTATAGCTAGCTGTTCGCCTCGTGTATGAAATATATTGCGAGGATGGGAAGGTGTGCACTGGGTTCCTCAGTAGTCATGCCCAGTCGCCGCACGTTTTTCATTCTAGTTTTTACAATTTTTTTAGAGGGGTTGGTGTGATCTTGAATATGAGGAATTAATATATAAAAAAGCTCCATGTTCTTGTTTAGAACAATATTCTATTTAAAGTATATATTTTATATTTTATTTATTTAAAGATAAAATAAATTTTATTTTAAATTTTTATTTTGAGATGAATGAAATGTAAAATATACACTCATTTTTAGATATAGGTCTAGAATTGTTTGGATGGTTAACTGTTTATATATAGTGGAGTAAATTGGTGCATAGCTCCACCTTTCCTCTTAGTGGGGCTTCCCTTTTGCAATTTTATCATTTTGTAATTATCTTTTATTTTTATTTTTATACTTATTATTTCTATATTCAAAACTCAATTGTTTGATTCGTAGGTAGTATGTTATCTTTATTTAAAAGTATATTTATATTTTTTTTTTAGCTCGTGAGTAAAGTAAATCTTGGCGAAGTTTAAATTGGGATCAGAAAATCAGGTTAAACTCAATTAGTTTTATTTGTCAAATTTGATGCGAGTCTTGTATAGCAATTTAAGATTAAGGTCTCTTTATTTTGATCGAGGCATCTTATTCTAAAAGAGAACTTTAGATGGGATGAGTCTAAATTAATTTTGTTTTTATTTGATTAAGTAAAATTTAAGATGATGGTTCACTTAATTATACATACCAAATAATGTCACTATTTTGAAAGAAGATTCTTACTATTTTGAACATAGTGGAGTGGTTACATCACAGTTTTGCTCCTAAATAGAGATAAAAGAATATTTATATATCAAGTGTTTCCACTTCTCTCAACAAGTTTATCCTCAAACAACTCTCTTTCCTTGTCATGCCTCTCCTTATCTATTGACCAATTCAGTAACTCAGTGGAGAGGGTAAGCTTCATTTTCCATCACTTTCTTTTTCCTTCTTTTTGTTGTATTTGTCGCATCGTTGACGCTAACCATTAATCCCAAAAGCTCGAGCGGTTAGAAATACGCAACTAATTCACTTAAAGCGTACAGACACAGCGCCCACGAGTCTCGACCGGACTCAACCTATCTGGACGTTGGGTCTATTGTTGGGCCTCTTGCCGTTAGGTCTATTGTGAACCGCAGCCCCACTCAACTTATTAGGCTCACCCAACTCAACTTATTAGTCTCCTGGGCCTATTGTCACGGGGGGACGTTGGACCTATTTTAACCCATAAATAAATAGCCAACAGTATTCACTAGGTTTTTTTTTTTTTTTTTTTTTTTTTTTTTTTTTTGAGGATTCTCCATTTTAGCCACTATGTTTGATAAGTATAATGCCCAAAGAAAGATATTCCTCTTTTGTTTATTTTATTTATTTTTTTTACTCGAGTATATATCAACCATCAAATTCTTTGCCACTTGCGCTATGAACGATTAATGTCAAGCTCACATTTTAATAAAAATTTTAGACAATAACCTGTGATTTATTTTCTTCTAATAAAAAAAAAGGCAATAAAAAAACTTGTAACTATGATCAACACTAGGACAATTTAAAAATTATTTATTTAATGCATGAAATGTGTAAATAAATACCTGTGATTTTATCATGAAATGTGCAATACATATTATTTTATCATTTTTCAAATAAACACTATTTTGACCAATTGAACAAAATTTATTCAATTATTTATCATGTGCAACATTGTACATTGCCCTTTTCTTTGCTAAGGGAAGTCCCCATCTAGCAGGACCACTCTTTCCTGTGTAGCCTATATTGACTTGGTGACAAAATATCATGTTTTTTTAGTGATCAATAATCATACAACAATGCAATTAAAAGTGGTTTTTTTTTTTTTTTTTCTAAGTAAAAATTCATATCATTATTGATGTAAATATGTAAAAATAAAAATTAAACTATAAAAGAAAATAAAAAATATTGACAAGTTGATCAAATGGAGACATGAAATCTCATTTTTTTTAAAAAAAAATTAAATTTTCTGCGGTTGCTAAAACTTTTGAATCGATGCAGCAATATTGAATTATTCTTTTTAAAATACAACGGCTTAACTTTCGTCGTATGATTCACCAATTCACATATCTATAGATTATAACAACTTAAAGCTATAAATTTTAATTTATTTTTAGGAGTTATAAAAATAAAAAATTTAAGTTTAGTAGTGAATACATATACGTTAGATCTCTTAGTTGTAACTTTGGAGATCTAAATTTAAAAGCGCATGAATGCAAGAGCAAAAAAGTTGCAACTTCACTATAAATGCACATGTTAATAAAAAAAAAAATTAATATTTTTATTTAATAATAAAATATTATAACAGCTATAAATTAAGCTAAAATCAAGGAAAAAAAATATCATTACATTAGCCTTGAAATGTGTCATGTTTTATTTTTTTCCTCCTTTTCATTTTTGTGGGAAATTGAATTCTAAAGTTAAAACAAACATTACACTCTTCAAATTGAATTTAAATTTTAACTGCAGAAATTTTGGGGTAAAGTGTGTTTTTCAAGGTAAAGCAAATACTATTACAACAGCTTAAAATATATATTATTTTTTTCAAATATCTGGAGACATTCCATAGAAACTACTTTTTTTTCTTTTTTTTTAATTCCATATTTTATTTAGGTGACAGCAAGATCAACAATGTGCGTTTTTTATTTTATTTTATTTTATTATTAATTTTTTCAATGAGCACTCCTAGATAGAGATGCAACCGGTTGGATTCCAGACGATTTTTTAAAAATTTGAATTCAAATTCGACTATCAAATCTGAAATTCAAATCTGAACCTGATTCCGACTGATTTAAAATTTTATATTTAAATTCAGACCCGACCAAAAATCTAAAATCCAAATCTAAAGTTGAATTCAAAAATTTAAATTCGAAATAATTATTTTTTTTATAATATTTAAAAATATATTACATTAAATTTAAATTTTTAAAATATAATTTTAAATATACTATCAAATATATATATATATATATATATATATATATATATATATATATATATATATATATATATATATATATATATATATATATATATATTAAATAATATAAAATTAATTCGAATTCGGCTCGGTATCGAGTTCGGATTCCGGGTATAATCAAAATTCATATTCGAATTCAAATTCATCAAATTTTTATTTTTTATATCTCTATCCGAATTCATATCATATTAACATTAAATAAATTTATTCCGTTTGAATTTTTATAGGGTTAATTACATACATGTCCCTCTAAATATGTCGAATTGTAAATATATCCCTGCAAAATTCAACTTTTCATATTTATTCCCTCAAAAATCCAAAGTTCTTCAAATATGCCCCTCTGGTTAATCCCCGTTTGGAATCTGTTTATTTTTTAACAGATTCGATGTGAAATTATTTTTTTACCCCCTTACAAATATATCCCTCCAAAAATAATACCATTATACTTATTACAAATAAAGATATAATATGGAAAGGATAAATATGTAAATTTATTTCTTAATCTAACCAAGATTAAGTATTTAACCTAGAGTTAAATCAACTTTTCTAACAGAGATGGACGGTAGGGGCATATTTGAATAACGGTGAATTTTTGAAGAAATAAATATGAAAAGTTGAATTTTACAGGAATATATTTACAATTCGACATATTTGTAGGGACATAAATACAATTAATTCATTTTTATATGTCCGTACCCATTAACACCCTACTCCTAGATCTGCGCCGAACAAGTGGGGCCGCTGGATTTGTACAAAACAGCTGCACCAAAATGGTGGGTTGCTGACGTCAGCAAGTATCTGTTAAAATTCCTTACAAAAAAAATAAAGAAAAAAAAAGGCTGACGTCAGCAAGTATCTGTTAAAATTCCTTACAAAAAAAAATAAAGAAAAAAAAAAAAAAAAAAAAGGTCCCCCTTGTACATACTCAAAATTTGTATTATTTATGTGATGGATGATTAATAAAATAACATTTTACCGATAATTGTTCTTATCAAATTTTTGTTGTGAATCCATACAAACTAATTGGGTCCTACTTAAAAAAATTATTGGTCTCATAATTTTATTTTATTATTATTTTTTTATTTTTATTTTTTTGAGAGAAAAGTAACATGCTATCCGCTTATTTATTTTTAAACTAAATTTAGATAGAAATATCAAGCAACTCATAATTGTTAGAAATTATTACATATGAAATAAATTTACTAATCACTGACAGTCAAATATATTTGTTTTAGAAGTTTATACTAAATATAAAATATATAAATATTATTTTTTTAACTGTTTAAATTTTTACAAAATAATGATTATTTTATATAATTTAATATAGTATCAAAATAAAGTAGAAAATTTTGAATTCGAATCATGTCATGCTAACGTTATTTAATTATCTTCGTTTAATGAAGCATGCGTCTGGAATCTATTAAAAAATATTGTGTTTGAGATAATAATAATTATTTTATATAATTTAATAACTTAAATAATATTTTTAGAAAATAATGATTATTTAATATAATTTAACAGTTTAAACAACACTTTTGATATAAAAGATAATCCTAATTTAATGTTATACTAAATTTACGTTACTCAAATGAAATTTGGTTGGATTTTTATTAGAAATTGTTCATGAATGGATTGACATTTCTAGAAAACTGCTTAACCCAGGGACGAAATTAGAATTTTAGTTTTAGGAGAGCCAAAAATATATTATACAAAATATATTAATTTTTAAAAATTATTAATAATAAATTTTATATATATATATATATAAAAAAGTAATTTTTTTTGTTCATTAGTTTTCGAGTTTTAATATATATATATTTTTTAAAAAATAAAGTATAATTATCTTTACCATTAAAATAATAATACTTTAGATATCTATAAAAAAAAAATATTTCAAAAAATCAAGTATTAAAATTTAGTATAATTTGTAAATTAAGTATTATAATATATCAAAAATTTAAGTATTAAGATTTTTCATAATTTTCAAATCAAGTATTATCATATGTTTGAGTCAATTAAATTTATATTTCGTGGCCCACAAGATAATATTATTTAAAAAAAAAATCATTTTGGCCTCTAAAATTTACACTATTTTTATTTTTTTTAATAATTTAATAATGAACTGATATGTAATTTTAAAAATATTGTAGGGACCATGACCACTGTGGGTCTCTACATAGCTTCGTCCCTGGCTTAACCTTTTAGGGAAATTTAAATTTTTATGAGATAAAACATTGCTAAGAAAATAGTGCATTGTTTCTCTTTCTCTCTCTCTCTCTCTCTCTCTCTCTCTCTCTTTGAATGTGGTGTTATACTACTTTTAAGTTGTTTTTTTAAAAAAAATATATATATTATTTATTGACTTATTCGTCTTTGGAACTTGTCATTGCATGTGCTTGAACCATTCCCATTGATGTTTTGGATCGGATTTGTAGTTTGGGCCTGGTTCATAAATTCTTTAGGGACAATTTTGCCCTTTAACAGCCCAATATGCCAAGTGCAATTTTTTTTCTTTTTGAAGGGTGAAAAAAGTGCATTATTATTATAGGTTTAGAAAATTTGATTTGTGACCAAATAATAAGGCACCAGTATCATTCTTCTTTGATTCACCAACTTTTCTATCATTCATCAATAAAAAAATTTGCACAAGAGGTTCATGCAAAGACAAATAGATGATCAGAAACAAACGAAGTGAGTAGTAAAAGAAAACCAAACATGCACCAACATTATATATATATATATTTGTATAATCATCATCTGATGTACGCGATGTTTCCGAGCTAAAATAGGATGATAATGATGCATTCAAATCGTTTTTTGATCTCGTAAAATATGCGACTAATAATTTTTGTCTTTTGGACGCATTTATACTCAAATAGACTATCGGAATCCTCCGCATCCTTCCTAGCTTTATTCTCAGCCGTCGACTGTAGATAAATCCTTATCCTCCTAGTTCTCGTTACCAAACGAAACCTTCAAATAGAAGGTGTAATGTGGGTCGGGTCTTGTCATGTCGAACTAGGTCATCTGTGTTCGGATCATGATTAGGAACAACTCTTAGCCCCAGCCACAGCGGATCACGGGCCAGTCCATTTTCATATTTCTCTTAAACTTGTTTTATTTTATTTATTTTTTAAAAAAATTCTAATTTAAAATTTTTTAACAATAATTTTATAAAACATGTATAATAGTTTATTCAGTAAATAAATTTAGATAAATTTCTTCTAAGAACTTGTATGATCAAGCCACCTTTTGAACGACTTTTTATAGTTTTGTGGATCATTTAGTACGATGGTCTCACACTTTTGATTTTCAATTCCGTCTAAAATATTTTGAGTTCCAATCCATACACTTTCGTTTTCTCAATCCTATCTAAAAAGTTTTTGAGTTTCGATCGATAGCGGTTCAGTATAATTGAGAAACCTGTATTTCATCAATCTTAATTTCAGATTTTAGAAAGGTTTGAATTGTTGGAATTTTTTTTTTAAAAAAAACACTTTTGCTCTTATGGCTTGATATATATATATTTATAACACTTCCAATCCACTTCGAATCTATAAAATTTTGATCAAATTTCAAAATCTTCAACCATGATTCGATTCTTCTTTTCTTTTAATGAACTGTGGAGATTATCTAGTTTAATGACTGTGATCTCTTGCTTTTGATTCAGGCTAATCTCTCCATCACAATAACAACTATCCAGATTATCTATCACACTCACAATCCCACAGTCAAACTTGATGTCAACAGGGAAAAAAAGTCAAAAGGTCTTGAGTTTGGATCAATTCTTATTTGAGTAACCCGCAATTTATCGAACAATCGTAATCAAAGAGCGCCACATGTACTTGACATAAAATATTAAAATATATATAAAAAAAAATCTGAAGTACATTAATTTATTTTATATTATATCAAAATAAAAATATCTGAGTTCGAATTTTGTTAGTATAAAATTTATTTCATATAATTTCATACCAAATGCAAATAGCTAGGACTAGAGCAGATCCGCTACCATTAACATTACACCGAAGGGGACATGCATGCACTACAGCTCGCACTCGAGTACAGTGATCATAATGTTTATTATTATTAATACCATTAAAGGATACACCCGGCCCATTACAACCCCTATGTTAAATGGCCTCTTCATATTTGCAGGTAAAAAAATAAATGACATTTTAAACTTTCCCCCAATCTTTTAATTAATGATGTACACTTATTTTTAGGCTTGTTTCGTTCGAGTTTAACAAATATTAAAGTAATTTTTTTTTTTTTTATTTCTAGAATAATTTATTATTTCGAAATAGTAAAAAAAAATTACATTTAATTTATAATGTTGTTATTTTCAGAAATAATTAAAATTATATTTGATTAATTTTATAAAATAGTAAAAAATAGTGGACAAAAATGATGGTTGAATTTGATATAAAATATAATTTAATAAAAATAATTATGGTAAAAATAATTTATTATAATTTTTGATAAAAATATATTTTTTTATAAATTATGAATTAAAAAAAAATATTTTTTATTTTTTATTTTTCAAATTCTACTTAAACTTAAATTTAATAAAAACAATTTATTATAATGTTTAAATACATATAATATGTATTAATATAATATAATACAATTAATAATTTTATAATAAAATAATTTATTATAATATATAAGATATTCAGCCTATTTAATTTAGTTTAAAATTAATTTATAATTGTAATAAAGTTTGGAATTAAATATTGAAATTATACTATTCCATTAAAAGAGTAAAATAGTTTATTCCAAAATATTCCGGAATAATAAAAAATAATAACATTTAACTGGAATAAAATATTTTTATTAAAAAATATTTCGTTTGGCAGAATATTGAAGATAACGTTCCAATCCAATCCAACCCAACAAAACGGTAATTTTAATATTTCAATACTCTCCCTTACATTTAAATTTTGATACCATATAAAATTATACAAAATAATTACTGTACTTTAAAATTTTAAACTTTTTGTAAGAATATAATGATTATTTTATATAATAATTTAAGAGCAGTAACCACAAAAAGTTAAAAGTGCTAATTCATAACATAATTAAGAAAAGTACCTTAAAAAATTATGATTCTTAAGCAATAACTTAATGTTGCAGGGCGAAGCCATCAAATGATGAAATTGAACATTCCTTTGGACCACATTGTTGCAATCAAATTGTCCTTGGGTGCAGGCATTATTATTAGCCCAGCAATAAAGGTACTAATGCAAGGCTCTTTGTGTACATAGTTTAGCTCGCCGTGGTACAAGCAGTAGAAGCAGCAGGACGCGCGCAATGTCGCCTTGCAGTTCCAGTTACGGTGTGCTCGGTAAATATGGAATTACAGTCTATCGCACTTACGATCGAGTTCATCGATCAAACTCCGCGTCACGCACCCACACACACACGACGTTGTCGGTATGCGATATTCAAATGTGGGTCCTGCATGGGTCCGAACGAACACGAAACAATCTTCGAGCAAATGTCAGATCGATCCACAGTTTTACGCACTCGAGGGAGGGTACAATTGTTGCTGCATATATATATATATATATATATATGTCATTATGTGTCCGCTCCCTAAGTTTAGTAATAAGTAAAAAAAGGAGATAGAGTTAATGATGATCTAGCTTTATTGAGCATATTAGTGAGGTCTTAATTGAAGGTTTGATTTTTATGGGTTAACTTTGCTTTTTTAATACATTTATATTATAAGACATTATTTTTTTGTAAAATTATAAGAAACAATTATTTTATTCTAATAAAAAATTAAGTTATTAAAAAACTATATTTATATATTTTATACTCGAATTTAGAATTTTTTTTTTTAATACTATATATATATATATATATATATATATATATATATATATATATATATATATATATATATATATATATATATATATATATATATATATGAATATTTATAAATCAATTATTATACTTCAAAAATTTAAATTATTTAAGAACATTGTTTATATATTTTATATTCAATATTTTTGAAAAATGCATAAGCAGAGCACATAACAAATTCAAATGTACAGTAAATTAAATTTTAATTTTAATATCTCTTTATGTATATTTTTGTAATTACGGTAATTATAAGTAATGTTCTTATGAGCAGGTAATAAATTTGAACTAAGCAAGCAAAACATTAATGTTGGCAATTTTTGACAGGGATACTCAAACACATTTTGAATTAAATTTTCTGAGTGTTGATTCGGTCTAAACGGATTTGGATTGTAAATAAATTAATCCGTCTAATAGATTTATTAAATAGGTTATAGGCGGGTCAATCAATTTGACTCACTAGACCCTCCAAACTCAATCAAGATTTATGTATAAATTTTAAGCAGATTATATGCATTGTGGCATGTCATCATTTTATTAAGTGGATCAAATTGCTACTTGTCTCTCTATTTAAAAAGTGTATATTTTATATTTCATAATTTTTTTAATAGTAAAAAAATTATAAAATATAAATAAAATTATAAAAATATTTAGAATGCAGAATGTATAGCTATATATATTATAGATAAATATATAAGGAATAATTGCCTGTGTAACTCTGAAATCTGAAGAAATATCTGATTTATTCCTTTTATTTTTTTTCTTTCCAATATACCCTTCATACGTTCCACCGTTATTAAAAATATCCCTACCGTTTTTCTTTGTTAAGTTAATTAGGGTTAAACTAGAGTTAAATAATAATCGGAGTTGAAAACTATCAGATATACCTATTTTGCCCGGGTTTAGGGTTTAGAATTTTTTAGGGTTTTAGAGTTTAGGGTTTAGAGTTTTAGGGTTTAGGGGTTTAGGGGTTTAGGGTTTTAGAGTTTAGGATTTAGGGTTTAGGGTATATTTGAAAGGGCAAAATAGTAATTATACACAGATAACGGCAGTTCCAAACGGTACACTAACAGAATTTAACTTCAGGGGTATTTTGGAAAGAAGTTGGAACGTAAGAAGGGTAGTTTTAATATTAGCCTTCTAAGAGAGGTAAATCTGAAAACACAGAAATTTTTAGGGGTATATAAAAAATTACCCTAATATATAAATAGTATTGCTTATATTTTTTTACTTTTTTTTTATTTATCTTTATTTGGACTGGACAACACCTGTGTTGCGAGTTGCGAGTTGCCACATGCGAGCACGATTAATTCCCCCGATTTAAGGCCATCATTCTGCATTAAATTACTCCACGATTAATTAACCAACGCCGGTCCGAAAAATCCACCACTAACCCCCCTCCTTTCCTTCGCTTTTTTTTTTTTCTATCCGTTACGGAAAGAAGAAGATTGAAAATTTTCAACTCTATCCCACTGCCACCACTCTCCCCACTCACAGAAACACACACACACAACACACACACACACTGCAGAGTGCAGAGTCCCCCAGCAACAACAACAAAAGTACCACCTCCTTACCTTTTCCTTTTCCCCCATTGGCCCTTCAAATATTCTCTCCTCTCTCCATCTTCGATCTTCATTTCCATTTCTTTCCAGCTACTTATTTTCTTCTTATTTTTCTTCCATCTCTCAATCTGATCATCTCGTTCCGTCCCAGCCCAGCCATCCAGCCATCCAGCCATCCAGCCATGGGTGGTGGTGTGATTCTCTTTCTTCGCTTCTTCTGCTGCTGCTGCTGCTGCTGCTGCTTCTGTTTATTCTTCGCATCGGGTTCCTGTACTAACCAGACGTATATAGTGTACATGAACCCGGCGCGACGGCCAGCGGTGCATTCGACGGCGTCGCGGTGGTACGAGGCGCACCTGCAGTCCCTGTCCATCGACCCGTCGCGGCACCTCCTCTACTCTTACTCTGAGGTGGTTCATGGCTTCGCGGCTCGTCTCTTCCCCCGCCATGTCTCCCTGCTCCGACGCAGCCCCTCCGTCCTCCTCCTCGTCCCAGACCCACTCCTACCTCTCCACACCACCCGCTCCCCTTCCTTCCTCGGCCTCGTCTCCTCAGCTTCCGCCGCGGCCTCGCCGTCCGTGCAAGCTCCGGATGCTGCGTCCTGCGACGTCGTCGTCGGCGTCCTCGACACTGGGGTTTGGCCCGAGAGCCCCAGCTTCTGCGGCGATGCGCTGCCGCCCGTACCGGCGCGGTGGCGCGGCGCCTGCGAGGCCGGGGTCGACTTCACCCCCTCCCTCTGCAACCGCAAGCTCGTCGGCGCGCGCAGCTTCTCCCGCGGCTTCCGCGCCGCGGGGGGTGCCGCCGAGTTCGCGTCGCCCCGCGACCGCGACGGACACGGGACGCACACGGCGTCCACCGCCGCCGGCGCCGCCGTGGCCAACGCCAGCTTCCTCGGCTACGCGGCGGGGACGGCCCGCGGCATGGCCCCCGGCGCGCGCGTCGCCGCCTACAAGGTCTGCTGGGCCGCCGGCTGCCTCGGCTCCGACATCCTCGCCGGGATCGACGCCGCCGTCGCCGACGGCGTCGACGTCCTCTCCCTCTCCCTCGGGGGCGGCGCCGCCCCCTACTTCCGCGACACCATCGCCGTCGCCACCTTCGGCGCCGCCGCGCGCGGCGTCTTCGTGGCGTGCTCCGCCGGGAACAGCGGCCCCGGCCGGGCCTCCGTCGCCAACGCCGCGCCCTGGATCGCCACCGTCGGGGCCGGGACCCTCGACCGCGACTTCCCCGCCTACGCGCGCCTCGGCTCCGGGAGGCGCCTCGCGGGCGTCTCCCTCTACAGCGGGAAGGGCATGGGCGCCCGGATGGCCCCTCTACTGTACGGCGGCGGCGGGGACAACGCCAGCAGGCTCTGCCTCGCCGGGACGCTGGACCCGGCGCGCGTGCGCGGCAAGGTCGTGCTCTGCGACCGCGGCGTGAGCGCCCGCGTCGAGAAGGGCGCCGTCGTGAAGGCAGCCGGAGGCGCCGCTATGATCCTCGCCAACACGGCGGCCAGCGGAGAGGAGCTCGTCGCCGATAGCCACTTGCTGCCGGCTCTGGCCGTGGGCAGGAAGGCCGGGGATGCGATCAGAGAGTACGTCGGCAGCAGCAAGAAGCCGAGAGCCGTGCTGAGCTTCCGAGGTACCGTGCTCGGGGTTCGGCCCTCGCCGGTGGTGGCTGCTTTCAGCTCGCGGGGCCCCAACCCGGTGGTGCCGCAGATTCTGAAGCCCGACCTGATTGGCCCCGGGGTTAACATCTTGGCCGGCTGGTCCGGCTCCGTCGGCCCCACCGGCCTCGTCAAGGACCAGCGCCGGACGGTGTTCAACATTCTGTCCGGTATGCGTTTGATCTTTGTTCTCAACTAATGTCGCAAGCTTCTAATCAACACTTGTTCATCCCTCTGCATGTGAAGATATTCTCTTCATATTCTTGAATACCTTATTGATAGAATAGAATTATATGCCGAGTCTTATTATTTTAACCTTGAGAATGTAGTGTAGATTTTAATAAATAAGGATCTCACATGGTTTGATGCCCCAACTAAATGTAATCTAGGCCTTCAAATGCAATGAATTTTAAAATGAGAGCTGCTATTCTATGTACTGAGACAGTGGCTAAATCTGCTAAACTTACCCAATTTTACTTCTTAGAATAGTTGCTTTTTGTAATAATATATGTTTTTGTTCTTTGAAGGTAGAAATTTCTTCTTCTTCTTCTTTTTCTTGTTCTTCGTCTTAGCTTTTAGTACTGCTCATGTATAATTTGCATCCTGCACCAACAAATACAAAAAACATGGAGTACATAGGTTTGTTGTATCACTCCTGGCTCCATAGTTTCTCTCTTGTGATAAACTCCTCTCGACCTTTCCAAATTGATCTCAAATAGGATGTATGTAGTCCTTGTTGCTGTAATTACAATGCCAATTTTTCTTTTTTTCTTTTTTTTTCTTGATTTTACAGGAACATCTATGTCATGCCCGCACATTAGCGGTATTGCCGCCCTCCTCAAGGCTGCGCACCCCGACTGGAGCCCAGCCGCCATAAAATCTGCGCTGATGACCACTGCATACACCGTCGACAACACAGAGTCCCCCCTTAAAGATGCTGCAGGTGGTTCACTCGCCACCCCGTTGTCCTATGGGGCTGGCCATGTGGATCCCGAGAAGGCCCTTTCTCCAGGCCTTATATACGACATCACCGCCGACGACTACATCGCTTTCCTCTGCGCCCTCAACTACTCCATTCAGCACATCCAAGTGATTACCAAGACAGCCAACGTATCCTGCTCGAGAAAGTTTTCGGACCCGGGCAACCTTAACTATCCATCCTTTTCTGTGGTCTTTGGAAAGAAAGCGAGAGGGGTTGTGAAGTATGGCCGGGAGTTGACGAATGTTGGGGCGGCTGGGTCGGTTTACACCATGAAGGTTAGTGCTCCTGATAGCGTAAGAATCACAGTGAAGCCCGCAAAGCTTGTTTTCAAGAAGGTGGGTCAGAAGCTGAAGTATGGTGTTACATTTGCTCCTAACAAAAACGGGAACCATACAAGTGCGGCGTTTGGATGGATAACTTGGAGTAATGAGCATCACATAGTGCGAAGCGCGGTTGCTTTTACATGGAAAATGTGAGAAACGAGCGTTTCTTTTTTTCTTCTTTGCCTTTTCTTTTCCTGAATGTTTTTGTCTACGGAACTCATGCTGAGTTGTCTCTGTTCACTGCTTGAAGAGTGTGATGCAGGAGAACAACTGTTCTCTTCGATTCGCAAGAACTTACGTGGAAAATACATGTGAAGCTTAGGCACTGATTAACTTTAAATACAGAGTTTTACTGGGGTTTATGCATCCCATTAAGATATGGGTGGTGCTTAATTGTTTTAGTTATTTGTGAGTTTCTTAATTGTCATTGAGCAACTGCTTGTTAGCTTCTATTTTGTGTGATTCATCGAAGATTTGCAATATGTTTTCATGTAGGCAAACGAATGTTTGTGTTCTACATGCTCTTCCAATTGTATTGTTGGTATCTTTCATCATTTTATATCCAAGCAAGTTCTTACTCGATCCGGCCGTTCAATTTTAACTTTTCAAACTAAAAGAAGTGACAGAATGTAGAGGAGTGGTGGAAGTTAGTTTCCATTAATTTGAAGATTTCACTATGCAGAGTCTACTTGTTATAACATGTTGGCCTATGGCAGTTCAATAATGAGAGCGAAAGAGAGATCGATGAAAAAGCGAACTACAACCAGTTGTTGCAGTTCTTTTATAAATTGCTTCTCTGTGATCATGCTGGGCATGCAGCAATGAAATGATGCACTTCCAAATTGCACGAAAAGTACAAATCATCAATTCTCCAAATTTTCGAGTAAATGAAACAGAAGTAGCACAAACTTTAATCAGCAATATCTTATTTAAATCCAAAATAGAATCACATGGAACTCGCAACAAAAGTGAAAGCATAATGGAATACATCAAAACCTCCTCAGTCAACACAGACACTTGCTGATGCAGGAAGTACAACTGCACCTAGGCCTGGAACATTTCTCTGTACATTTTGAGCAAGAACAAACGCAACCGCAGGAAAATTCTGGGCAAGAGCAACTCGGGCGGCTACAACACGAAACTCTGCAACAAGAAAGATCGCAGCAGCTGCAGCAATTGCATTCAAAGTGGCAGCAGCGGCAACATAAGCCTTTCAGTTGTCCCGAAGGGCAACTTGGTCTTTTTGCCTTTGGAAGGAAGCCATTGAAGCAGCAAATCCATCGGAAGTTGAAACACACCCTGTCGAACAACGTTTGTCTAACCTTCACATCTTATCATGTATGGAGAGGTAAATAACTTCACCATCCATATTCAGAATTTGCAAGGGGGATTGAACGTAGAAAATCTAAATAAGAAAAGGTGATAATGTGTAGCAATAATGTAGTTTTCACCTGCTTGGTATAGCAACTACCCAAAAAATTGAAAATTACAGGGAAAATATTCAGGAGGTTGCAGGAGGACATTTTCGAGGAAACAACTGACCTGACGAGTCTAAAAAAGTAGTTTCTTCAGGTAAATATCTTAAAGAAAGTTCTTTGCATACTTCATAATACTGTTATGTTTCTATTGGTTTCATATGAGTTTGTTTATTTCTGCAATGTTCGCAATACTCTGAGAGTGTGATAGTTGCTAGTGTAGTGTTTACAAATGACTCAAACCTTCAGCTACTTATCATCCATTATCGCAGTTTGGTATGGCCAATGTTAAGTTATGGTCTACGATATGATGTACATTAGAAAAAAAGAATAAAAAATAGTATGCAGCTTTCCATCTCGTAATTTACAGCAATGTCCTTATCGATATTTTGGTTTATTCCTTCAATATTTTTCTGCGTAGTTCGCGACCTCAAGGTTTCTTGTTGCATTACTGAATTAGTAGCAAACTTAAGAATTATGAAGAGCAAGTGTGCGGCTAAGAAAAGTACCGGAACCGCTTCCCAACCTGGTGCGATTCCTTTTGCTTCTCAGTTCTGCCTGAGAAAGAAAACATAAGATCTCATATTCTTCAGCAGCCAAATATAAAGTTTGAAGGTGTAAGATCGTACGTATGTATGAACGGATCCGGATTCGTGTCCACAAATTCATTCACCCTGCAAAAGTATCAAGCATTTCATAGTTATCAGAAAATGAGATAGGAAAAATTGTCATGCCTAACCGGGTTCGCTTTTTTCAAAATTGTTCATCAAATAACTCTACTTCAAGTTCACATATCCAAGATGTACAAATTTGGCCAACTTCATTCAATTTGGATTGCATGGTTTTGCAATTCAATGAATCCAGGTAGGTTTCGTTTCAAACAAAGAATAACTGCTCTGTTAAACCTCCGAATGTTGTTTATAGGGAAGTTCTTAGATCCAAGTTTTAGCTGAGTAGAGCAACTAAGCTGCAACTTAAGTCAGAAATTGAATCAAAAGAAGCTCAGAATCGATACCGATTAGGATAAATATTTGAAAAGCCAAAATGGGTAGGCTAATTCTTGGCCTCAAAAGCTAAGACAGTAATTCTAATCTGCTGTTGGGATAGAATTTCTGTCGCAAATCGGCCATAAGACTAATTTTACGACCACCGAATTAACTCCGTGGCTACATTTGAACAACTTTCGTTCTCATTCGACTTCTACTAAGAAGCAGACTAAAATTAGCTAACCCAACATACTCTTTGCAGCAACCAGAAACAGATTCTAGTCCCTCAAGTGATTGTAAATCCACCTGCGTAAAATAAAATAAACTTTCGCATTATTTCTCAAAATTTCACCAACAACTAACCAAAAGTACAGAACATAAGGACATATCATTACAGATACATTTGCATCATTCTGATTGCTATCCTCAGCATTTTAACTTCAAAACTGTTGAATTAAACTCATAAGGCATTTTATATTTCTAAATATTCATGGTATCTTAAAAATAAGGTGAAAAAAAAAAAAAAAAAAAAATTTCAATCTGTTTTTGGCTGTACTAAAATTATATAAGTACAAAAGGCTATAAATTTCCCATGCCCCAACTTTTTCTTCATTTGACAATAACCATTCCTCTATCAATTCCTGATAAAGTTTTTATGAAGATAATGTGACATGTGAGCAGTAAATGCACATTACCATATCCTGACTACAAAATAATAAAAATAAAATAAAATAAAATAAAAATGGCTAATAATCACCATTTACCTTTATTGCATTTAAAAAAAAAAAAAAAAAAAAAAATTACCCATCCAACTCTTTATTATTTTTTTTCTTGCCCCTTTCTTCTTCACAACCAAATTTAACTTAAAATTAAAAATTAATGATTATGTTACCAATGTAATTAATGAGGTGCTTAAACCACGTGTGCTTATTTTAATCAAGTGCGCTTGTTGTTGTAGCACTCCACGAACACGAGAGGATCTAATCAAAACATAACACAACACTAACCAACACTGTCACAGTACGATATGCGCATTGCCACGTGATTAATAAACACTTCTAATTTGATTTATTTATTCATTAACCCATTAACGTAATTAAGAAAAGGAGCCGAGTGTACTACATGTACCTCAAGAGAAGCGATTTCGCGGTTAAGTACTTGAACTGCCGCGCTCAACCTGCGACGCCCACACAGGTCGGGGTAGCCCGGCGGCGACTTGGGCCGTGGCGGCGGGGGTGGCGGCGCCGCCGTGCCCTCCGCCGCCGCCATCGCCGGAGATCCCAACCAAAAATGGAAATGTATGGGTCTCCAGGTGATACCTGAAGGGGTTTTTATATCAGGAGATGTTAAATCACCCATTCTGTGTCAGATTTGAAGAATATATAAGAGTAGAATTAATCTGTAGATTTTATAAAATACTGTAAATATAAATTATTGATATATATATAGTGACGATAGTAGGTTTATTTAGTTAAGTGAGTTGTAGATAAAATAAAATAATTTAAAAAATTATATTATTTTAAAAAATAAATTTTACAGAAAAAAAATATTATAATCATCGATTCATTGATACTTGTACAAGTATAGTAACTGATCTCTCTTTTTATATATATATATATATATATATATATATATATATATATATATATATATCATTAATTTTTTTAATACGTGTATAAGTATAGTAGCTAAACTCTCTCTCTCTCTTTATATATATATATATATATTATAGTGGGTCCCTAGGGTTTACTAAGTTGTTGGTTGAATAGTAAAAATTTTAGGGGACCACTATATATATAGAGTCAGACTAGTATGCTATCGATAGTACCAAACATTTGGTACTATCAAATTTTCTACCGTTAAATCAAGTCTTTTAATTATTTTCACCCGTTAGATTTTATTATTTTTTTAACCACCCATTAAATTCAAAGGGCCACTATCATCTTAACCACATATCTCTTAATTCAACGGTTAAAAACTTAATAGTACTTTGATAAAAAAATATGTTGTTAGGATGATATAAATATATAAGAGTAGAGCTTATATAGTTTCAAAAGTATAAGTTCATCCATACTTGTAAATTAATTTATATATATATAAAAAGTGTGGTTAGAATAATATACATATATAAGAGTAGAGCTTATATATTTTCAAAATTAAGTATAAATTCATTCATAAATTTTTTATCATAAAATTTATATCGGGATCCGTGTTATTATAAAAATAATTAAGAAGAGAGAGAAAAGATAATTATATAAATTTCAATACAAATTCTATGGTAAAAAAATCACAAGTATGAATAAATTTATACTTTTAAAAATATATAGGCTTTACTTACATATACGGTACGAATATAATACGAATAAAATTTATATTTTAATTTTTAAATTTGTTGAAAAATATGCCTATTAAATTAAAATTTTATGATAAAAAATTTATCTATTAAATTAATTTTTTTTAGATTTATATTACTGTTATAAATAATTATAATTTTTAAAAAATATAAAAATAAAGAGTTACAAATTAAAGTAAATTAAGTAAAGAAAGTAATAACAAACCATATTATGTAGACTATGATATATTCATATTTAAGTATATTTGGATTTTATCATATTCATACTTAAATCGTATTTCATTCGAATTAAACATGAATATTCATACTTAAATCGTATTTCATTCGAAATCAAACATGTTTGGAAAAGAAGGAAACTAAAATAAAATTTTATTTCAAATTTAGGGAGACAAATAGTGCCTACAGTAATAAATGCATATGTTTGTTATATAGCATTAATTATTATTAGGTTTATATATTTATAAAGGTAATAATAAAAGAGAGAGTACAGTGACCGGGGTAGGTAAGCTCACCTGGAGGATATTGAGTTTGCCGCATATGGCAAAAATTATAGAGGGGAGAGAGTGGTGAAAGGAAAAAAAAAAAAAAAGGAAGGGAGTGAGAATATCAGAGTTTCCGAAAATGGGTCAGTGTGAATTCAAAGTACAAAATTAGAGAGAGAAAGAGGAGAGGGAGAGAGAGAGAGACAGAGAACGCGTGCGGAGCAAGTGGCAGCGGCGTTGTCTCTTCTTATCATCTCTCTCTCTCTTCCTCCATCTTTCTCTCTGCAATCTCTGTTACTGCTCAGAAAACAGAGGAGAGAGAAAACCGTGCCAGAGTAGAGAGAGAAAGCCACATTATTGGGGTGGACCTGGTCCACTGTGTCTACCAAAACACAGCTAATAATATATATATATATATATATATATTTATATTTATATATATATTTTTTTTATAAGAGAAAATATACTAAACAGACATTTTTATAGAAGAAATCTGACGAGTGTGAAGGGATTGACCATTTATTATTAATTACGAAGTTACCAGATTATTACTGAAGTATCTGATGCCAAATAAAAAGAACATTCACAGTTGTAATTTAATTCAGTTTTTACATTATGAGAAACAAGTCGACTTAAAGGAGATATCTTAAGGTCGAGAGAGTCGGTGACAATCGCTGTTACATGATATATAGTTTATCTGACTTGAGCGAAACAGAATAATCATTTAGAAAAAAAAAATACTGTGCAATGTAACCTGCTGTTACTCCGGACCTTTCGGCTAATGATCTGTTGTTTTACTCTGTTTACCAAACATGTGTGATTTATTAGGCTTTATAATTTTTTTTTTTTTTTTTTTTTTAGGTCTCGTTGTCTCACTATATATAAGTTTACTTTCTAAATAAATAAAATAATAATATATTATTAATTTCTCAAAAAAAAAATTCATTGTTATTATGTTAAATTTTTTTTGTAGTGGTACGGTTGTATCCTTATATTTAGACTGCATGCTTAAATCACTCAAATGCATTTACATATATTTATAAAAATAATATGATACATTTTTTTTTGATGTACTTATATTCTAGAATTAATTATCAACTCTCATCTAGATATTTTATTATATTAATAGTTTGCCGAGTCATTATTAATTTTACTATGTTTATATCAATTTTCTTAATTCTGAATAGAATAATTAATAAATATTGATGAATTTAATGAAGCTATTTCTTAATAGTAAATTTAGCATTATCAATAAATGTGATTTATAATTTCTAAATAATCAGTATATATATATATATATATATAATTATTTATGCTTGTATTCTAAATACACATCAAGTAGTGATTTATTTTAATTTTTAGGAAAAAAAAGCCTATTATCTGTTTTTTATTTTTAAAACAAATAAATTTAATTAAAAATAATAAATAATTAAATTTCAAACTTAAAATCTTAAATACTAATCATTAAGTCCTTTATCATCTATGCTAAAAATGGACGGTATTATTTCTAAAATTATTACTATTTCATAAATCAAAATGACCATTACTTAATTATCAAATAGAAACGTGTAAAAAAAAAAAAAAGAGTTTAAGAAGTCCATACATTACATTATATAAAATAATAATTAGTTTTCAAAAATTTAAGAGAGTAAAAAATAATATATTTTTTTTTATATTTAAATTTTTTATGTTTGAATTTGAAATTTTTTGATAAATACATAACATGAATTTGATAAAAATAAGAAAAAGTCAATTATATGAGAAATTTAGCGTGACTCGACTCGAAATCTTTTATTTTAATATTATATTAAATTAGATGAAACCCTAAACAAACCCTGACACGTGTGATGCTCATAAGATCGGTTCATGATGGACCAGGTCCACGCAAAATTTCTGTGGCAGAGGTTACTGTCGATAGCACGTGGCGGCCACGGGGGGCTGGTCGGTTTTGTTTGGCAAAGCGAGAAATGCTTCGGGTACTCAAAAACTTCCCCCGTACGCGCGCGTCGTAATTAGGCATTCGATCCACTCAAAAGCCCAGTTAAGAGCACTTGTTGCCCGATTCATAACAGAGCCCATTTACGGCCCAAGTATAGCCAATATTTAGGCCCATCCGACCCATTAACGAGTCCACAGTAAATCTAGCTTGTTTGCAAGTAACTTGATCAACGGCTCAGACTCCTTGGGTTCAAAGCCGACGGTATATGCCACCCTTCAAATGATTTTTTTTTTTTTTTTTTTTTTTGGGCCTCAGCATTGAGTGTTATTTCTCCCAATTTTTCATATGTACTTAGATTAATCCTTCCATACAGTGCTAAACACGTCGTTTATCTCTAAATACTTAATTGCCGGGAAACAATTAATGTTCTAAGTATGGAGCTGTTGCTTATTTATCTCTGAGCACTACAACAAAATTAGACTATAGCGACACTTTTAAGTATTTCTAAAATCTAAAAAAAGTATCGCTGACAAAAATACCGACACTTATTGTAAGTGTTGCTATATGTGTCGTCGCTAGGGTGTATAGCGACACATTTTTGTAATGTGTTCCAAAAATGTGTCCCTATAACCTAATTTTGGATATAGATGGAATATAGATAGGACACTTATATAAAAGTGTCACAAAAATATGTCCCTATAATCTAATTTTGTTGTAGTGGAAAACTATTCAACATTTTCAAAATTTTTAAAAAATGATCCAAATACACTTCTACTCCAAATCCCATTAGTAAACCCAAGGGGTTTGAAAATATTTGAAGAGATTTTGAAAAACTAATTAGAATATTTTGATCAATCAGAAATATATATTAGGTATTTTAAAATTTTTGAAGAATTTACTCTATATTATCTCTTTTAGTATTTTATACTCAACATATAATCTACATAATATAGTCTAATGCAACTCTGACTGAAGCTACGCATTAAAACTGAAGTTATAATAAAAAACAACGCTATTTGCACATCTATAGATACGTATAAATCTTACAACCCATCCGAGTACAATTATATTTTTTTTAACACAAAAAAATTAAAGGTTGTATCAAATTTTGAATGACTTAGAATTACGATTTATACTTATTTTGTAGGTGTACATATAACAATTTTTTTCATAATAAAAGATGTTGCTACTAGTTTGTGCAATAGTACTTAAAAAAAAAAAGAGTACAAGTAATGTAATCAAGATGTTGCACCAATAAAAAAAGTAGTAATCCATCAAAAGAATCTGCTTAAAAGTGACATGAGTAATTTATCCACATGCAACACATTGAAAAGGTGATTAATATTGGTGGTAGCTTGTAGTGTACATGCATGAAGCTTGGGCATTACTCCTAAAACAAGAGTAATTCACAACCTTGAAGCAATTTCCATGCAAAGATGCTTCCATGAGTTGCACCTAACTACTAGTAGAATTTATTCTCTTCTATGAGCCATCAAGTTCCACACCACTTGTTTTAACATAACTTATAAAGAACAATCACCACCTCTACAAAGACCACAAGTTTGGTTGTAAGAGTTCTCCACACTCAAAAATTATTCCCTTTCCTTTTTCTGTGTAATCAATGCATTTTCATGTTTGAACAAGGAGAGTTTCCATTCCTATATATATATTTGAACTCTACAAGTATATGCTATCTCAAGGAGAGGTGACCGAAAGGGACTAAACTAAAAGGTACTCATGGCCGGTGGATCGACGATTTTAAAACCGATTGTTAGCAAGATCTACTGTTCTGAGTCAAAGGCGGTGTTGATGGTGAGAAAGAGGCCTCTTAATGCGAATGGAGGCGGTCTCGTGGTCACGGATAGTACTCAAAAGGTGGTGTTTAGTGTCGATGGTTGCGGAATTCTCGGTGTTACGGGAGAGCTAATAGTAAGAGATGGCGATGGAACTGCAATACTTTTCAGTCGCAAAAGGGTATTATAATCGATTGATCAATCGATAACTTTTCTCCTAATTCTCATTCTTTTCGTCTTCTATTTATCTCATGTAACTTTTTGTTTACTCTTTGAAGGGAGGAGTGGTTCAAGCACTAAGTATTTACAACCATTGGAGGGGCTATTTGATGGACTACGACGAACCAAGTAAGCTAGTGTTTAGCTTGCTTGATCCGAAATCACCCCTCGCAATGAAGAACACGGTTCGGATATTGGTAGAACCTAAAGGGCGGGTAAAAGATTGGGACTTCGAGGTGGTCGGATCGTTCCTTGAGAGGGCTTGCACTATAAAAGATCGAAGAGGCAACATCATAGCACAGGTAAATAGATCTCACTAATATACCCACAAAGAGCACATGAATATTGTATTTGGAGACCACCGCACATGAGAATGTGCCTTTCGAACTTACAATTTTAATTTGTTGCTATTTTGTTTTTGTTTCTTTATTTTCCAATTTTGATAGATGGGAGCGAAGGAGATGATGGCAAAGAAGGATATCTACTATGTCGTCATGCAACCGGGCTACGATCAAGCGTTCGTGATCGGAGTGGTAGCAATTCTTGATAACATACATGGGGAGGCAACAAATTGTTAATGGAAATATATAAGGTGCATGTATAGAGTTGTCCAAACTTAGTTGATTTAGTAGAGAACATATATATCCTCATAATCAGTCCATATGTTTTCTCTAATCTATGTTAGGGAACAGATTTGTTTGTCAGGAGGGGAAAAAAAAAAAAAAAAACCTTAAATGTTTCGCTTTGAAATTTCGCGTGACAAATCGCTTAATTTATTATAGTAAATGTTACATATAGTTGTTTAATTTCCGTATGTATAGTTTGATGTAGTAGTTAAACTGAATCCTTGTGTATATTTGAAGATGTGTGTGTGTATCATGAATATTCAATTCCTTCAATGGAACAGTATCTTGTGGTTTATTAATGGTATTATTTAAAGATAGCTGTTTAATTAATTACATAGTTCAACAATTGATTAGGATACAAATTTCAACTTTCAAGTTAAACTGTGGATGAGTATTACAGCAGCAAGACATATATAAGGCGACAAGGAATTTATTTTCTTTTCATTCTCCCTTTTTTGTTCTTTTAACGATACAGGTTCCAGAAAAATGTTTGTACTAGGATGTGAATTGATTGTATAATAGCATATATATATATATATATATATATATGCACTATCCTAGTAACTTAATTCTATTCCTTAATTTTCTTTTCCTTTAATTATGTTTCTGCACTACAATTAATGCCTATCAAGTACTGCATGTATGCGTACGTGTAGCAGTTAAAGCGTTTAGGTATATACGTTGTTTAATTACTCGATCGGATCAATTACCCTACACATTGTACCATAGCCCACAAGGAACTCTACCACATCCCACTTTAAGATTCCCACAAAGAATCATGGACGCAAGGATACGTACGTACACCGTTTAAGAGTAGTAATACATCCATCCCTATCTATATATCTACACACAACGAACACACGTGATCGATGCATACATATAAATATATATATTTATATATATTTATATATATATATATATATATATATATATATATATATATGTGTACTCGTCGTAGTCACGTCCCGTTCTCTTTGTGGCGGTGTTTGGGCGAGTTTTTATACACCCCATTCCCCAGCTCCCGGGGGCCTTTCAACTTGTGCCGTTGCCTTTGTTGTGGCGTCGCATTATTGTCTTTGTCCTCGGCTTTTGCGGCGTCGGAGTCGGCGTCGCCGTTAGTGTTATCGGGGACGACGGTGTAGACGAAGGGGCCGAGGTGGACATCGTCGAGGTCGAGGAGCGGCTCGAGGGCGTCGACGACGGCGGACATATGGGGGCGGGACTTTGGGGTCTGGCTGAGGCACTGGTAGGCGATGGCGGCTGCGCGCTGAGCCCCCTGGGCCGAGTACTGCCCGTCGAGGCTGGGATCCATGACGCGCGACAGGCGGCGCGCGTCGTTCAGGCACGGCCGGGCCCACTCTACCAAATTCTGCTCTCGGGTCGGCCGGCTCTTGTCCACCGACCGCCGCCCCGTAACCAGCTCCAGCAACACCACTCCGAAACTGTACACGTCGCTTTTTGCTGTCAAATGACCTGATATGACACCAAAAAAAAAACATATATACATTATATATGTTAGTTTCGTATGTATTACGTATACTTTAGTGTCCTAACTCATCACTAACTCATAATTCAAAGCATTTAAATCATACAGACGAAACCACTCAAAACTTTGGCGCTCAATTTTGAAATTTATATTAAAAAACAACATAAAAATAAAGAATCTAATCGTTTTGATTTGTACCGGTCATGATGTATTCGGGCGCGGCGTAGCCCTGCGTGCCCATGACACGCGTCGAGACATGAGTGTCGTCTCCCTCGGGGCCATCCTTCGCCAGCCCAAAGTCCGAGAGCTTCGCCTTGTAGTCCTGCAAATTTAATCACAGTTCACACTAGTATATATATATATATATTTTACAAAATAATTATATTTATATTTTATTTAAAATATATATATGAACAAAATGAAGGTAGGACCTGTAAAATATGAAAATATTTTATATAATTATATTGAACATAATAATGTGGCCCAGGCCTTCTCCTGCATCGTCCGTAGGGCCGGCTACATCTGGATCTTGGTTATATTTAATAATTTTTCTCGTATATCTGGATTCCAAATTTTTAATATGCTCCTAATACGAACTTAAATTAACTAGCTAGGGAAAAAAAAAAAAAAATCTGATATAACTCAAATTCAGAATCTCATACTTTAATATTAATTTAAATTATATGAAACAATCATTTTAAATTGGTAAGTTAAAAAACAATATTTTTATATTTCTATATTTAATACTAAAAGTTCAGAGATTTGTGTCACGCATAAACATTCTTAAAAATAATAAGGTTCTTCATAAGTAATTAACTAATATGGAATAATTTACACGACCAGCCCAATGGACTAGTAGCATGACATTTCACAAAACGCTAGCTTATGAAGTAATTAAATTTGTTATGTTTATGGTTACTAATACATTAGCTCATCTTCATCATAAATGGATGGCATTACAAGTTTAGCAACCATTGTACGTTTGTTAATACTTAATTTATTTGGTGTGGTTAATTTTTTTGTGATGTGCATATTTTTGAAAATTTTAATTGTGAAGCACGCGTGTACCCTATCACTTGGCAAATGGTTAAGAGTTGAGCACTATAGTTTCCTAACCACTACACCACAAGCAACAACAAGGAGATAATTTGGTCACCAACAAAATTTATATGAGTGCATGGTTTCTTTTTTTTTTTTTTTTGCTTTTTTTTTTTTTTTTGGGAGGGACAATCAATCCAATCATTTTATAGTTTAAATTTTGTGCATTAAATGTAATAAACTGTTGATCTCTCAATGAAGAGACTCCCAAATGGCCTTAATATCATTCTTTTTTTAAAAAAAAATTATCTTTAACTAGTATAGAATTTTATCTCTATTTCTATTTAATAATATAAAATTTTGATATAATCACAGAATAATTAATTAGTATAACTTTTTGAACCAGCTGAGTAAACAAGAGGCAAACTACAGAACAGCTAAGTGCCAACTTATTGAACCGACAAATTAAAGTTTATGGTAACAAGAATTAATATTGATAATAATAATGAGAACTAAATTGACCACTGATGATCGAAGATGCCTAATTTAATTGGTCAAGTTGGGATCCATCAATATCAACTTATCATTAGTCTAAGATTCTCAAAGTTTATAGAAGTTTCCAATTGAAAGAGGACCAGCCAACCATCCTGGACTATGTGTGCCCACTGGAACCATTCATTACCAACCTTGGACGGATTATATTAAGCAGATAAGAAATGTAACATCGGTTGTAGGTAAAATAATAATAATAATAATAATAATAATAATAATAATAATAATAATAATAATAATATAAATATATGATTGTAACCTCATGCGTTTGCAGGTTCAAAATGTGTGGTGTTTATTAGCCCTCTTGTGATCTATATATATTACTTTTCTTCAAGGACATGCCTCTGAACTATGAAAGTATTATAATTAATTTATTCTAAGTTTTTCCTAAATGAAATACTTGTAGCTTTATCATTTTTTCCCTTTTTCTTTTTGTGACACAATATATATATATATATATATATATATATATATATATATATATATATCAAAGGTTCGGCTGTTATATTTGAATAAGTACACTCATTTTTGTATTTATAAGTTATTTTTCATCATAAAACTTTGGAATCGATAATTCATACCATTAAATATGATTTAGAATGTTTAAAAAATTTTAAAATTAAATTTTATAATTTTTGAACATTATTTATCTTCCGATCAAAATATCTCAAAATTGTCAATTTTTGACGGCCGAAATATAATATAATACATGTTAGTTTAACGGTGTAAAAGAATTAAAATTAATTAATTTTTTTATAAAAAATTCTATTCATTATCCGATCTTAAATTGAAGAATGTTATTCTCTATTTTTAGAATGTCGTTTAATTTTGACTATTTATTTGATGCTCACTTGATAAAATTTATTATAATTTTTAAAAATTATAAAATTTATTTTTTAAATATTTTAAATATTCTATATTATATTTGACTGTATGAATCGTCGATTTGGAAGCTCTGTCATCAAAAATAATTTATGAGTATGAAAATTTCTATACTCATAAAATGATAAAATATAATAGGAAAAATTCAATCAAAGATCATGTTACTTAAAAATAATAATAATAATAAAATATTTACCAACTGCTCTAGTGAGAAACAGTACATGAAATATATATATGGAGGAGCATGTTACTCAAAGAAAAAAAAAAAAAAAAAAAAAAAAAAACTTATCAACTGCTCTAGTCAGGGATAGTACATGAAACAAGTTTGAAAAGAAGAAGGGATTAATTAGTAAGAGGGATTAATAATTTACCGAGTCTAATAAGATGTTGGAGGCTTTGAAGTCGCGGTAGATGACCGGCTTTTCAGATTCGTGGAGAAAGGCCAAGCCTTTGGCGGCTCCCACCGCGATTTTTAAGCGTGTTGACCATGGCAACGAGGCGAAGAACCCTAGAACACACACACACACACAAAATAAAATAAAATAAAAAAGATAAAGTGTATTAGGTCAAGGTCTAAAATATTGCATAATAATTTAATCTGAGCAAGTTCTGCTGCTTAGTTCACTTACTTAGTGAATGAAACGGATAGTACGCTATTGTTTTTTTCAAAAAAAAAAAAAAAATTGAATCTGATTGAATTGTTGAAAATCAAGTATCATTTTTATTTAAAATGTGAGGGTTACCACATACTTTTCCTTTTGAATTATTACAAAAAGAAATAAAAATTAAAAAGAATTTGTTGCACTACAATAAAATTATGCTATAACGACACTTTTAAGTGTTGTTAAAAATTTTAAAAAAATATTGCTGAAAAAAATATCGATACTTGACATTAGTGTCGCTATATGTGCCGTCGCTAAGGTATATAGCGATACATTATTATAATGTGTCTCAAAAATGTATTCCTATAATCTAATTTTGGATATAGATGGACTATAAATGAGACACTTATAAAAAAGTGTCACAAATATGTGTCTCTATAACCTAATTTTGTTGTAGTGTTAGACTTCAATTATTTATTTGATAGATGAAGAAAAATAAGGTCTTAAGTATAAGAGACTGGGCTGGTACCTGGCATCAGTTGTTCGGACCGTAAATCCTGGCACAAATAAGTTCGATCCGGCCCAACCGCGTTTATTAATTAATATCCATATTTTAGCATGTTTTGGAGTATATAATAGGTGCTAATCCAATTGAATGGTCCCTCCCCCTCTTTTTTAATTAATCTTTAAAGTGAAGTAGGTAAGGAGGCATATTACAAGCTTTTAGTCTTCATACACATCATGATGGTGATCTCACTAAAATGCTATATGTAAGTGTTTGACAACTTAAGCACTAAAAAAAGAATGATTTGAAGTGTTCTAGTTGTTTGGCCAAAAGTATTTATGCATGACATCTATGTGTTTGTCCCGAGCCCTAACCTTTTGCACTTCTGTTTGCCACTAACATATATATCGGTACATAATTTACAAAGTAGATGCATGTATATATTGTTTCTCTGCTATTCTGATATTACGATTTGATTTCTATAAGTTTATCAAAACTTTTAGTCTATTAAGTATACTGTGTAACTCGTTTCATAGTTTGACCAAAACAAGATCGAAAAGGTCATTTTAAGGAAAAAAAGAAAAGACTAGTTAAGTCAAAAGTACAAAAATCAACTTGTAATATTAGGATAGTACATGTACTATTTATCCTGATTAATTTATAGTATTAAGACAAAGCTAACTTAAGATGATCCCTGCAAGAAAGGACTTGGAGTACAAGTTAAATGAGGAGGGAATTAGGTGGTGGGAAAAGGTTAAGAAACAATTGACAAAGTACTATTAATGATGATGATTTAGATTGATAGGGTTGTTAAATTAGTTTATTTGGAGCTTAAAACAGAGAGAGTATATCAACTAAGCCATTCAAGCAGTTGAAGTGGTTGGAAAAATATAAAAAAGCATTGTAAATGAGAGAAAAATCTTATGGGAATTAATAAATTAATTAAGGCCATGACTATCCAATTATATCTCATTAATTAATTAAGATGGGATTAGTCATATTATTTAGGATAAGAAATCAATTATACATATCACATGGAAAAACCTTTATGGTGAATTATCAACTTAAGACCACCAATTAATGAGAGGAAAAACAAAGAAAATGAAATAATATACCACTCTTGCTTTGTGTAGTTTTATCATCATTTTTGTTGAGTTTATAACCTCTAGGTTGATATTAATATTTTTCTAAAATACAGGAAACATTGTTTCACGAAATCTTTTTTTTTTTTAAAAAAAAAACTCAAATTTTATCTTCTTCTTTTTTTTGTGAATTTCGAAACTCATTTTTATCATGTACAAGTCATATATCAGAAAATTTGTATCTTTCTTTTTATTTTTTTTTTAAAATAATATTTGTATGCTATTATATCAATTTTTTTAACTAATTAAGCATGTTTTTGGTGCAAGTAAACCTACCAAAGAACAACCCTTTGGCATAATAATGATAATGAAAACGATATGTTGTTTTTCACTATTATAAAGTTTAGCTACTACACATATGGAATAATAAAATAGTAAAAACATACAAAATTTATTTAAATTATGAATTATTTTGAAAATTTTGATTTTACTATCTAATTTTAAATTTATTTAATTTAAGTGATTAGTTTGTTGATGACACTTTCACTTTAAAATTTGAATGTATCATATATTTTTACAATTTTAGTATATTTAATACAATTTTCGTGACTATAAATTAATTAAATTAAGTAATTAGCTTAAATTTTAAAGATAAAATACTGTTGATTAATTCAAATCAAATAAACTAAAAAATTGAATAATAAAATTAAAATTTTAAAATATTAAGTAGACAATTCAAAATAGTTTCCTAGCTTAAATAAGTTGTGTGCATTTTTATAGGAAGAGTCATTTTAATTATTGAAAAATAATAATAATGAAATAATGAGCTTCTTATTCAAGCTCAAAGGTGTAAGTTAGCAAGTCATATCAACATCAAAATTAATATCTCACCAAATATTTGACAATAATTGCTTTTAATCACAGATATCTCAAGTTCAAAGTGATTACATAAACATACTTTTTTCTTTATTATTTTCTTTTTTGAAAATTAATGTTCATTTTTTTTTAAGAAAAGAAATAAAAGTAAAATAATTAACTTACTTTTGAAAATATGGTTCTCTAAGCTTCCCCGCGCCAGGAACTCATAGACCAAAAGCCGGTGCTCGTCTTCGTAGCAGTATCCAATCAATTTTACGAGATGAGGGTGTCTCAATTGCCCAAGAAATATTACCTCAGCCTGTTCAGAAATTTTGGTAACATATATATATATATATATATATGATAAAAGTAATAATAACAAAAAAGAAACTTAATAAATTTATTTAATTTTGAATAAATGGTAAGTTTATTTGTTTGTACCGACTGTATCCAACGTAAGTGATAAAAAATTCGATAATTGATATGCGAGATAAATGAATGAAGCGTATAACATGTTTTCTCTTATCGATTTGTCAATCTGTCTATTATATGTGTGAATTTGATGTGACGTACCAGCCATTCCTTGTGGCCTTGGGCGCCGTCGAGGTCCAGCAGCTTCACGGCGACCGACTGGGCCTTCAACCCCGGCTTCACCTTCTCGTCGACGAAGCCCTTGTAGACGGGGCCGAACCCGCCCTCGCCGAGGAAGTTGCTCAAGGAGAACCCTTGCGTGGCGGCCTTGAGCTCCGCGAGGGTGAACACATAGAGGTTCGATCCGACGAGCGATATCGAGAGGTCCTCCGGCGACAGCAGGCCCGTCGAGTTGCTCACGTCGGAGAACGACAGCCGGCTCTGCAGCGACTTCTGCTTTGCGGCCTGCACCCTCCTGGACAGGGCCTTCGCCCCGCGGTCAGCCACCCGCTTTCCGAAGCAACCCGTCAGGAGGGACTGCCACCACTGCTTAGCCATAGTTGGTAGGGATAAGCGAGAGCTCGGTTCCCCAGTTCTCTTTTAGGTTTATAGTTTATGGGAACATGAATGTGGAGTTTGGTTTTTAAGGGAGAGGGAGATAGTGAAAGGGATCAAAGGGGGAGGGGGAGAGAGATATACAGAGAGAGAGAGAGAGAGAGAGAGAGGTGATTATTCACAGCTCACCAACCACTGATATATGTACCGGATTATATGGACGGGTTCTTCATGAGTCTTTGAGGGTGGGAAATGTCAAAGTTGACCCGTGACTTTTATTATTGTATGATGAGTTGGAGAGATAAAAACAAAATATTTTGAAATAAAAAGTAAATAAGAGATTTGGCAGTTTCTGATCTATAGTTATTTTTATTTTTGAGAGAATTTAGCTTAAAATGTAGACTTTGCACTAAAGACGATCAGTGAGAAAATATGTATTTGTATGTTAAAAAAAAAAAAAAATTCTGATTTTTTTTTTTTTAATAATATATGAGCCCTAATTGTATAAAATATAATTCATTATTAAGGAATTAATTAGCATGATTAACATGCTCAAGCAAGTGCTTTCTAGTTATGTATGTGTGGAGTCACCAACTATATTAATTCTCATTCGATTGTTTATTTGTTCAAAAATTATTACAAAAAACTTAAGTCCTATTTTTTATTTAGTAATTTAATATTATTATAAAGTTGTAGTTGTAATTTAGTGTAAGTAATTTTAGACCTATTACTTACAGTCTAAGTCACTTATCATTGCTTTACCTAATTTATAAATTGTCCAAACCAATTTTGCATGTTTTATACTACAATATGAGATCATTACATATTTCCTCATGAATCACGCCCACGCACTTCATTAATCACAGCTTCTTAATCAAGCAAGGTTCTATTGGAAAATTTTGTGTTCTTTAAATGCTAGGCTACAGAAAATAGGTTATTTTTTAAAAATTATTTTAAGAAATATTGTATTTGACTCGCTTATAAAAGCCTCTTTTCCTTTTCCGAGAATTGCTCCCTTGTTGATTGGGTGTTACGTTATCACGTACGTAAAAGGCATAAAACGTAGATGGGTGCGTAATCGTGTTTTATTGAGCAGTGCTGCTTTGTTGCTTCGAAACACCAAAGTCTTCATATTTTAAAGGGATAATTGCCTGTGTATCCCTGAAATATGAAGAAATATCTGATTTATCCCTCTTATTTTTTTCTTTCCAATATACCCTTCATACGTTCCACCGTTATTAAAAATACCCCTACCGTTTTCCTTTGTTAAGTTAACTAGGGTTAAACTAGAGTTAAATAATAATCGGAGTTGAAAACTATCAGATATACCTATTTTGCCCCGGTTTAGGGTTTAGGGTTTAGGGTTTAGGATTTTTTAGGGGTTTAATTTTAGGGTTTAGGGTTTAGGGTTTAGGGTTTAGGATTTTTTAGGGTTTAGGGTTTAGGATTTTTTAGGGTTTAGGGTTTAGGATTTTAGGGTTTAGGGTTTAGGGTTTAGGATTTTTAGGGTTTTAAATTTGGGTTTAGGGTTTTAGGATTTAGGGTTTAGGGTTTAGGGTATATTTGAAAGGGTTCAATATACTTCAAACAGCTAATAACACAGTTTCAAACGGTACACTAACAGAGTTTAACTTCATATTTTGGAAAGAAGTTGGAACGTAAAAGGATAGTTTTAATATTAGCCTTCTAAGAGGGGTAAATCTGAAAACAGAGAAATTTTTAGGGGTACGTAGGATGCCCCTATTTTAAAATTATTTTCGATGGTAAAATTTTTGAGCTCCGTTAAATATAATTTAATATATTTGAATTATATAATTTTTTTTTATAATTTTTTAATATAATTTATCTATTAATCGAAAGAGTTCAAAATAAATACTTTATATGATTGATGTAGGTCATTTACGTGTTTAACAATATAAAAGATTAATCTCTCTGAAAATTTTAATTCTATATCATAATTTTTGGTAAGATTTTTATTTTCGAACATCCACTTTTAATCATTTCGATCACTAAATAAAAGATAATAAAAAATTATAAAATTTATTTTTTAAATACTTCAAATATATTAAATCAAGTCTAACGAAACCGATCGTCCATTCGAAAGCGTTCAAATACTTCAAATATCTAATAGCACAGCAACCCTACTCTCATTTTATTAAACATTAATATTATATAAAAGCATTCAAATTTGAGTCAGAATTATAAGTAGATATAAAGAAAAGTGTTTTTTTGTGTTAGGATTATTTGAACAAAGTTATTAGAAAGAAGAGCGCATTATCAATATATCCTCATTCAATAGTATAAAATTTAATGTTCTACTACAAATCAAACTAGTAAAGACTGTAAAGTGTTGGTAGACTATCTGGCGCAAGAGAAACAATACTATCTTTCAACATTAAAAGAAATCGATTTTTCTGACATTGAACGATCTCAAACATCTTTTGAAGAACTCTAAGTGTCTTAATATTATTAGTATATAATCGTCTCTTGTTTCGCCTTTCATTTTTTTAATTTATTTTTTTTTTCTGTCAAACCAAGTTACCTCACTTTTATATTGTTTTGTTTATAAATTATAATAAATAAAGTGGATAGCATCTTTCAAAAACAAAGAAAATAAGCTATTATTTTTTAGATTAAGAATATATATAATTTCAACTGCTTTGGAACATTTAGATTTATTTATTTTATAAGCAAATGATAAATAAAACTAGTGCTACTGCAAACATAAAATAGAAATGGATACAAAAAGATCGACACTAAATATATGCTTCCATCTCATCAATGATCAAAGATCATCATATATATATATATATATATATAATTAGGCTAGAATACTATCGATAGCACCAAGTCATTGGTGCTATCAGATTTTTAGCCATTGAATAAAAAAATATGCGGTTGGGATTATAGTGGTCCCCTAGGGTTTACTAGGTGGTTGGTTGAATAGTAAAAATTTTAATGGACCACTATAATTCCAACCGCATATCTTTTCATCCAACGGTTGAAAACTTGATAGCACAAATTATTTGGTGCTATCGATAGTATTGTAGCCGTACTCTCTCTCTCTCTCTATATATATATATATATATATATATTATCCAACTGATCAACAAGAAGAAAAATAAAGTTGTAACACTAATATTATATAATATTTTTATCAAAGTTGGTTGGAGAAGTACAGAAACAAATCCAACTGATCAAGTGAAGTTGCAGCCGGCTCCATCATCACCAGTTTGAAGAACCAGACAGGCCACCACTAAATAGCACCTGCTTCCCAGTCTGGTGCTGACGTGGCACAATAAATGACACACCCATCCAGGATGTGAAATTGAGGGGAGGGGGGTGGGGAATGGGACACCTCACCACTATTTTCCTAATACAAAAAATGGGGATTAGGTACTCCAAATTGAGAAAAAGGAAACCTAGATATATATATATTATTTGGCCCAATGCTGTGTTATAGCCCCTAATGTGTACGTATGGTCTTTTGATTTTTTTTTTTTTTTTTTTTTTTTTTTATCCTTTGCTTCTAGAACTTTTCCTCGTGCTCGTGCTCATAAAACACATTATTTATGTTAAACAAAAAAAAATTATATATATATATATATATATATATATATATATATATATATATATATATATATATATATATATATTATTTTTCAAAAACTTTTATTTTTTTTAAAAAAAATATAATATAATTATAATTTATTATTCTATAGTTTGAAGTATAGTAATTTGCGTGTTTTATAATAAATTTTTATTATAAAGAATGGACATGCAGTATTGCATTGTATTTTAAAATGATATGATGGTGAAGTGTAAATAATAAAATAACAAATTTCTAAGCATTCTTATCATATATATATATAGTATATAAGTTCAATACTTTATTATCAAGTTGATGCATATCAATTTTTTATAAAAAAAATTAAATAAAATTATGTAAGTAAATATCCAAGTACAAATATCCTATACCACAAAAGAGATTTTTGAGTTTTTGTTTTATACTTAATTTGTACACTTCTTAGGAGGATTACATGAAGAAGAAACCTACGCAGGCTTTTCTTTTGCACATTTTTTCCCCTCCATTCTTCTATATTTCTTAAAACAAGGATGGGCATGAAAGGGAAGTTAAATTTGATTCCATATAGTTTCTCTCTCTCTCTCTCTATATATATATATATTACAATAAAATTAGGTTATAGGAACACATGTTTGTGACACTTTTGTATAAATGTCCTATCTATATTCCATCTTTATTCAAAATTAGATTATAGGGACACATTTTTGGGACACATTACAAAAATGTGTCGCTATACACCATAGCGACGGCACATATAGCAACATTTACAATAAGTGTCGGTATTTTTGTCAGTGATATTTTTTTTAGATTTTAGAAACACTTAAGAATATCGCTATAGCCTAATTTTATTGTAGTGATATATATATATATATATATATATATATATATATATATATATATATATATAACTATTATTTTACATATTCTTTTGTATTTTTGGTGGTCTACATATGTCAATGTATTGTTCTGTTGTTCTTCATTTGTGTGGGTTTTTTGGAAAATACTTAGTCAAGGTAGTTGCCTTCTTTTTGAAATGAATGCAAGCACTATCTTATAAAAAATAATAAAAAAAAGATTAGGTTTTTTTTTATTTAATTAGTTTTTTTTTTTTTTTTGTGAAGTTGTCAACTTGTATGGGTGGGAAGAGGAGGAATATTAATTAATTTAATTCCCACTACTCTTTTTTGGATGGAATTTTTGTACCACAATTTATCTTGCCCAACTAATAATATCTTTTGTATTTGAGTGTAATTCCATTTTGTTTTATTGTAAGTTTGTGGCTACTAATTAAACAATATATCTACTACAGTAAAAATTAAAATAGTTTAATTTAAAACTTCATTTGATATTATTAATTAAATTTATTATAATTATTGATTTGCTTGCGATGGTGGATGCAGTGACATCTTAAAATAATAATAATAATTAATAATAATAATAATAACAATGATGTTACTATTTTACTTTTTGCTGTAAATTAAAGTGCTTGTATATGTATAGATTATCATTTTTTTTTGAAAAAAAAAAAAAGAGAGAACGGTAACACTACAAAACTTGGCCTAATTTTGCGTTTTTATTGTAAGTTTATTTATGTATATTTGAATAGTTCTACCTAAATGACTTTTAATTAACAATTTGTACGTAGAATCTCTTTTCCATCCCTATTAAGACCCTTAAAATACAATTACTCAATTCATTTGGATCAAAGTGGGAAATAAACTTAGGTCCAAATTAACTATTCTAATTAAAGATTAATTGCGGGGTGACCAAATCAATTTGACTTAATTCGGCGCCGTATAAACTGGACGTTAAGGAATCAAACTTTGGTACGTAGCAAACTCGTGAACTTAAGAAGAGTAATAATTAAACTTAATTAGATGGGGTTTGACCCAATAATAAGATAATGTTAGATGAGGAACTAATCATTAAAGTTCCAATATATGGATTAATTAACTTTAGATAAATTTGTCGAGCAACACCCAGTCGCATTATCACATTTTTGCTCAAATCAAATCTGTGTTTCTTAAAATAAAATTTTGGCTCAGATAAAAGATGCACTAATAAAATTTACTGAGAATTTTTTATTCGAAACATGCATCTCCCCGGATTCAAAATTTATAATATTTTAAAAATATTATATATTTTTTATTTGAAATAATAATTTTATTACTGACTCATCAAGATTTAAACACTAAAGTTATTTTTATTTATTAATTACTAATGATTTCCATCAAATATGGAAATAATTTTACCATTTCATCAGTAACATATTATTACAAGTATCCAATTTGAGTTAAATATTATCAGAATATTATAAATCATGAACCAAACATACCGTAAAAGAGTGAGTGAGTTACCTTGATTATTTTCTTTATTTTTGAAGTAAAGTGTATTTTTTTTTTTTTTTTTTTTTCACAAAATCTAGATTTTAGTGTGGCTCATATTGAGCTTGAAATGGAATGGTGGGGGTATAGTATATAATAGAGCAATGCTAAATATACATTTATTTTTTGGTGTATATCTTACACTCCACTCATTCAATGGTAAAAATTTTTTCACCCATCATTTTGAAATGATAGATAAAATTTATCCCATCCTAGAATAGATAGGGTGTAAGATGTACGTCCCATTTGGATTGTACACTTAGCTTTTTTCTATATAATATGGACAATTCGCGGATGATGTGGTGGACCTGGCTCATGCAATAAGTGAATCAGGGTCAAGTATAAGAGTGGTGGGTGCCACATCTTTTTAAATTTAAGCTCAAAGGCAGTTGCGACCGACCCCATTAATTAAACAGTTGCACAAAATAGATCACTAGTGTTTAAATTTCATCAAAGTATATGAGCATCATTTAGATGGGAACTCTAGATCATAACAATATAATGACATGCATGATGTATAAACATCACCTATCATCAATAACCACTTCATTATTTAAGCCACTAAATTATAGGATTCCAAAGAGAACATAAGACACTCTACCTCTTTGAATATATATTTGGATTTTTTTTTTTTTTTTTTTAGGATCCCCGATAGGCCCATAATCTAATCCACTTGTAAACAACCTATATATGCTAGAACCCGAAAATGCTAGATCAAACATCGTTGTTACGCATATGCCCTTTTCAAAATATATTCAAAATTAAGAATTACTAAACTAAGCTGCAGTTCTTTTTGAATTGTATTTATTATTGGATATATCAGATGTCTTTAATTAAAGATCACTGATGCATGTACTAGTAATCACGTGCATGTAACATGCATTAATTAGCTTAAATATGTATTTCGGCTAACACACCAATACATTAGTGTCACATTAAAACTGCACGCGCATATAGGAATTTTTTAATTTTACTATTCAAAAAGTACTTATAGTCAAAATATCGGTTAGAAGGGTACTAGTTTTTAAAACTTGTTGTTGGCCTGCCATATCTTAATTTCCAAGGCCAAAAATATGTTACTCTGATACCAACTTTAATATTTATGTATATATATATATATATATATATATATATATATATATATATATATATATATATATATATATAGATTTTATTCTGATTGTGTTAAATCTTGTTTAATTAATTACCAGGTTTGACTAATCATACCTTCTTCTACTTATTTATAATTAAAAAAACTGTGCATTAAGTGAAACATTATCGTGTAAAGTGGAAGTGTTTCTACATATAAAAACAATATTTTATGAGAACATATATTTTAGCGGTCATTTCAAACTTGCATGGCTCTTAATTATCTTTTATGTTGATTATATATATTTTGTTACAGAGTCATTGCCAAATAAAAATGGTCCAAGATTTTCTCGACGTATGAAAATAAATTAATGTGATGATATAGGCAAGTTATGTATATTGTTGACTACTCATGCTTTGCAGTATGATATTTTACACATTTGCATTAAATGGAAAATTTGAAGTCCTATTAATTATCTCGAATAATTTGTAAATCGCACTAATTAAACACTTAACGTCCAAATCTAATTGCATTTAAAATTTAATTTTGATCGATTTCTCTAAACTTTCTACGTACGTACATCTCAAAAGTTCTTAGGGCGAGCCTATGATACTCCTATTTGAACTAGTTATGCACATTTTTTACAAAAGTATGTACCGTTGCATAGAGCTGCTTGTAGAAGCGCTTCTTGCTTTTCATATTACAATTTTTTTCATAAAAAAAAAACACATAAATAATGCTTTATACACGGAACAGTATATATATATATATATATATATATATATATATATATATATATATATATATATATATATATATTGTTAGTTGTGACTCAAAATCAGAATCGCTTCGATATTATGATTCAGGTTCGCCGACGACTTCGCGGTGCGACTTTGGTGCGACTTCGAAATTTTGTGGATGTCAGTGGTGGAAGCGAAGGGCTCGGGCCGGGGGTGCAGGGGGCGGAGCCCCCCGCGGTACGGATCCGATCCGCTAAGGAAAAACTCTAATTTCTCTTTTATTTGTCCTAGAGTGAGATCGAGCGATCGTACAGAATAGAACTCTTGTACTCCCTCTTTTCTACATAGTGAAATCTCTCCTCTTTCGCCCGTGGTTTTTTTCCCTGCAAGGAATTTTTCACGTAAATCTGTATGTTAATTTTCTGTCGTGCAATTTTGGTTTTACTTTTCTGTCGTGATCGCCAATTAATTTTGTTTAGTTTGTGCGCTCGTTGCCAACATATATATACATAGGGTCCGACTACTATACTCTTATAAGTAAAATTTTATTGTACTTATAAATTTTCATCCCTGGATGAAGGAATGTGCGGATAGGATTGTAGTAGTCCCTAAAATTTTAAATTAAGTCTAACGAAACCGATCATCAATTCAAAAATTTTAACATCAAAAATAACATATAAAATAAAAAAAATTGTGCTTATTTAAAAAAAATTGCCGTCGCACTATATATATATATATATAGAGAGAGAGAGAGAGAGAGAGAATTAGGCTGGAATACTATCGATAATACTAAGTCATTAGTGCTATTAAATTTTTAACCCTTAAATTAAGAGATATACGGTTAGAATAATAATAATTCTCTAGGATTTAGTAGGTGGTGGGTAGAATAGTAAAAATCTAAGGGGACCACTATAATTCCAACCGAATATATTTTCACCTAAAAGCTAAAAACTTGATAGGTACAATTACTTGATACTATCAATAATATTTCATCAATTTTTAGATGTAAATTTTACATCTCATCCTTCAGCATTTTCCATATATATATAAACTTAGAAAGCTTCTTCTATAAGTAAAAAAAACTGCTCTAAAAGTCAAATCAAGAAGCAATAAATAATTAACCAATCTCTAAAATATTCTGGAAAAGTTGGGAGAAAACAAGGCCATATATAAAAATTTCGTCAGCAAAATAATAATTCTCACGTACTAAAGTAAAGGCACGAGAAATAGAAGAAAATCACAATAAAATGTAATTAAATTTTATTTTATTTTTAAAAAAATTTCTTTTATATAGAGCTAGGACTTTTATTATTTTACGAATATAAAAACTGTGCGACGCGGTCAATATCGACGTCAGCAAGGGAGTGGTTTTCAACTGCTGCAGTTGGCCTGCCGTAACCTTCTACGAAGGCAACTCATTTCGCAGTTCATACCAACTTCCATATTTGCATGAAACTTTTTTGGAGGAATTTTTTTTTTTTAAAAGAAAAAATTTCCCCCAGGAAATGTTGCACAACTAGTCCCTCAACTTTTTTCTACAATTATTAAACTCCACATTCAACTTTCCAAATTTTTTAAAGCATTAGAATTTAGTATATATCTTATTTATCGCTATATGCGCGCATGCATAATATATCTATGTAGTAGTGTAGTACTCATGCATGATGCATATGTCCACTCTAAATCCTATTGCATATATACTGGTAGGTTTAAAAAAATCAGTATTTTGTTTTATTATATTCGAAATGGCGGAATATTGGATTGGAGCGAGTCATAGCAGGAGATTAGTTGGATCAAATCACGATCGAGATCTGAAAGCGCTGTACTTGTGCGTCTTAAGTGAATTGATTGTATTTTTTTATCTGCTCTAACATTTGAAATTAATGATTTGTGCCAATGATCCAAAAATATTTTTATCATTTGATATGTTGATCAATTTACGACCATTGGATGAAGTAGGTGCAATGGATAACTTTATCTTCTAAAATGGGGAGCTATGTAATGCCTCAAATGAAGTACTAAAAAGTTTGAGGACCAACTTGAAATTCGACTGGAAGTTCAGGGACTGCCATTGCAGTTTACCCAATTTTGCAGCAATAAATATTTACTGGTAAAATAACAGGGTTAGATAAAATGTTTGGCTCGTAACTTATTACCTTTCCCTATATCATTAATTACTCCCCTAGATTGGAATTTTTTTTGCTCAATAAATATAGTAGGAATTGAGGAGTCACTTTCAAATAAAAGAGACTATAAAAATTCTTACAGGTGTGAAATATAATTAATTCAGATTCTTGTGATTTCATGTGCTTTGAATTTCAGTTTCCTTGCATTAAAAGCTTAGCTTAAACTCAAACTCATGGAACATGATCTTGGTCATAGTTGATCAATGTAGAGGTGTCATAGCATCATTAACCTACCAACCATTTAAAAAAGAATAAAATTGATCGAGCTCCTATATTTTTAAAAATACAGAGTTATTGGTGCTTTTAGGTTTTAGCTCTAGGATAAAAAAATATGCGGTTAGAATGATAGTGACCCCTTTAGATTTAGTAGGTGGTTGGTAGATTAGCATGATCTAAGAGATGAAGTTAATTAAAATATAGATCTAACGGTAGAAAACTTACAAGCACCAAATTGTTTGATACTTTTACAATCATAGTAGTCACATATATATATATATATATATATATATATATATACACTGAAATACTATCGATAACAAACTAGCTTTATTGTCATCCATTTGTTTTCGATGATTGAGATTCCTAAATAATGATCGGTATCGTTAAATACGATCTAAACATATTTAAACTATTTGAAAATTAAATTTTATACTTTTTTGACGTTTTCTTCTAGTTCATCATGCACATAAAAATGAACGGTCACTATAACAAAATTAGGTTATAGGGACACATGTTTGTGACGCTTGTGTATAAGTGTCCTATCTATATTCCATCTATATCTAAAATTAGGTTATAGGGACACATTTTTGGGACACATTACAAAAATGTGTCGCTATACACCCTAGCAACGGCACATATAGCAACACTTACAATAAGTGTCGGTATTTTTGTCAGCGACACTTTTTTTAGATTTTAGAAACACTTAAAAGTGTCGCTATAGCCTAATTTTGTTGTAGTGGGTTAAAAGTGAATATCCTTCAAAAAATAATAATATGAGTCTTGTAATCAAGATCAACCGTATAGATTTTATTTTAAATAGTTAATTTTTTTTATTAAAATTTAATTAATTTAGAGTTGTTTACATCGTTAAATAAACAAAGACTCATATCTATCATTTAAATTATAAATTTTATAATTCTTTGATCATTAGATTAACGATATCGAAAAAATTTAAAATTTAATTTTTAGATAGTTTAAACAATCTAAATTATATTTAACGGTGCCGATCGTCGATTTGAAATCTTCATCATTGAAAATAAATAGACAGCAACAAAACCGTTTGCAATCCATAGCATTCCAAACTATACTAGTAAATTTTTTATCATTGAATTTGTATTGAGATTTGTGCTATTGTAAAGTCAACTAGAGAGAAAAAAAAAATAGCACAAATCTCAATATAAATTTAATGATAAAAAATTTATAAGAATATTTGAGCTTATATCTTTAAAAATATATAAATCCTACTCTCTCTCTCTCTCTCTTTTTATATATATATATATATATATATATATATATATATATATATATATATTGGTGGTATCAAGTTTTTAACCGTTGGATTAAAGGATGTATGGTTAAGATGATAGTGGTCCCCTAGGGTTTACTTGATGGTTGGTTGAATAATAAAAATTTTAGAGGACCACTATAATGCTAACCGCATATCTTTTCATCCAACGGCTGAAAACTTGATAGCACCAATTGCTTGGTGCTATCTATAAGTACAGCGTTTTAAAAACTAAAAAGTCTAAAACTTTTGTTGCAGTGGGTAGTTTGAATAAAATTTTAAGTTTTAAAAGTAAAAATTTCAATCTAAAGTTTTTTTTTTTTTTTTTTTTTTTGGTTCGGCCACAAATTAAGAATCTGGCATTGCAGTCTAATAACACTATGAAAATTCAATTGATCAAACAACCTTAAACCCTTAAATGAAAAGTAAGTCTTCCATACATGTTTAACACACGCAATGAAATAGCTTCTTCACTTGAGAAGACTACTTATAAGGCATAGGGTCTACATGGGAACTATTGGCTTCGCCAGAAAGTTGAATAAGCTTTTGGGTAGGTAAGGCTGAAGTGCAGTACAGAGTCTTTAGCCCCCGTTTGGTAACAGGTTTAAGGGGGGATAAGAGGGTTATCCCCCCCCCCCTTTATATCCAAACGGGGTTAAAAATTTCGGAAATAGCTAAATCCGGGTTTAAGGGTTATCCTAACTATTTTCGGGTTTAGCTATTCTAACCAAAAGCTGGAATAAGAATAGATGGGAGACCGGGCACCGGAATCGGGGGAGAGGGGAGGCTCCCCAAGCAACCCTTTCTCTCTCCTCTCTCCTCTCTCTCTCTCTCTCTCTCACTCACGGCACTTTTTTTTTTTTTTTTTTTTCCTTTCTTTTGCATACACCTAATAAAAATTAATTTTTTTATTTTTTTAAATTAGAATTTTTAAATTTTAAAAAATATTTAAATTTATAAATTTTAAAATTTAAAATTTTTTATTTTATAAATTTTAATTTTTTTTAATTTTTTTTTAATAAATCTAAAAATTTTATTTTATTTCATTTTTGTAAAAAATAATTATTAATTTTAAATTATTAAAATTTATACAATTATTTCATAAATCTTTTAAAATTTATATAAATTTAAAAATTAAAATTTGTACTCCCACTTAAAATTTAAAAATTAATTTTTATTTACTCCTACTTAAAATTTTTACTCCTACTTAAACTTTAATTTAAAGGGCAAAATAGTCAAAATACATATTTATCCCCTCTCAATTCATCTTATTCCTCTATACCCAACCAAACACAATTTTTTCTTATTCCTCTTATTCTTCTTATTCCTATATAATTTACCAAACACAATTTTCTTTATCCCCGGTATAACTCAACTACCCAACCAAACGCAAATTTACATTAGTTCTTGCTTATCCCATAACTTATACCTATCCCCGGTGTAACTAAACTTTCCTTATCCCCGAACCAAACGCAGCCTTAAGGTCTTGCTTGATTTTGGGATAAAGGAGCAATAACTTTTTTTTATTTTAGTATTCTTGACAAACGGGAGTAAAAATTGATTATGATAAAAGTTTAAAATAATTCTTACTTAACGGATTATTATGAAATAACCAGTTAAGAAATATTCCAATCCTCTCTGGAGGTTTATATCTCAGGGACTGTGAGTGATTTTTTTTTTTTTTTTTTAGATTAGTTTACTTCCAATCTGAGACTATATGAACATGAGACTATATAATCTGCGGTTATATAATTATTTTTATTTACTAATTATTATTTACTAAAATATACCGTAAAATATAGAAAAATATTTTCTTTACTAATTATTATTTTCTAAAATATATTATAAAATATAAAAAAATATTTTGTTTAGGTGAGATATAATTTATTATTTACAATTAAATTTTTATTTTAATTAATTTATAATAATTAAAATTAATCTATATTTATATAAGGTAATGGCAAAGTTGACATTTTGATAAAAAAAATCTATTATTTTTTTTCACTATTCTCTACTATTCCACAATTTTAATCAAACATAATTTTTTCTATTCCAGATAATACCAACTTTTGAATCAAATGCAATTTAATTTTTATACTTGATTATCCCGAAATAGCAAGTTATCCCGGGTATAAAATTATTTATACCTCTTAAATTTATACCTGAACCAAACAGGGCCTAAGGGGATAAGGGGAGGAATATCTCCCTTGTCCTCCGAAATACACCAGAAACTACGAGAATATTTTGTTACAGTACAACTAGAATAAGTGAAAATTATTATTCTCACTCTTTCCAATCATCCTTTTGCTTTTTTTCTTAAATACCCTCACCATCTCTCACCTCATTATTACATAATAAATTTGAGAGCAAAAAGGTCATTTAAAATAACTAATACTTTTTATTTTTCTTATTCATCATTATCATTCCAAACACAAAATATTTTTATTTCTGAAATTATTCCAAACGTTTTTTTTTCTTTTCGTTAGTTTCGTATTTTATACTTATCCCTAAAATAACTAGCTCTATCTTTTTCCGTTAAAATAACTAGCTCTATCTTTTTCCGTTACCAAAAACGAGCCTTAAATCTTCTTACTTGAGCCTTAAATCTTCTTACTAGAGAAATCTTGATAAATATAACTAGTTTCCTGAATAGCATCTCTTATATTTAAAGCGTCCATCGACTCGGAACTTCTCCACCTATCGTACTTCACTGATAAGATATTGAAACGACTCAATCTATGTGCCCATGGCAAGACTGTAGATTCTTCTTCTCTTTTTTTTTTTTTTTTTTTTTTTTTAACTATTCAATAAAATAGAAAAAATTTAATAAAAATATATAATATATAATTAAAATATATTGATATTAATAAGTAAATATTTTATGATCAGCATATATCAGTATGACACAATACAACACGCATTGTATCTTTCCGTACTAACACTCTTACTATTGTAATCACAAAAGTTAGTCCCACTAATATAAATCCTCACATGCAATATATTGTTCTATTTAATACCAAAATAATTCAACAAAAAAGATCCACTTACAACATTTCAATGAATAAGATTCCTTAATCAGAGGTCTTTCAATTGTTTTGATGTCAGTGGATGATTTTTACTAGTGTCCTTAGAATGCTTTCCATTTCAAGAGCGAGATCTAGAAAAACACTGTAGAACTTTTTTCAACATGTACTTTGAATAAAAATTTATGTGGCTTTTCAAAATATGGAAATTGTTCTATTAGCTAGATGTTAAATTCATGTTGAATTTCCTACACACTTTCCCTGCTGTCTCCATCCAAAATTTAGGTAAAAATGTATGTAGACACCCTCAATTTAATGGTTTTAATTACTTTACAGTAAATAAAACTAGCATAAAAAATTGACTAAAATATAGAAGTTACAGCAGTGTTAACAAGAGGGGAGGTGAAATTGAGGGACCCTTTTTTAATTGGCTGATTGGATCAAAGTTGAGGGGTTTCTCAATACATTTTTACTTAAGAATTTATTAAACAAAAAGAAACATTTTTTCTATGCTCTCCACAACCTACAAATCAAAATCAGAGTTCTTATTGAGAGACCCAGACCCAGTCCACATCAATGGGTAGGTTAAGAATTGATCCCTTCGGATGAAACGACTCCATTATCTGCACGGTATACCTTTCAAAGCCTTCTACATCTTTAGATTTTACAATTCTAAGGCCCCCCTAAATACGAGTCTTAATCAGGTCACTTAACAGAGAGGAATTTGGTCCACCAACAAGCAATGCTTGACAAAGTAGTCCTCTTAAGTAATAATTTAAAGCAACGAAGACCACAAAAGCCTTAAAATGCGACCTTTCCTTAAACCTTTGAATGGTATAATTATTATTTCATGCTAATTTTTTCTTCGAAATTTTCGTTTTCGCTACTTGTGGCATCGCGCTACGGTCGAATCTTTATCAATCCTTCTTGGCTTTGTTTCGAACATCTGCTTACCTATGACAAGCTTCAAGATTGGGCATTAATCACAACCAATCAATCCAAGAGCATCTTGGACTTTACTATGAACAGTAAAGCCAAGTTGCATTATTGCTTTGTATATGTCAAAAAGGATACAAGAGCTAATTTTGTTGTTGCTTTTACACATAAATGTTGATAATGTTAGGCTAAGTTGCTCCCAGGTCTCTCTACTCTTAATAACATTTAACCTATTACATTGTTTTGCAATATAAGATGAAATTTGCCCATATAATCTTGCTAACATGATTGGCACTTAAAGGTCTAGGATTTAGTAGGCAAAAGTGCCTAATCATCAACATCACTTCCCAAAAGGATCACGCCACTGGGGCGACACACTTTTATGTTGCACAAAAGCAGGACTTTAACTAGATCTCCTGGGCTTCCCCCACACTTTTTCCAAAACACAAGGTTGTATATTTCAATCCATCCTTTACTACTCCAAATTTAGGTAGAACCCACAAATGTAAGGGCATCTATTTCAACCAACCAGATGACGATCTCCTACGTTAAAGATCACAATCCATGACCTATCAAAGGCTCAAAGAGAAATGCATTGATCCTGTAGGAAACAAATTGGATCACGAAAAGGTTCAAAAAGACAAAAAAAAAAAAAAAAAGGAGAAACCTTTCAAAAAGACGATTTCCCACCTGGAGATGGATCCTTCCGGGTTGCGGCCGCATGACTTTGAATTTGAACTTAATCAGAAAGAAATTCTACAAGGACACCCATGAAACACAAAAAATTAAAAGGTTAAGGCCTTTTGCGTACCCAAATAGGTTTTACCGCGGTCCACAAGTGAAACGAGAATTGTTCTTTAGGCAACGGATTTCTCCGAATCTTACCTTTTTCACGTGTCTCCCAAAAGGAAGAGAAAATGAGAGCTAAAAGATCTCTTTCTTAGCAAAACCAAACACATCTATCGAACATGCGAGGTCATATTACATCATTCATCCATCACGGTACACAACGACGAGAGGCAGAGATGAAATACATAAAATACATACATACATACATACATACACAAACACATACAAACATGTACATATTTACCTGCCATACATAGGCATGATACAATTATTTACATCACTAAAGAGCCTCAAAAGCCTCAAAAGGATGGAAAAATGTCACAATCTGTGGATGCATTAATAAGAAGACTATTTAATTGACTGCAAGGAAATTTCATGGTTACTTCAGGAAGTCCCATTCAGAAAATGGGACATCGATATCTCCAGTAAACATTTAAGAATCTGATGACATTTCTAGAACGATCGGAAAATATGCAAATAATGGAAACGAAGGTCACTTGCGTTAACTTATGAAAATAAAGCGGTTAAAAAATTATTTTGAAGAACCATGTGAAAGTCTCTCTTCTAAGACGTCCGTGTAGACATCCAATTTCACAAAAAACTGTTATGGACATTTAAGACTTAATAAGTTAACCAAAATTGAGACAAAAAAACAAAACAGAAAGGTATAAGGATGAGAAAATTCATTCATCTCACCGGGATGGATAAAAAATTATGGAAAATAAGGAGCACTGCTTATTGCACCACAAATCTATATTCAAAAGGCACCCACTCCATAGACAGCAGTTCAGTTGCCCGTTTAAAAAGCATTCCCGCAATATACATCTGCATTAAGGTAAAAATTAAGAGTCATAAACTTACCGCAACACATCAGCAATCAAGAAAATAGTTGCTAACAAATAGAAACAAACATAATGGAAGAGAAAAAAAGAAAATAAAATATAAATGACTGTTCTACAGTAATGAAAAGGTAAATCCTATCTCCATTAACATATATCTTAGAAAAATCATTACACAATAATATGAATATTGAGAAAAGATTACATCTAATTAGAAATAGAAGCCCCTCTTTGCCGACCTTTAAATACAGCAACTTTCAAGTGGATCAGATATCTGTAACCGAGCAAATTTTGAACCTTACAGACATTAAGTGTTTTCCTACAGATCATTTAATGCACTATATCTCAACTTGCACTCTTATCAAAATATAAACCACCAAAATTTGGCAATTCTATAATCTGATTTTTAACCTTCAGAGCAAACTGTTATATGCAATAGGGCTTTTTGAATCGTCATCCCAAGAAATTCCCTGAAACAGAGCTACCCCCTGCTTTGAGATCTAACAAGCCATTTGCTGCGAACAAAGGCCCCCCTTATTGCTCCTTCAGGAAAAGCTACTGCCATTGCACTTGGGAAATAGTAATAATAAGCCCGACAAGTTATTGTGGTTCTTGTGTGAAGTTCTACATTTCCTCGTTCGATAGATATGAAATGAATCAAGAGCTTAAGAATTCCTGACTCAAAAATTTGCTATCAGATACTTGGTGTTTTTGATATTCATGAAAATGAACATTTAATACTGTGATCAACATTGTAATAAGAACCAACCTTTAATCTTTAATCAATAACTTACCTTCTTAGACAAAACAAATCTCAAGCAGAAAATAGATAACTGAGATACACCCATACACTAGAACAAGATATTTGAACAGCAAAGTAACAATTAAAGAAGGATGGAATTGCAATAGATTACAAAAATATAAAAAAAACCAAACGTGGACAAAGTTAAAAGGAGTAAAAACGTATATGTATCTATGAGCAATGCTAGGTTTACAACCCAAAAAATGGGTGTACTCCTACAACTAGGCCATGTAAAGGCCAAGTTTCATACACTAGTCTTATCAACCCTTTTTTTTTTTTAACACTAAAACCCAAAAAGGGCTAGTTCAATCCTAGGATAGAGGATTGTAGGATTTCATTAACATTTCTCATGTATCTATACATAAAGCACATGTATATAGGAAGTTTCAATGGTACGTGATTAGCAGAATGTACCTTCTCATCTCAATGAATACTGTGATCTTTATATACAAAGGAGAACTGCCCTGCAGGAATTGATAAATTAAGAAAACAAAAGCTTATAAACTGATATGGTATGAAAGAATGAAAAATTACCTGCATGCAACCACCTCAGTGATCAGTGTCATGTAAATGGGAACAAATTAAAACATTAACTCCATTTAGTGACACCAAGACTTAAAAGAAATGTCGTGGTGTTATCTGAAATCTACGCTTCCATTCTGCTGTTGCCGTAAGTTCTCAATTAGAGATTGATAAAATGATCTCAAAGCTTTAATATCATTGCCCTGAGAGAAAAGAGGGTGAGTTCATCAACAGATAGCAAACAAGGAAATAATTAAAATAAGAGTTCAAACAATTAATTCTGTCCTATATATATGAAGAATATCACAACTTTTTATAATTACAGTATTTCAAGCAGAATAAGGAGAATTGAACACGACTAACTTGTAAAGTAATTTTAATGTACTTAAGCTAAATTTCCTGTATTTGTTCATCAAGAACCAGTGTCAATTATTTCAGGATTGAGTTCACTAATTCACTTGAATTACAGCAACTTTCTGCTGCACAACCTATGCAAAGCATATTTGGACATCAAACAGCTGAGACATTAATGCAGCCACATGCAACACATACAAGAGTGCTATACCTGCAACTTTTGATAGTATTGTCCTGCTAACTCTTGGGGGCAATGAGCTGCTGTGAGACATTTTGACACAAAATGATTGATAAAATAATTACCAAACTTCTCGTACATGACCTTTTGAGCCACCACAATTTCACCAAAGAGAACAAGCTATAAAAAAGGAACAGCGAATTAGTAAGATAACTAATTTATGTAATCAATCATGCAAAGGTCAGTACTGTAGTACTACTTGGATACGGTCTAAAATTTCAAAATGCTATCAAACAAGGCACTTCTTACTTCGATGTATCAGCATTCAGCAATTTAGAGAAAGATCAGTATGGCTCTATAAAGTGCATATGCATTTTGAGAACCCTGACACTAAATTACGTCTTCAGAAACATTCAGTACTATGTTGACAGTTGCTATCTCCACATATTCAAGAGGATATTTTGAGTCTCATCTGTATATTTTTAGTGTAATGTGTGCCATCAGGTATTGTTAATGTTACCAACTTACCATCAGTTTGTCCATTGTGATCACTTATCAGCATTGTTAATGTTTGTACTTGTAACATTATCAGCATCATAAATGTTTGTTATTGGTAACATTGCCTTGTCATGCTTCGATAATTTTCCGAGGATTTACATTCTGATATTTCAAACTCATAAAATTAAGTATGGTCATTTGTATAATCCTCTCTTTAATGGTCATGAAATGAATACTACTAGAACTTGGTAGTTGATTAATGGTAATTTTGTGTTCCAACAAATATGACTTTGTTCAGTAAAGAAGTTAGGTAATGGTAGTTTTCGTGTTAGGTCAAACATAATTCAATTATCTTTTTTATCTCTTAGTAATAGTAGTTTTCGTGTTTGGTCAAATATAATTCAATTACCATTTTTATGTCCTTATTGTACCTTATAACAATGAACCTAAGAAGTGACAAGAAATCTATCAGGTGACTACGTCTGTAGTTGCAAAATTTTTTTTTTTTTTTTTATTTTTGACGATTTTTAGCTAATATAATCGATGGAATTTCAGAAATGCTCCATTGTCCAATGATTCAATCATAAAAGCACCAAGTCAACTGCTAACACAACTAAACGAATTAACATTAAGAAACAATATTTATATATTCAGCCTCTAACATGACTAAACAACTGCCAAATATAACAACAGCATATCAAAAACTACAACGAAGAAAATAAGTTCCAGTAGACTCATGTAAAATGCTATTTAGTCGTTGCATTTGACATTAGTTCACTGGCATCATTTCTTCACAACAAGGTGAAGATTGATCGCTGATTCAGATCATGGTCCAAAATATACTCATCATTAAATAAGCACCAGAAGACTTAATTACATAGAGTTAAGAGTTATACCGTGTTGGCATCATGAAAATCAAATGACTTATCAAGGACACTGTACAAGCAGCAATTTGGTGCAAATTTATCGATCACAAAGCTCCGGAATCCAGGAAGCTGAACAATTGTTGCAACCATTATCAAATATTCAGTTGCTTAGTAGAAATCATCATCAAAAACGACCCACGCTTGGATCAAAAGAGTACCTTATCTTCACCATTATAATCAGCGCACCAGTCTTTAATGAGCCTAACGAAAATTTGCACACAAACCTAATGCAAACATGCCATAAGTCAAGTGTCAGTAATCATCACACTATTCTTTAATCACAAAACCACAAATAATGGTAAAATAGTACCGCATACCTTCCTAAGAAGTATATCTTTATGATTGGATGAGGAAAACAAGAGCAATTCCATGATATGCTCCAGGTAAATCCTAGAATTAGGGGCAAGAAAAACTGAAGAGAGATCATGTGTTGCAATAACATGAAGAAAAGTATACAATGTCCTCTGCAGTTCTTGCAGCTCACGTATTTCCTACAAGTCAGAAAGACATTGAATAAGACGAATGATGATGACCATAAAAATTGATCAATAGTTGCCAGAATAAATTTGAATTTATTCTAGGGGAATTTGAGGGTTTATTGTAGAGTTTTTCTGATTCCTGATAAATAAGATAAATAGATAAAAAGATCTACAGTTGCAAGGAAGTCTTTAATTGACTTTAACAGGAGAAATTAAGGCTTTGACAAAGAAATATCAGAGTCATCAGACAATGTGCCTTGTTTTAATCAGATGATATTAAAAAACAGAAGAAAAAACTACATAAGCAAGAGTAAAATTACAATGACAGTAAGAAAAATTCAAACACAAGCATTAACTTTCACTCTTCGGTTACCAAGATCTTTAAGTCATGCTGACAAGGAATAAATATATCACGATCCAGAAGTCTCCAGAGCAAAGTGCTCCAGTATATAAGGAGAAGCATATTAGTGTTAATAACTATAGTATCTAACTATGATATTGATCGTCTGTTCTATTGAGCAGCAAAAGCTACTGAGCTAAGATGTCAAAAAAACTCTTAGAAATAATCATGCTGGGCAGCATAAGTGTGTACAATCTGTTACTTCAATGAAAGGTGAAGGGGACAACACGGTGGATGTAGAGCCTTTGAAATCTCACATGGAAGTGTAAGAAGATTGGGGCATGCCAATGCGCTAGCAAGAGGAGAGAGAGAGAGAGAGAGAGAGAGAGAGAGATCGTCACACCACGATAGTCACATGGGAAGTTCTTGAGAAGTGTTTACATACAAGTAATTACAAATTGGTGGTAGTAATTTGGGCTAAAACATTTCAGACCATTTGAAAACACGTTCAATTAGTTAGTAACAACAGTGCATCTGCAACTATTGTCAAGAGGCCCTGATAGTCAGATACTAATAGCATAGAACACAAAAGTCTTGCCGATGCTATTATTCCAGGCGACCACTCCTTGTTCACACAAATCGAAGAGCATGAGACGATGAGTAGCACAGAAATTTTCATAATTTGTTAACAGCTTCAAAAAACTAGATGGACAAGTATACATTTCATTGTCAAAATATTCACTTCATATTCTCAGATCATGCGAGTAGAAACAGACTAGGATATGACTTCCGCACACATTTTTAGGCCTGCCTATGGCAAAACCAAACTATTGCTGGAAAGCAGGTGCTAACCAGGATATCTGTGTCATGCGTGGAATAGTTTCACATCAGAGCACGCTGCTGACAACTTCAGCAAGTAAATTGTTGGCTTAAAACCACGTAAGGCATGGTTGTGGATGATGTCAAACATCAAAATAAGTATGATAAATACTCATCAAAATGCACTTACAAGTGAGCATGTGGGGTTGCAACAAAAGCTAGATAAACTCTTGCAGAATAACAGGTAAAGATATTCATAGATGGCCACGGATACTGAGAAAGGAATCTGAGATTTCCTTTTTTTTTAAAATTCCCCCACAAACGATCAATAGAAATGATAAATGGCTGTAGCCAATGTTTATGAGTAACCTTAGGTTAGAACTTAGGATGCTCAATCAATGAGATGATGAGAAGTCAGCCTCGATCTTCTAAAAAACTCACCGAGTGAATGTAAAGGAAAACCAAGAAAGACAATTTTCCAATTATACCAACTGGTACATATAATATAAGCATATAATGATGCATATCAATACGGAAAGTGGGTGTGACTTGCGTGAATAACAGTCCTCACCTCGTTATTGCTGCCAGGACCTGAAGGAAAAGCATCACGAGAAAGAATATCAAACAATCTGCTTGCAATGGCAGGAAAGATATCCTCTAATATGCCACCAGCAGAAGTGTTGAATTTGCAAATCAACTGATTGATTAGAATGAGGAAATCCACCATATCTTTTGACTGCAAAATAAAGTGGCTTCAATTAAAAAATAAATAAAAGAAAGAGAAATGCAACAACAACTGCATGTTATATCCAGGTAAATGGCAAGAACAACAAGACCCAGATGTAACTGAGATAATAGACACAATAGCAGCTACTCAAGGAGAATAACCACTTTCTTCATCAGTAAACTTGATTCATCATGCATATATTGGTAAGGTCTATACATATCTTTTTATACTACATTTTTTAGCATAGATCACAAGCTTCACCATGCTTCCAAAAAGCATGGTGCCAAGTTCCTTATTTCTACAAATCGGAATCAGCTTCTTGAAAAGAGTCATTCATTTGAATTTTCCCAAAATACTGCTTCATAGATCTATTCATTCCTTTCTTCATATATTTCAATATTTTCAACCATGACTTTAGTGGCCACTAGTAAGTTTTGGGAGTCCGGAGGTCATGGAGAAAGAATCAAGGGGTAAAATTGGAATAAGAAGTGACGGAAGGAAACCAACCCAACTTGCTCTTTTCGATGTGGCATTGATATAAATATAGCAGCAACAGATAGATAACAAGAATTGCACAAAAATAAAAAGTACCTCATTCTCCACAAGCAACTGCTTTAGCGCAACTGGAAGGCAAGGAAATATAGATGTCCCTAAGATTTCAATCATGCGATGAAGAAATGATGTGATCTGCAGGTGTGCAACCGAGAAAAATGAAAAGTTACAGATAAAGCAAATAAGCTAAAAAGAGAACGGCAGGGGAAAAATATTTTTCTGAATATATACCCCTTTGAAAGGGTATCACTCTCTTACAAAAGATCTCGTATAATCACAAGTTTGTCAATGTAAATTTCAAGATCTTGAGTATTATGTATATTGTTGTGCATATATATCAGACTTTTGGGTGGGTTTTTATGGATAAGTCACAAACTCAGTAGTCAAAGAAACCCACTTTTCACTTCCTAAGAGGAATATATGCAACTAAATGTTTTCTAATTGTAATCTGAAAAACAAATTTCAAAACTAGACAATAGCTGAGACATCACCTTACTTCGTAGAGGCTTGATTGCAGAAAACATGCCAAGAACTTGCAGAACTGCATCCAAGGTCTGAAACTCCAATAGAGAAAGAATATTTTAGATAACTTTAAAATCGGATATAATTATTGAATCCGTCGAGCTTTCATGAAATTTAACAATTCTAAAAGATGTTAGGTTCAAAATCACCTCATATATGCCTAAATCGGCATTCGATAACTCACAAGCCAGGCAACCATATGCATTAAAGTTTTAAAGAAATAAAAAAAACATTCAAGTGATGGCGTAACTTGCCTGCTTAAACATAATACCAACTGCTGGACGACTACTTGTGACTAGCCGCTCGTTGAAGCCCTAAAGCATGAACAAGAAATAAATAAGAATACAAAGTTTGACCATATCATCCAATTATAACATCACTTATTCAGTATTATAAATTCTAAGTTATGCTTGAAGCATTGAAGACAGGAAGCGACAGTAATACACTAGCTTAAAGTTGTCAATGTAATATGTGCAAATTGACTGAGATTTCTGAAAAGCCAATAAAGGAGCAATTTTAACATAGCAAAATGGAATTTGCATATTGCTTTAAGGCGAGGATCAAACCTTGCTAAGTGCATTTAATGCAACAATAATCCGCTGAAGTGCAATAGCTTTTGGCGAATATTCTTCTAACCCTTGTACTTTGGCGTCTAAGAGAAGTGACTTGATCTGGGCATTTCAAGCTGAATTTTAATTGATCTCCTGGGAAGGAGGAAAGCTGAAAAGGCAAAAGAGCTTTAAAAAAAAAAACAACCTCACCTGTTGACAGAGAGGGTTCAGCAACGCCTGTAAATAATCAGACTGTTTCTCCGGTGACACATCCTCCATACCAATTAATAAACCAATCGCCTGGAAACCCATATATATATATATATATATATATATATATATATATATATATATATATATATATATATTGCATGGGAGATAAGTATGCAATATTTACATCACAACTGGCTCATTTAAGTGCAAAATCAATTTTCAAAAATACAGAAGTTATACCTCAAATGTCTGGCTTCCATCTTCGGAGCTGGAGAACTTCAACTCTTTGTTTGTCCAACCTGAACCAAAATGGACTACTGTATCTTGTAGACTCTGCTAAAGCATAAAATAAACAGAATGAAGTCCTATACAGACAAAGTGAAAGGTCAACAAAAAAATATTATAGAGAGGAGTAACCAAGCACGGTACCTGCAGAATGGTATCTAAAAAGGGCACTAGCTTAGATTTTAATAGCTTCACAGCTCTCATGAACAGATAACTAGCTCTTCGGCTCACATTGACGTTCGGGTGGTGGACTCCCCTTTCATCGAGAAAGGCGGTCAGCAAATAAGGTATGTACTGAGTATTTTCCTGCACAAACTTCATGTACCTCGTAATACTCTCCAAGTAAACTAGAGCTACCACCCGATGAGGATGGCATGAGAACCGCGCCGACAAAAGCATCGGGACCAACTCGCCAAGCAGCCCAGTTCCTAACCTCATTGCCTCGTCGCTCACCGTCTCACCCAACCGATAGAATAAAGTTAATGAAGCCTCCACGTCTTCCACATTCGACTCAGTTGAAGAGAGAGAACCGAGTAATAGGTTTTTTATAAACAACTGAGCCACATCCGGAGCCACCCTGCATATGCTGCGGAAGAGAGCTAGAAAATCCTTGCGGTGTTCACCCATCTCGTCCTCCTCTTCCTTCCCTATCTTATCTGGGATGTCGAGATTGGCTCTGTAGGCCGGGTCGTAAGATATCTGTGCGTAAATCACCTGCAATATCTGACTAAGAGAGCAGAGCTGCTTCTCGGCGGGCGACTTCACGGTGGAGACATAATCTGAGAGGAACTCGACCACATTACACGTATCCACATCCTCGTGGCAGCTTTCCATTACGAAGAACACCGACAGAAGGGATTCCTCGAGTAGGTCTAGCGCGCAGGTCCCATCAGGAACCTCGGCGCCCAGCTTCTTGTAGCATTCGAGAGCTTCCGCCGCGTAGGCAATAACCAGGGCCGAGAGCTTCAGCACTACCTCCGGATCGGCTGACAAGAGGCTGCCTCCGAGGCCTAGGCTGCGAAGGAGAGCAAGCTTCGTTCGGATGTCCATCCGCTTGGCGACGACGGCCTGAATGCACCCAGCGGCGGCAGCTCGCAGAGGGTCGGGGGAGTCGGCGGGGCCAAGGGCAATGTCGAAGAGGAGAGGGAGGAATGTGCCATTGGCAATGAGGGTGATGTCAATCCAAGTGATGTAGCGGCGTGCGGCATCGAGGGCGGCGGCGGCGGCAGGGGGTTCGGAGGCGCGGTAGAGGGCTGCGGCGTCGAACCAGTGGCGGGCGATCTGGGGGACGCACTGGAGGCGCATGGCGTCCTTGACGCGGGCGGCGGCGGCGACGTCGTCCTGGGAGTGAGGGTAGTCGAGGCTGAGGAGATCGTCGTCGAGGGCCGAGAGGAGGCGGGCGAACATGTCGACGGCGTGCGGGCCGGCGGAGGGGAGGCAGGGGAGGAGGTGGAGGAAGGGCGAGGGCCAGGGATCGGGGTACTCGCGGCGGATGAGGGCGGCGAGGGCCTGGGCGAGCTTGTTCTTGAGGAAGGGCGGGGACGATGTAGGGAGGGCTCGGTCGGAGGCGAGGGCGAGGAGGGAAGATCGGAGGAAGGGGAGGTCGGAGGCGGGGATGGCCTGGTAGCGGAGGGCGACGGCGTCTTGTACGGTTTGGAGGCACCAGAAGTGGACGTGGGGATGCGGGGAGCGGCCGAGGCGGTCGAAGCAGAGCCTGAGCACGGCGGAGGGGTCTGCGGCGGAGCGCGCGCCCTGGCAGTAGGCGAGCGCCCGCGCGCGGAGCGCCGGGTCGGCTGCGGCGGCCGCGGCGGCGTCGGGGTCGTAGGCGATGAGGATCGCCTTCTCCAGGTCGTCCATGGCGCCCCGGCGACACCCGCAAAACCCTAGATGAAGTACGATCGAAGGAGCGAGGAAAAACCCAAAACGAGAAATCCTCGAAACCCTAGCAAGATTTTTAAACCTTCTTTATCTATGCTGTTCGAATATAAATACAAATAAATACATCCGCTGCTGAGATTAGTGAATAAAAAGATTTTCGATCGCATTCACGATCGGCGGCGGCGGCAGCAGCAGCAGCAGAAGAGATCGGAGAAAGAAGGAAGGGGTGGAGATAAGCACGTCCTTTTATTTTATTTTATTTTTACTTTAAATTTAAATTTGGTTATTTGATTTGTTAGTAGGCTACGGAGATAAGAGAGAAGAGACGACAACAGCAGTAGAACAGGAGGTTTATAATTTATATATATATCTAGAGGGAGGAGGGATTTATATTTATAATAATAATTATCTTAAAATTAGCGAGATAAAATTTTGTTATGAGAGTCGGTTAGCCGACGACGTGGGCCCCGCACGTCAGTTATCGATTAGCGATTTAATTTTAATTAGTGGGCCGAGTAGAGATAGGAGACGTGGGATTGTGCTTTTCGGTGTGTGCGCGTGTGGGGGCAATTGCAGCGAAGCATCGGTGTTTGTGTGTGGCCACAAGGAAAAGTAACAGAGTATTTGATAATAACTATATTTTATTCACAATTTTTATTTATTTTTTTTTACTGCTAAGAAAAGTTTGATTTGGAAAGTAATTATTATTATTATTATTTTGAGATGTTTGGTTGATATTAATAATAAGAAGATTCGTTCAAGTATGATCTCATTGTAGGGATAACACAATCTATCTAATAAATTTTCCTATCTACTAAAATAGATAAGCTCTTAAGAATGTTTTTTTCATCCAAATTTACTTTATGTTTTCTAAAATTGATTTTGGGTTTTCACTTGAAAATGCTCAACCGCACTCATCTTCGAATTCGAAACTGAATTTGAAAAGCATGCACACCATATATTCAAATTTGTATTCAAATTTATTTGAGAAAAATTCAAATTCATAATAAACTAATCCAGATTTTAATCAGCTGATCCAATCAGGTTCGGATTCGGCCCAACCAACACTAAAACGGGTTTACAGGTCGTTGTAATTGATTGGGCTTAGCCCGTACAATTTGAAACTGGTCCAGCGTATAAATTTTATGGTGGGATTTTGGGCCGGAACCGGCCTAAACCCGAAATGCGACTAACCGTATCCGATCCGTTCAATCTCAATCGCACAGTCACCGTTCATCCCTTCTCCTTATAAAAGAAGCTCCAGCGCTAGGGTTTCTCTGATCACCGCCCCATTTCATCTTCCTCCTCCTCCCCCCTCCTCCGCCAAAAACCCTAACCCTAGGGAGCGAGAGAGATGACGACCCGTTTCAAGAAGAACCGGAAGAAGCGCGGGCACGTGAGCGCGGGGCATGGGCGCATCGGCAAGCACCGCAAGCACCCCGGGGGGCGCGGCAACGCCGGTGGGATGCACCACCACCGCATCCTCTTCGACAAGTACCACCCCGGATACTTCGGCAAGGTCGGGATGCGCTACTTCCACCGCCTCCGCAACAAGTTCCACTGCCCCGTCCTCAACGTCGACCGCATCTGGTCCCTCGTCCCCGACGACGTCAAGTCCAAGGCCGCGGCCTCCGATGGCGCCGCGCCCGTCGTCGACGTCACGCAGTTCGGGTACTTCAAGGTGCTCGGCAAGGGCGCTCTCCCCTCCGATCGCCCCGTCGTCGTCAAGGCCAAGCTCGTCTCCAAGATCGCCGAGAAGAAGATCAAGGCCGCGGGCGGCGCCGTCGTCCTCACCGCCTGATCTCGCCCCGATCCGCCCCGATCTAGATCCGGTAAATTAGGGTTTTTAATTTGATGCTCTGTTTATGCTTCATTTGATATCGATCATGTGGACTCTCTTTTTGGTTGTGGAACGAGTAATTTTTGAATTTATCAGCTTAAAATTCGGATTTTGTCGTCGATTTATTTAATCCAAGATAGGTTTAAGTTTGAATCAATATGTGTTTTAAGATATTTGGCATCGTCCTCGGCATAGAACACTATCATTAGTTTTCAACATATTATAATTCAAGATGTGGTTCTCTGCATAGAGCTTTAAGGAATGATGAGATACAGCAAGCTGGCGAATTTAAACTTCTCTCATCTCATCCCTCAATATTACAATGTTTAGAAATTGAGAGTTTTGGTAAAATTTCGGTGCTGATATGCTATGATTATTACTTTCGAACGAAGAAGATTACAATTCATTTCCTGTCAGGTTGTAGGCTACTTCATATTGGTTATCTTTGAGTTGTCAGCATTTTATTGATTATCTCTGAGTATTGGGGAAGACTGGATGCTTAACTTGCACTCTGAACTCGGTGGTCAAAAGCCAGACTTTCTTGTGTTAGGTTGTATGCTCAAGTCGAAAACCGAATGTGTCATTGTAGGGAATGTTAGAGGTAGTCTCTGAGTTACTGTTGGGCACTTGTTCTTGGCTGGGTGGGCGTGTAGTCGGATTTGCGTGAGTCACAACTTTCATGCTCTTGATTAACAGGCATACAAACATGCTTTTTACTTCGTTGTTTACTGCAAAAGTTTAAAATTAATAGGGGCGTCGTCTCATTTACGTTTGCGTCGATTGTGAAGATGGTCTTTTCTTATCTTTTATCTTTGAAGAGTCTTCTTTGCTCCCATCTGTATGTTTTCTTTACATGTTTTTTCAGTTATAGATTAAATGCGCGCCCAAAAATTCATGTTTAGAAGTTGTTGTTTTCTTTCCGTTCTCGCCTACTGTGCCTACCTGCAATCCTGCTGCTTCAGTATTTCAAAGTGTTTTACTTGAGTTCTCATATTAGAACATAACATACCATCTGGGCTTCCAAACATTACAATATCATCCATCTTAACTTTTTCATCCATTCAATTCTCCTTGAAATTGTTTCGGTCATCAGCCTCTGCGAAGGGCTCATCGCCCATCCGGTTGCATGATGTTTCTGAACCTCAGTGATTTCTCCGTCAAAATTTGGCGCTAGGGATGTTCCTGACTGGTCTTGAATAGATTAGTGATTTTAGTTAGAAACGATAGCGTCGTGGAAGAGTAACACATTTGATGAATGGTGCTTTGATATTTTTAATTAAAATATCTTATTGTCTTACAACATTTCATCTCCATTCGGAACATAGGGCCCATAGCATGTTGTCTTGAGATAGTGTTACATAAATATGTTTCTCTTTCTCAAAAAAAGGTCGGTGCGAAATCCTGGCTGTAGTTTTAGAACTCATTGCAATCACCAGTAGTCCCTGCAGGAACACATTCCATCTTTGAAATGATGAAACCTCTTAGCGTCTCTTGCTATAATCTCCTTTCTTACCAACTTTGTTACATGCTTTATCCAACAATGGCAATCTCTGCAAACCCTAAGATTTTTGAAGATTGTGATACATTCGATCTCCTTCCTTTTGCTGCACAATATAGCAAAAGCAATAGCCAGCTTCTCACTGTGGTAATATAGAGATCTTTCTTTCTCCAACTCATCCAATTCTTGCAGCACATACCTTGTATTTGGAGCATAACCTATCTCTTTGGTTCTCTCAATTAATCCATCCAATTCCTCGTATATTTCCGCCGCCTTCGGGTGGGACTTGTCTCCTGCCATGAAAGTATGCATCTCTCTATTCACCTCAACCCATGTCATGGCTGGATCTTTTTTCACTTTCATCCCCCTCATTCTACATTTCATGCCTAAGACTTCATTCCATTGCCCTAAAGATGCATAAATATTCGATAAAAGAATGTAAGTCGCATCATCTCCTGGGTCGAGCTCAAGCACCTTACTCGCAGCCCTCTTTGCAATCTCTACTTCACCATGTATTTTGCACGCACTTAGAAGCGTCCTCCACAGAACTTTATCTGGGTTTTTAGCTTCGCATACTAGTGCTTCAGCTTCTTCCAATCTCCCCACTCGCCCAAGTAGGTCGACCATGCATGCATAATGATCAGGAGATGGTCCGAACAAATAGGTATTGCTGAGAAGAGAGAATAGCTGACGACCCTCTTCAACTAGTCCTGCATTACTACAAGCAGAAAGAACGCCGATGAATGTTGCGTCATTCGGTTCCAACCCTAAGCCCTTCATACTATCAAACATTCTAAGAGCTTCGCTGCCGTGCCCATTTTGTGCATACGAATTGATCATGGTGTTCACCGAAACCAAATCATGACTCAGAAGATCATCAAAAACTGACCGAGCCATCCTAACGCGTCCGCATTTTCCGTACGCATCGATCAGAGCTGCACCGACATAACCGTTACTGTCCAATCCAACTTTTGCAGCGTAGGCATGGATTAGCTTCCCTTGCTCAAACAAAGCAAGGGAAGAACACCCACGAAGAGCCGTCGACAAAGTGAACGCATTGAGACCAACCGAATCGCAAATCATGTTGCGAAGCATCGAGAGAGCATGCTCTTCTCTGCGATTGCATACTAAACATCCGATGACAGCCGTCCACGTTATCGTACTAGGGTTCACGATTCGTTCGAAGACCTTCAGCGAGTCATCGACGAGGCCACACTTTGAATACATACTGAGGAGCGAGGTCTGCGAAGAATTCCCGAACTCCAATCCCAATTTAACTATAACCCCGTGAATCGATTTCCCTTTCGTCAACTCCCTTAAGTTTCCGCACGCGATCAGAACGCTTGCGAACGTGAACTCGTTCGGTTTAATGCCACCGCCGATGATACCTGCGAAGAGCTCGATTGCGGCACCGTCGTCTCCATTTTGGGTGTATCCGACGATCAAAGCCGTCGCCAAGACGACATCTTTATCACTTATCCTATCATACACAGCTCGAGCCTCCCTCAATATCCGAAATTTAGCATACATATCGACCAATGCACTACCCACAAAGGCATTATTATCCTCCAATCCCAAAACAACCATGTGCCCATGAGCTCCCCGGCCTTCTTTCGCAAGACCCAAATCGGCGAACGCCCTGAAAACGCTCGAGAACGTGAACTCGTCGGCGCCGACACCCTCGAGGCCCATCCTCCTATACAAAGCCACAGCGTCTCTACTCCTCCGGAGACGTGCATAAGACGAAATCATACCGTTCCAGGACACTACGTGCGGTTTCGGCATTTCGTCGAACACCTCGCGGGCGTCGTCCACGGCGCTGCATTTGAGGTAGGCGTCGACGAGCTTGTTGCCGAGGGCGAGGTAGGGGAAGGAAGAGCGCTTCATGTGGAGGTGGACGCGCCGCGCTTCTTGAAGAGACCCAACCATGGCGGCGCGGCGGAGGAGGGAGGCGTAAGCGTCGAAGGCGGCGGAGGAGGAGGAGCGGAGGGTGCGTGGGGACGACGACGATGGGGGCGTTGGTTTTAGGGTTTTGAGGAGGTTGGAGGAGGAGAGAGAGAAGGGTTTCCTTTTGAAGGGAGACGACGCGGCCATGGCGCTTTGTCGCTGTTTCGTTTACCATCACTGGAAAAGTGCTTTGAAAACAAGCGGAGAGACCCTTTATATATTTGCTGCGTGGTAAACAGTGTGGAAGTCCGAATCAGATTTTAATTTATATTAATAATAAATTGAGATAGTGTGGCAGCGGATTTCGATCCAGAATTTGGATTTGCGTACGGATTCGGATTTTCGATCGAGTTTAGATCTCCCTTTCTCATAATCCTATCCAAACACATGATCCAAATTATATATAGCTGATGGAAAAGATCGTTTCAGAAAACTTTACATCCCCACTCTTGGGAAGTTTGAAGCAGAGGAGGCTTGAAAAGAAGAAATTAGAATCGTAACAAATAAATTCTTCTTTGCATTCATGCTTATTATTTATATACAAATATTAGTTAATGAAGTGTAACTGACAAGTGATCGATCCATGTCATGTTTACTATTACCCTCCGAGATTTCTCTGAATCCGCTGCACGTCCTGGCCGTTGATCTTGAACGCCTTCTTGAGCACGTCCTCCATTATCGGCGGCTCCGTCCGGAACGTCGCGAGGGGCGCGAGCTGCGCGCCGGGGCTCTGGCTGCTCAGCCCTGAAAGCAGCACTGCAGACGCCCCCGGATCGAAGTTGTACAAGAAGTGGACTAGGCCTTTCGGGAAGACGAAGGCGTCGCCGGGGCGCAGCTGCTGCGTGTAGAGGCGGTAGGACGTGTCGACGAAGCCGACGAGGACCAACCTGCCCTGGAGGAGGAGGGTCACTTCGGAGGCGCGCGGATGCGCGTGGGGTGGCGCCAGCCCCCCCGGTGCCAGGTCGATGCGCGCCATGGATAGGCCCTGGTGCGCATAGTCAGTCACAGAGTTCAGCATTCGAGATAAATTCAGTGACCTCGAAGAGAAATATTTGATGTAGCTATTTTATCACATTCCATTCTCCGAGTAAAACAAAAGCTAACTCGGATTGCAACAGTGATTATACCTGTGCGTTGGCGCCGGGGAAGGAGGTGGCCGGATTGGTGAGGGTTACGTTGAAGCCGAAAAGGGTGGCGGCGGGGTTGGTAGGTTTGGAAAGTGCGGAGGTGGCGAAGTGGGAGGGCCGGGCGAGGGCAGGGTCGAGGCAGGGCAGGCCATTGAAGTGGAAGGACTGAGCGGCGGTTGCGGAGATGTCAGCGATGCAGTAGTCGTGGAGGAGATCGGGGTCGGGTTTCGAAGGGGAGAGGAAGAGGAAGAGGAAGAAGAGAATGGCTTGGAAGAGGAGGGTGGTGAGATTGGCTCTCATCAGTTTGATTTTGGCGGGAAAGAGAAATGTATTGTTCTGGAGAAGGAATAAGAAGATATGCATTGTTCTGGAGAAGGAATAAGAAGATAACAGGATTGGGATAATGTGATTGCAACAGGGTTTGAGATTGGGTGTTTGCTTTAAGACATGCTAATGTGGTTGGTTTGAGTCTATTTGCGCAAAGTAATAGCTAATGGGTGATCTTTAAGCATGAGTTATATTTTGTTTTCTTTTTTAACCTTTCTTTGTTTCTACACTTCATATTGGTCCTCATTGGATGCAAGCATATCTTGTTCGTCACATCACTTTGATTTACCTAACAAGCACATGGTATTTAGTTGATAAGGAATGTAATCAAATGTCAACATTTTTTTAAATCATGCTATCTTACTAAACTATTAATATGAAAATCTTTTAAGAAGCAAAAAGTAAAACTCTTTACTTCCAACCACACAAGCAAATTTTCATGCCAAACAAATTGCCCTAATTACCCTCTGGCGTCGTCGAAGCAGGGCCATAATCTAAACCACAAACAGAGAGTCAAGATATAATGTCCATGAGATGAAGTATACTGCATACTGAAAAAATGATGGGAAAAGATAGAAGTAGAGATAATTTCTAGAGTCACTCAAGCAATTTTTTTCCTTTTTGAGTTTGAGCAAACTGCAACAGAATATTAAAAATGAGAAACTCTTATGGAATTGAATCAGAAAATTGGTTATTTCAGGAAGAGGAATTTTTGTAACTAAGCATATGTTAATTGGAAAAGTGTGAGCAGAGGATCATCTGCAACAACATTAAGAACAAAATCAGAAGATCAGAAGACACATACGAAAATAGCTTGTGTATGATCGAACGGTGATGTGCGCAACAAAATTCTACACAAAAATGCCTCTTCACAACAAAATACCCACCTGAAAGTCTACGGTACATTTTACAGAGATCAAACTAGTTTACAGAGGTGTTACATGTTTCAACTCATCGAGAAAGAGACAACCAAACACTATATTAATAAAATCGCGGCCTCTAATGACATCCTGATTTCCTACGATAGCTTCTGTATCATATTTACATGCTCTAGTGCAATCAGGGCAATATGTTACCTGCATGAAGAAGTAGAAAGGTCAAACGATAAATACATTAAGTTTTCACTTAAAATCCTAAGATGTTTCGCAACTCAATCGGAACTCAAATTATAGATCAGGTGACATCTTCATTCAAAAAGAATGTCAGATTAAGCCATAAAAGAAAAGGATAAGAATATTCAGCTAAATAGCACTTCCGAGACAACTGAAAAAGGAAAGGGGAAAATGAATTACCTCCAAAATTTTCGGCATAAACTGATGATCCAGCATAACATCCAATCCATACATGGCCCTAGCATATGGATTATGCATCTCAGGATGGACTGCTGCAGCTGACTCAAATACACGTCGGATCATCTCCTGGATTCGTTGATGGATGTCGAGCCATTTCACTACAAAACAGTAGCATTAATTATTAAGTATGCTAGTATTTTCGATACGAGATGAAAGGTATTAATAGGTTATAATACCTTTATGCTCCTCCTCAAACTCCCTCACGAAATTTGGTGTGTTCATATGATTCAGCCTTCCAATATAATTCTGAAAAAAATGTTCGAGAAACTGATAAATATAAAGATGAGTTGATGACTAAGAAAACCTGAAGCATGAAAGAAAATATCCAACTAAATACTAAAGGTTCTTGGAGAAAACTTTAGGTTCTTTTATCCAGTCATTTTAACAAGTTAGACGAGCAGAACTTGCAGTCAATGTGTTGACTGCAAGTTCTACTCAAAACCAACCTGAAATAATTAACTGTTTCCAATATAGGTGCTCATAATGTTAACAGTAGACTTACCATCACAGTGAAATGAGTTTCATACTCAAAAAAGCTGCTCTTTTCCAAGGTGTATGGATTGTTTGCTAACCTAACCTACAAGCAGTCAGATGCACCAAAATTGTCAGATGCCAAAGTATCTTGAGGTCAAAAAGAGATTAACAAGCTAGAGATTGTAATTGGAAAAAGGTTCAAAGTAGAAGAAAGGTTGCAACACTCTACAGCATACCCAAAACACATCAGAAAGAAATAACTCCAAAGGCTGCATACTGCGAACTAAGACTATGTAACGAAGATCAAACTTCTTTCCTCGAAACAAAACAGGGCATTCGATATACTTTTGGCATATCTTAGGACCAGTCTCCATAAGTCTGATAATAGCCGTCAAATCACCTGTAACTGTTGTGTCAATTGTTCGCGCCATATTCCATGGTTTTAGTATCCATAAAGTATTAAGTCCATCGCGTTTACGCACAAAATAATCTCCAATAAGGTATGACAACTGTGTTTCTAGGTTATAAGTAGGCTGGAGCCATTCAGGAGAGCCTTGAGCCTGCAGATAGATGAAACAGTCATAGGTAACAAGCTAACAGAATAAACTGACATGTGGCTTTATAAATTCGAGCAAAAAATCAGATATTTATAGTTAACCAGTTCCTTCTGCCGATCATATAGCTTTCCTATTGCAATCTGATGGCCCAATGAGGCATTGCTGATTGAAATGGTTAGAATCAAAGAAACACGTCTGATATGAAAACAATCAGAGATATAGGGGTAACCACAACAAAGTTCTATTGCAATTGCTAACACACTGTTTTCTCCAACATATGACATATTGAAGATGGATATACTGAATACGGTGGTTCAAGATGCATAATATATCTTATAAAAGATTGTATAAGTAGTACCACAAGGATTTCTCAAACAGATTAATGGATGTACAAGGACAAATTGATATGATGACTAAAAAAGCAAAGACAATTATTAGAAGAATTTAAAAAGTCACCTTGAGGATGGTCTCCGCCAAATGGTGCTTCATTACAAGGCAAGCTTCAAAAGGGAATTGGTTTACATATTGATGGTCAATTAGTCCAAGAGCATTCCTCACTTCTTGATCCACTTGCAAACTTGTCCAGATGATGTCAGCATCCTTTGGATCAGTTGCTGCAAGCAGAATGAAAATGTAGTGCTAAGGAAGCTGAATATTCACAGCAATCAGAAGCGACATGTTTCATTGGATAATAACATGATTAATATCAAGGGGAAAAAAGAAAAGGAAAACAAAATATCTCCAAATTTTCCTTTCAAAAAAGGCAAATGAAAAATAAGTATATAATAGACTATGGACAGATTTGGAGAGCAAATATGTGAGATAAGCTTTATGTCCCTGGGAGGGTTGAATAAGTTATAGCTCCAGAACTTTGATGAATGGGAAGACTATACAGGCCATGCTAAAGAAAGCATGTACAAAAAATAAAAGTGACTTACTAAGAACAAACTCAGGCCGTCTTAAAAATTCTTCTACTTGGGGTATATCAGTAAAAACCCGGAGAGCACGTCCATCACTTGGAAGTATACTTTTGGTTGCAGGGGCCTCTTTAGTGGTAGGAGGGCAAAAGCTTTTTGATTCCAGTTCTTGCTTGTACTTCCTGAATTCCTGCACGCAAAAGTGTATAAGTAAGAGACTGAACAAGTTATACTTAAGATGGAGGAAAAAAATAACAGTACCTGAATAAAGTAGTTCTCTGGTGTATGGAACCAAGCTGTAAGCCGGGCAGAACGTTGTTTATCTTCTCCAATACCAAACAAGTAATCACGAGTACATTCTTCTCCACAGTGAACATCTCGAGTTGGCCATAAAATTGAAAAACTGAAATCATTGTGCTAGAGTGTTATAAAATCACCAAGAAGAATATGGAGTACAAAGAATACGTGTCCTCAATCTTCAAAAAGTATTGAAAGACCGGAAAGTATTAACCAATGATTTAACAGTTTAATACTAATAAATCTCTTCAAATTTTTTTCTTCGGAAGAGAAGAAAAACTCACTCTGATGCCTTGCCAAACTCCAATAATGTTACAAGAATAAGATAACACAATGTACTAGTGACAAACTCTAGATGCTATTATGGAAGGTGCAGTAGTGCACACCTTACAGCCGAAGCCAGTTTCCCCTCCGGCATATACAGGAAAGGAGCTACCCTGAAGTTTGCATCGTCGCTATGCCTCAAAGCTGATCCCAATTCATCCATAACATACCTGCATATCTCAGCAGCTAAGAAATTAACAAGACAAACCAAGCAAAATATACTAAGGATACACTCAAATTTGTCTCTTTATTGTCTTCTACAACTTTGTCTTGACTTAGAAATAACTTGGGCCTCTGAATTGATCAACTAGGACGAACCTGTAGTTTTACCTATCATTCTCTGATAAAAATGGTTGTGAAAAGCCTTAATTTATAATGCGATAAATTTTTACCTCTTATTAGCACATCCTCGCACAAAATGAGGCAAGTAAGCAGCCCTTTTACATCACATATTTCAGTTTATATCAGTAAATTTATCAGTCCTCTTATCACTCACAGTATGTAACATCTTTCATTATCTTTTAACAGCAATGATGATTAAAACACACACAAAGAAAAAGAAGCATTTATTACACTTGATGGCAGGTGTTTGAGAATAGATGCTTAAGCTGCTCCTTAGTGAAGTTCATAATGTAAAATTTATAGAGAAGACTAGATGTTGCAGAAGAAAACTTGAAGCAATAAAATTTTGAAACATAATTTTAAAATTCGCCGTCACTCTGAAATAACAACTTCATACTCAACATAATAAGAAATTCACGTCACGCTACCTCGCATCATGAAGAGTACCTTTAATTTACTCAAATAATATAATATATTTTTTTGATGGTAGAAAATTTAACAAGTTGACAAGGAACTTGCATACCAGACAGGTGTTTCATCAATCTTTTCCTCATCAGCAAGCCTATATGTCATCAAATACAACCACATCGCACTAATGACCCTGTCAGCAAGAGGTTCTGCAGGTGTCCATTCTGGAAGACGCGGTTGAAGCACAGAATCAATTATATGCTTGCCACTTTCAACTATAATGGACGCACTAACACCATTTAGCAAAGAAATATTAGGAAGAAATTCAAGAATTTTAACTGCACTGTTTCCGAGAGGACCAGGAATATCAACCTGCAAGTTAAACATATATTTCTTTATTTAAACCACGAGCCTAAGTATGCAGATTCTCATTTAAGAAGCCAATTGTTCAATATTACCTCCAACTCTTGCAAACAGCTAAATCCACCTAATAACTTCAAAAGCTCACCAACAGATATTTGATCTAATGGATTCCCTCGTAGATTCAGATGCGAAAGGGCAGGCATTTTAGCAGGAGAGAATACCTAAAAAGTACAGAGAAAAAGTGTTAACAAACCCACTAAAATCTAAATTTTCTCTTTCTGGTTGATAAAGAATAGGCACAAAAATAGAATATGAGAGTGATTTAAACAAATATATAAAATAAAATTCGATTTGACAAAATATAAGGTTGACAGAACAAGGGAAAAACGGACATTAAGGTATCAGAATAAACAGTTTCAGCTACACTTCACCTTATGTAGGTTGTGGATAGATCTATTTGAAAGGTCAAGCGTGGTAATGCTCTCTAATAAAAGAGAGCCGTCCTCAGAGGAATCAGGATTATCTGCTCCGACGATACCCCCACAAAAACCTAAGGCCCACTCGCCATAGTTGCGAGTGAAACACGAATTAAATATCTCCAAACCCGGAATACCATCAATAAATGCTTTACCAAAATGATCACTGCAGAAAACACATCATGCATGTCCGATGACACAAATGAAAAGAGAGAGCAACAATGCATGAAGTAACATATTTTTGTTATTTCAACTTTCATTTTGAAAGTTAAATAACAAGTGTTTCTATAGATGAGTTTGTCAAAAAATAACTAATATACTGGAAGATAATGCCAAAAAGAATAAAAGATAACACCCTAGAAGCAGATATAATGCATTTGACAGCAAAGAAAACTTACCCACTTTGCAGAACTGGGTTATCGTTCAACCATAGAGCTTTTAACCTTCCGCATTTCGTAATTTCCGGCACCACTGTGTCTACCTCCTGAAGCTTGTTTCCCCACAAATTAAGGGCAACCAGGTTCTAATGCAACAAGCAGAATGAATAAACTTAGTAAAATGACAGCTAAAATATTTTACCACAGAATAATTGTTTTTAAGAATTAACATCTAAAGTAAGATAAAATCCATCTATAAGCATTACACAGACAATATAATGTGGCCTTTAATTCAAACATATATACTTCCGAAGAGTACCCAACCGGAAACTTTGCAGAGAGATCCAGCGACCGCAGCATTTCATCATCGATTCCGAGCTCCTCGAGTTCCAGCCACGCCGCGGAGTTACTCCCCCTCTCCTTCACTCTGCTCACTTCTCTTTCCACTATCTCCAACACACTCCCAAGGGTTCTGCTCTCAGGCTCCGCTTCATCTTCAACCTCCGCCCCGTCGGTCCCGGGCTCCGTATCAACATCAACGCACATCAACGCCGCCATGCGCTCCGCCAATCCCGGAACCTCCCGCAACTGCAAACGCACACGCAACTCAACAGCGCACTCCCAAACCGCAACGCGAAACCTAACCCTAACCCTAGAAGCGAAGCTACGTGGAAGATAACTGGACCTGTTTGAGGGCATCGGGGAGGCGAAAGGACCAGGCGTGGTCGACGAGGAAGGCGTCGGAGTGCTCGGGGAGGGAGGCGGCGGAGAGGACAAGGCGGCGCCGCCTCCCGCCGTCGCAGGGCTCGACGGCGAAGAAGTCGCCGCCGTCGAAGGTGTCGGAGGAGAGCTTGAGGAAGAGGCGGCGGTGGAGCGAGCGGGGCAGGCCAGAGGCGGCGAGGAGGATGGCGTGGACCCTGGCAAAGTCCTCGAAGGTGCGGATTCGCGAGGAATGAGACGAGGACATGGCGTAGGAAGAGGACGACGACGACGAGGAAGAGGATGAGGAGCGAGAGCGAGAAGGGGCGGGGGAGAACGGAGGGTTTAGGGTTGAAGCGGGAAAGCTATGATTGGTTTATTAGTTGTATGTGTCTGCTAGCTCTAATACACTGATTCCACACTAAATACTATAAAAATAATAATTATAATAATAATTATTATTATTATTATATTATTATTTTGATTTTTTTTATTTGATACTAGTGTAGTGTAGATACTGCGCTATGATTAGTAAAAATTTATAAATTAAATAAATAAAAATATATAATTATATATAATTATATTTAATTAGATTTAATAATATAAAAAATATATTAAATACTTAATAAAATTATAACTTAATGAAAAATAATAATAGAAATCCAAAAAATAAAAAAATGAGAAAAAAATTTATTACATAAATAATCTAAAAAATATTTGAAATATTACAAAAATAAGATAATAAATAATAAAAGTCACATAACATATTCAAACTCTCATACCAATAATTAAAGTAAAGTCAATTTTTGAGTATCATAGGTGACCGTATTGAATCGAAATAAAATCTAAGGTTGACATCTCGATAGATTTAGTTTTCTTCAACTTTTTTAATTTATAAAATTAAAAAAATTCAAAAATTGACAACTCGCATCGATTTATATGCTTTTTTTTTTTTTTTTTCTAGACCAACCGTTAATAAAATTTCATTGCATGCATATTGTTTGGAGTTTAAACAAAAAAAAATGTAACAATTAATAAAAAAGAAATGGACGAAGAAATATAACAGCCCAAGAAAGTGAAAGAGAGAGTGATTTGATTCAAACAAAAAAGAAAGACAAAAAGGTAGTGATTCGATTTAAGCAAAGAAAAAAAAACGAAAATACGGTGGTTCAATTCAAATTAAAAAAAAAAAGATAAAAGCATATAGAAGTTGGATCAGTTTGGCTTAATACATCACGTGTGATCCGATTCGGTTTAAATAAAAAAATATAAAAACATGATCTATATGTGAAATCCGATTTAGTTTAAGCAAAAAAAAAAGAAAAGAAAAAAAAAAGAAAAAAGAATGCAGCAGGTGTGACATTATTCGATTTGATTCAAATAAAGAAAAAAATAAATATGTGGAGGATTTGAGCCGGCTCGACACATAACTCGGTTCGATTCAAGCAAAAAATGAGATAAATATGTGTAAGATTTGAGTTAGTTTGACATGTAATCCGGTTCAGTTAAACTAAATACATATAAAAACACATCAAACTGTTCAGTTCAAGCAAAAAAAATACAACAAAAAAAATATGCGAACAATTTGAACCGGTTCAACCAAAAAAAAATGAAAGAAACATATAAAAGATTTGAGCCATTCATAATTTCAAATAAAATTGTCACGGGACATAAAAATATAAGAAATAATATATAACTATATATATAGATAGCTATAGATTGTTCTATTAATATTTTTCAAAAATTTATTACTAAATTATTATATTTTCCATTACAAATAATAATAATAATAAACTATTTATTAATTTGACAAAAAGATATTAATAGATTTATTTATGATGTATCCGACGGTCCAGCCACTTCGTTACTGAGTTATTAGTTTCTATTTTAAAAAAAAAAAGAAAAAGAAAAAAAATATATTACACAATATAGAGATTGCAGAAAATGTTTAAAACTTAGCAATGTATTTAAAAAATAAATTATAGAGTGTAAAATTAAAAATAGCATAAATTATATTATAGACACTGGTGAGAAAATAATAATTGAGGAGTGTCTTAAAAAAAAGAGAGTACGGAACACAAATAAAAAAGGCCCAAAGTAAAGAATACTAAAATGTAATCAAGTCCAAAAAGAATTAGGTGTTTTAAAAAAGATAATGATTATTTTTTTTCCAATTTCCTCAGTGAAAAATGCAAACCGGAGGCTAAACATATCTCTCTTCACTCTCTTACACTATTATTATTATTATTATTATTATTATTATTATTTGAAAAACTAATTTCTCAATTGAGGCAATGCTATTTTTACAACAAAAAGGGAGATGTATTCTTATGCTCTCTTATCCAAAAGCCCATATTGAATTTTTTCAAATTTTCTATTCTAAATTTAATTAAAAAAATTTACAATATCTCTATAATTTATTCAAGACGATATTTAAATATACAGTCAATTCAATGGGTTAGAATATATCTGGACATATTTTTGATGGACGGACGTGATTAAAACATCCTTACATTAGATTATATATATATATATATATATATATATATATATATATATATATATATATATATATATATATATATAATTAGGCTTGAATACTATCGATAGCACCAAGCCATTGGTGCTATCAAGTTTTTAGCCATTGGATGAAAAAATATGCAGTTGGGATTATAATGGTCCCCTAGGATTTACTAGGTGGTTGGTTAAATAGTAAAAATCTTAGGGGACTACTATAATCCCAATTGCATATTTTTTCATCCAACGGCTGAAAACTTGATAGTACAAATTATTTGGTACTATCGATAATATTCTAGCCGGACTATATATATATATATATATATATATATATATATATATATATATATATATATATATATATATATAACGGGAGTTCCGATTTAATCATAATCCAAATTTTCTATGACGGTTCTATCTCCGGAGATAAGAAAATATATAGAAAACATCCCATTTTTTTTTTCAGATTACGAGAACGAATGAAAAGAAAAAAATAGTATTTATAATCAAGTTTAGAAAATTAAAAATCATAACAAAATATATGATCTAAAGTTTTATTTTGTATTATACTTATACCTTAAACTAAACCAGTCGTACTCATCTTTTAAGTATTATTCTCAGTGACTTTGTAACTATGACACTCATAAGTTGGGGCGCGTCCCAATCGCGCTTGTCTTTATAAGTGCAGTGTCACTAACTAAGCAAATTAATTATTAAAATATAAAATTACATAAACACGCAGGATGAAAAGGAAATAACATCGTATTACAAGTTTGAGTAAATTTTCAATCTTTTATTAAAGCCTAAATCTCTTCCAGAAGCACGATGGACGCAGATCGAAATTTTTATATTCTATTTTCGTTGATCAACTTTGAAAAATTGTCAACAATTAGGTAGATGTAGATGGTAAGCTAGCTACCTCACGGCATTCTTACCTTAGCACATATAATTTAATGCAAAAAGGGGACATGTAATTAGTCCACTCATAGTCCCAACTACCTGAAATATTAACTAGTATAAAGTAAGCAAAGGCAACTTAGCCTCCTCTTATTATTGTGTTAGTACTTAGTACAACTGTAAGGGGTTTTTTGTTTTTTTTTTTTTTGGTTTTTATTTCTGTAACATTGTTGTAAAATTGGTTTTTGATCTATCCAAATTGCGACGTTCGATAACCTTTGGTGAGTGGATAAATGGGGTTGAGCCTCGTCCCCTTGATCGACGCCTACATCCGCCGATGCTACGTCTCCGCGGGTCTCCGACCCTGCACCGTCGCCATCGATGATGAAACCACCATCCACTGCTGGATCCCCAACGCTAACCCTAACCCTAACCCTAACCCTAAGCCGCCTCTCGTCCTCATCCACGGGTTCGGGCCGCGCGCGACGTGGCAGTGGCGGTGGCAGGTGGGGGCGCTGGCGCCGCACTTCCACCTCGTCGTCCCCGACCTGCTCTTCTTCGGCGGGTCCTCGACGCGGTCGCCGCTCCGGTCCGAGGCGTTCCAGGCCGCGGCGCTGGCGCGGCTCCTGGAGGCGCTGGGGCTCCTCGGCGCGGGGCGCGTGGCCGTGGCGGGGACGAGCTACGGCGGGTTCGTGGCGTACCACCTGGCGCGGGCGCTCGGGTCTGAGCGCGTAGAGCGTGTCGTGATCGCCAGCTCCAACGTGCTCAAGGCGGAGGCGGACGACCTCGAGCTGGCGCGGCGCGGCGGGGTCGAGGGCGTGGCCGATCTGATGCTCCCCCAGGACGCCGCGAGCCTCCGCGCCCTCGTCGGCCTCGCCTTCTACCGCGCGCCCAGATTCGTTCCCGAGTTCGTCCTGCGCGACGTCATTCGGGTAGGTCCGTCCGATCTTCGACATGCCTGCAGCAAAAGCATTTCTAAATATATATACATAGTAATCGATTTATTATTATACGGAACAAAGCATAACAATATAATAATTTAGCGATCGTGCAGAATCTTTTCAGCGACAGGCTAAAAGAAAAAATGGAACTTATGAAGGGACTAACTCTCGGCAAAGATGAGTTTCAGCTTACTCCTCTCTCGCAGGTGACCATTCTAATCCCTTCATTTTTGTGTGTTTATTTCGCGCTCCGAATCCTCCTATTTTATTATTCATTATCAGGAGGTTCTGATCATCTGGGGAGAGCACGACCAAATTTTTCCAGTGGAGAAGGCCCACGAGTTGAAAAGGTAAGGATCTGTCTGTTTTTAATCTTCTAGTTTTATTTTGAAGATTGAATTCGGTACTTGGAATGAAATTGGAGTAAGAAGTGCACTTCTTGATCGATCTCTAACATTTAACTCTGATAACCCTCTTTTTTTGTGGCTTCATTTTGTATTTTTTTTCTTAAAAAAATAATGAGTGCAGATGCCTGGGAGAGAAGGCTAAGTTGGAAATTCTGGAGAGAACAGGGCATGTGCCGCAGATGGAGCGTCCGAATAAATTTAACAAGGTTCTGCTCAATTTCCTGCTTGGCTCTCCAAGACCTTCCTTGTGAACTGCCACACAAATTTTATTCATGAAGATCAAGGATTCGAATTCCCATTGTCCACTTTTAGAATCATATATTGTATCAAACTGGCGTGTGCGTGTTCGAGCTACGAAGTTTACGAACAACTTCAATCAAAAAAAAAAAAAAAAAAAAAAAAGAAAATGTTTGTGTACTACCCTGAGGGGGGAGGGTTTGTCCCCAGTGAACTGTTTGAATAAACCTGCGTGAGGTAATTGTATCTTATTCTTGTTTTTCTGCGACTAGAAATGGAAGTTTTAAGTTAGTGATTATCTTTCCGAAATTTTAAAAATGTTTGTAGTACAGGATTGGGTGGCTCAAAGTGCAGTACTTTGTAATCTTATAATTTATTTTATCATCATCTCTAATGGGGCACATTTGGTCGCCCACTATAAAACGCTCCTTTGTTTTCTGAAAAGGATTTGCTCTTAGAAAGAGTAATAAACTAGTGGTATTAAAAGGTAAAGTACAAATTTAGTTGAAAAATCAGGTTTTATCAGAGCTGTAAATTATATCACATAATTATAACGCCCAACCATTATTGATCTATTTAAAATATTATAATAAACACGGAGAACTTAGGTTCAAGATGGAAACCAAACCAAAGTAGGAAAAGAGCAATATATAGAATTAGGCTAGAATACTATCGATAGCACCAAGCCATTGGTGCTATCAAATTTTTAGCCGTTGGATGAAAAAATATGCGGTTGGAATTATAGTGGTCTTCTAGGGTTTACTAGGTAGTTGGTTGAATAGTAAAAATCTTAGGGGACCACTATAATTCCAACCGCATATCTTTTCATCCAACGGCTGAAAACTTGATAGCACCAATTGTTTGGTGCTATCGATAGTATTCTAGCCGGACTCCAATATATATATATATATATATATATAAGGATTAATTTTATATAATTTTTTATAAATATATATATTTTTGCGAAAGAATATAAGTAAAATAATAATTTTATTCTTTTAAATATATATTTTTAAAAATCTATCTATTAGAATAAATATAAAAATATGATAAAAAAATTATTTTACTAACTAATTAAGATTAAATATTTAATTTATAATTAATTATATTTTTCTAATAAATATTTACTGTAGGAATATATATTAATAATTTAATATTTTTTAAAAAATAAATATAAAAAAATTAAATTTTATATATATATATATATATATATATATATATATGCTATAGGCTTATAGAAAATCGGATGTAATCAATCTAATAAATAAATATATAAAAAACCTTGGCCTGATGGAAGCGAGCCAAACCGTACGATGGCGACCCCTGCTTTCCGGGTCCGATTTGATCCAACCCGATCCGATCCGAAAGAGGAAGCGGGGTCATAGTGTTTGGTTCGCGACAAACCCTAACCAACTCTCTCTCTCTCTCTCTCTCTCTCTCTCTATCTCCGAACCCTTCTCACTCTCTCTCTCTCTCTCTCTCTCTCTCTCTCGCTCTCGCTCTCCACTCGATTCATCGCCTCTTCTTGCGCTCTCTTCCTCACAATTCTCAGAGCAGGTGAAGCAGATCTCTCCCTGGATATCAGATCGGCTCTTGCTTTACACTCCTATCCAATCTCTGCATTTTATCTTTTGGTAATCTAGTAGATCTAATCACTTGTTTTTCCTTCAATTTTTCTTGAGGTTGTAGTGTTACTGATCATTTTTTAGCTTGCTTTCCTTGTTTCGTTAGATCTTTTTGGGAATGCGCGGATCTACAGTAAATGAAGTTATATTAGCTGTTCGAATAAGTGCTGTTGGGAGAAGCGCTGTGTAGCTGTGTAGCTCCTCTCTGCAGCAGAAGCAGAAGCTCCAATTTGGAGTTTTTTTTCCGAGCTCGGAATCCCATTGTAGCTTGTTGCTTCCACGGATCTACTGTAGATGAAGTTATATTAGCCCTGCTGTAGAGTGCAGTGTTATTCAAATAAGTGCTGTTGGGAGAAGCACTGTGTTGCTCCTCTCTGCAGCAGAAGTAGAAGCTCCAATTTGGAGTTTTTTTCCGAGCTCAGAATCTTATTGCAGCTTCTTGCTTCCTGCACAACAGAAGCTTTAGGCTTTGTTTGGTGGCATTGTTTGATTTTTTTTTTTTTTTTTTTTATTTTTAACACATTTTATAGTTTGTTATTGTTGGTTAGTGTGCAATGCACTCCGGCTGGATGCCATGTGAAGATTTATCCATAAACCAAAAAGGATGGTGCACTCCCTCACATAGAATTTGTGTTTACACCAAAAAAAAAGAAGAAAAAAAGACAGCAGCAACACCAAACAAGGCTTAGATTTTTTTTTTTTTTTAAAAAAAAATTAGTTTATATATCTTTGGGCCACATGCCCTGCTAGAGTGGCTGCAGATGACTGCAGATCGAAGCCTCTTTCATTTTTGTAACAGTTAGAATTTTCGTAATAGGCAGCATCTGAATTTTCGACAAAATGGAGTCATCCTCTACGGGCTTGTGTAGGAGATCTAATGAATTATTCATAGTATGATGTCTATTCTTGCCGTTTTGCTGGAAAATATGGGCTCTTCCTGCAGCAGACCACACTCTTTCAACGAGGCTGATACCGAAGAGAATGTGCAGGTATGCTGTTTAACCTTAAGTATCAAGAGAACCGAAAGCTTATATTAATCTCATTTTTCTTGCTCTTTGAGAAGCTTTTCCTCCTTTTTTGCATTGGCTGATGTTGACGTTGTTGTCGAATGTTTTATTGGTTTTGCCATGTTTGAATATATGCAGGCTGCAGAAATTGAGCGGCGAATCGCTCAGGAAACAAAGGCCGAGCAACACATCCATAAGCTTTTACTTCTTGGTACGCCTACCCATAATAATTGTTTATTTTTATTTTTACCTCATATTCCTCTTATCTGGAGGACAATATTAGTAAAGTCTCAATTAGAAGTGGTATTCAAGAGCTTGCAAGTATATGCCGTATGATTGTTGTCATTTTTTTGCTTATGGTTAGTGTCTTTCCTTTTGTCTTCTTAAGTATTATTGACGATCTGAGAGTTGTTGGTTTTGATTTTTCCAGTACAACTTTTGTTTTTGACTGATTGTGAGTTCATTATTATTTGAATCATGTTTCCAGCAAAGTTGGTATTAAATATATGCTTGATTTCTGTGTCAGAATTCTTGCTATATTCTTGAAAATTCCTCATAATGTCGACAATGTAAACTTTTCGGTGTTGAAAACATCATCAATTATTAGTAGATTGCCCAAAAATCTGAATAAATTGAAACAATATGAAAATTTTGATCTGGTGTCCATGTCTTCATACTGTCTATTTTTCTTTTTTGATATGCAATGCCATCTGCTAGAAATTTATAAACTTTACTAATATTTTTCTGGTCTTAATTACCTTTCCATTTGAAGGTGCGGGTGAATCGGGAAAATCTACAATATTTAAGCAGGTGAAGTAATTTACTTCATTGTAATTTTTTGCTGATTCGCAAATAGTTCTCCCACAAACACTCTAATATTTTCATTATCTATCTTCAGATAAAGCTTCTTTTCCAAAATGGCTTTGATGCGGCTGAACTTCAAAGTTATACATCAGTTATCCATGCTAATGTTTATCAGACAATTAAAGTACGCAATACTGAAAAGGGTGTGTCTGTTGTTTCTCTTATTTTGTTAGTATGGATTTCTTAGTGTTAGGAACTTGGAAGAATTGATTCCTTTTATTGTGGCTTCCATATATTTCTTTTGCGTCTGGTGCTAAATTGGCTTAATATTAACAGATATTGTATGATGGAGCAAAGGAATTGGCACAGAGCGAGTCAAACTCATCAATATTGTATGATGGAGCAAAGGACTTGGCACAAAGCGAGTCAAACTCATCAAAGTATGAAATATCTCCCGAGAACAAGGTTTGCAACTTTGCGTATTTCTAACTTCTTATCTCTTTTACGCAGATATTTTGTTGTCTAATACTGTTTGGTTAAGAATTTAGTTGTCTCAGCTTTGCTGCAGTTTTTTTCCGTTTGATGCCTTGTAAAATTTAATCTTTGAATCCAGGAGATAGGAGAAAAACTATCAGAGATTGGAAGCAGATTGGATTATCCATTACTTACTAAAGAGGTAGCAAATGAGATAAAGATTCTATGGCAAGATGCAGCTATTCAGGTGCACTCTGTATTGAGTTGATTGTCTGCCGTGTTAAATTAATGTTTGAGCATTTGTTGTTGATTAGCAAGGACTGCGGACTAAGTGATTCTGTCTCATCCTTGTACGTGCCATTTCAGGAAACTTATTCTCATGGAAATATATTACAAGTGCCTGACTGTGCTCAATACTTCATGGAGAACTTGGAGCGATTATCTGAAGTTGATTATGTTCCAACTAAGGTTGCTGTGTGCCTATTAGACCAGTATTCTCTTCTACACCATTTTACTCTACTATATTTGTCTGATCACATTATATTCAGATGCTAAAACTTGTAGCTCATGTTGCCAAGAACCTGTATGAGTCAGAAATTACTGTCATTCTACCGAATCTACCAATCCTTCCTCTCACTTCTGTGTAGGATTATTTAAATGAAGCCGTTCAGATTTTCATACCAAAGAAAAGAAGGTATGTTAGTCTTTGGTGCATGACGGCAGTGTTGATTGATGTAAGACAGTAAAGAGTTGCCTGGTGACAAATTTGCAGGCTTTAATCATACTGGTCCTTTCTGTTGGAACAAAGGTGGATGACATAGATACTTTTGTAATTTTGATGTATAGCCCTTTATGAATTTTGGCTAGATTCTGAAACTGAGGACCATTGTTTTCACGTTTTATTCACTTCGTTAGCTGCTCATTCTGCCTTGTACTTTTGAGAAATCCATTTTAGCTGTGTGTATGAAGGTTTTACAGGTTACAGCAACCAGGCTATGGTTTTCGAGTTGATCTTAATTTCTTTTTTTTTTTTATAAGTTTTACCTGAATTTTGTTGGTTCCATAGCTTAGTTTGTTAACAATGTAAACTTGCTATGCTTCTTAATGATTCTTGTAACATATTTTGATACAAATTGTTGATTTTCCTTTTTTATTAACACTATTTTGGATGTCATCAGGACGATGTTCTTTATGCAAGAGTGCGAACAACTGGTGTTGTAGAGATTCAATTCAGGTGACATTTCATGTAGATGTAACTTTTAAGCACGAGTTTTATTATGTTGGACTTGTTTATGTTCTACAGACTGCAGTCACCTCAAGTTTTACTTTGGTTATCGTTCTCATTTCTTTAGTAGATGCCTCTCTATATATAATTCAAGGTTTTAGTTTATGAAGGCTGAGAAGAGAACAGGATTATGAATTCAATCTGTTTGGTTATTATGTCCTCTATCAACCTATTAACCTTCTACTCTCTATTATCTGTGTGTTTCATCCTCTTAATGCCTTTTTTCCTTTTATTTGCCCACAAAGTAAAATAGTTATTTTCTTTGCTTGCTCTTTGAGCAGTGTAATCTTGATTAAAGAGTTTACCAATTAAGATATGACATCTAACAAGGGAAAATTGGTCCTGCAGCCCAGTTGGTGAGAATAGAAAAAGTGGCGAGGTATATAGGTTGTATGATGTGGGCGGGCAGAGAAATGAGAGAAGAAAATGGATCCATCTGTTTGAAGGTGTTACAGCTGTAATATTTTGTGCTGCCATTAGCGAGTAAGTTTTAAATTCTGCTATGATGTTGTATGATCTCTTGACTGTTCATCCCCATCTCAATTACCCCTTAGATTATAAATTACTTTCATCTCAACCTTCCATTTTACTCTTTCTGGAGTAGGCCCAAAAATTCGAGACAATTGTCAAATTCCCATGCATACTTCATGTAAAGTAGCTAGCAAATGAAACTGGTCATACTCTATGGAAACGAATCACACAAATTGTATAAATAGTCCATTAAGCTTCCAATTAAACAGCTTAACTGGAGGAGATTTATTCTTTTTCTGGCTTTAGATCCACTGTTTTGCCTGCAACCTAGATGCTCAGATGTAAAGCCCACTCTCTATATGCCAACTCATCTATGTAAAGTTTTCATTCCCAATTCAATGGTTAAATCAAATTGTTGGGCCTATTTTGAACGAGAATGAAGCACAAGTTTGAAATTGAAGCAATTTAGAATGCAGGGGGGGCAATTGAGAAAGAGGAGAAAGTGCAGTGGTCGTACTTGTATTTAAGCTTTATTTTCATTTGGATAGAACTTTGTAATTTGTATACCTCTTGTGCCACCAAATGAGGCGATTTTGCATTGCAGTCTATCTTTGTATTTTCATTATTTTTGGGGAATCATTGTTCTCTAACTCTGTGGCTAATTTGAATTACCTCTTTTGTTTCAGGTATGATCAGATGGCTTTCGAGGATGAGAAAAACAACCGAATGATGGATACCAAAGAACTATTTGAGTGGGTCTTGAATCAAGCATGCTTTGAGGTCTATATGTTGCTCTTGGAAATCTTATTTTGTTGCTTTGAATTCTCTTGCCTGCCTGTCTAAACTTGTGCTCCTTGTCTTGAGCAGAAGACATCGTTCATGTTGTTCCTAAACAAGTTTGATATATTCGAGAAGAAAGTTCAAAAAGTGAGTCTTTTGAAGTCAGCAATAATCAAAAACTCCTTTACACACAATTTCTGAATATCTGTGTTATGCAGGTACCTTTGAGTGTTTGTGAGTGGTTTAAAGATTACCAGCCAATGGCGTCTGGTAAGCAAGAGGTCGAGCATGCATACGAGTGAGTGCCTTTTGCTCTATTAGCTGCGATACAGAACTAGGAAAACTCATAAAACTAACTGTTACATTCATCTAAGTACTTATTAACAAATGCAGGTAAAAACTGTACAGGTCAGATCTGCATATGAATCTTACCCATTCTATTGCATTAATTATCTGGATTAGATACCCCTGTACAAGATATCTATGCCCCCATTACCACAGACTGATCATAATATTATGAATATTTAGAAGGAATTTTTGACCTTCTCAACTTTAGGGACTTTTGGGGACATCGTTGCAAGTATGGTCGTCCAGAGGGCGATCATAGTTGCGTAGTTGGTAGATCATAATCACATGGCAAATTTCTTGACATGTCCAATTCTTCTCTGGATGCTTTCTTATGTTTAGCTTGAAATCTGCATAACGAAATTCTCACTACAAGAGCCTATTGAACAGGTTTGTGAAAAAGAAGTTTGAAGAGCTATACTTCCAGAGGAGCAAGCCGGACCGCGTTGATCGCGTATTCAAGATCTACAGGACAACCGCCTTGGATCAGAAACTTGTAAAGAAAACATTCAAATTGGTCGATGAGACCCTGAGGAGGAGAAACCTAATTGAGGCTGGATTGTTGTGAGCACAGGATCTTTCAGATAATTAGATATGATTGCATTTTTGCAAGCAGTTGTAATTCTTTTACCTTGTTTTGCCTTATTTTGTGCATTCCGATCGAGCAAAGATGTCTTTAGCTGTAACTGTTACAGAGTATTGCTGATTTTTACTGGTTTAAGTTGTTTAATGAACTTTCCCATTTTTCCAGTTGCAGCAAAGGATTGCTACTACTATTTACTGTCTGGATGGTTCTTTCACTTCATTGTAGCTTAAACCAGCATACATGTTTAAGATTTGTTGCGGAAGGTGTCTGTTTGATCATTAGAAGCCGGGGCCCTGTTTTCAGAATCAATTTTAATTTTTATACAATCGTTGTATTGGTGATCAGAAATTCATTTGGCTAGAACTTAATCAGTACAACACATAATTAGCTTTACTTGCTTTGCTCGCAATACATATTAATTTGATCGAAAAAGTTAGTCAAATGCCATCCTGAGATCCGCAGTAATTTTTTGTGTGAGTGCACATGTCAGGTGTGTGAGATTCATTGAAACACCTAACCAGATCAAGTAACTGGAAAAAGTAGTAAGCATTGGCTTCTTCAAAGCAGAGATGAAAAAGCAGGTAGACAGTGAAACATCTTATTACACGCATTTCAGGGGCACATCTTTACATGCACCAATTGGCAATATAAACTACAAAGAGCTAAAGCTCAAGAAGAGCTAAAGCTCCTTTATTACCTTACAACAGCACAAAGCAGCTGACAGCTAGCAATTCATTCAAGCACTGACCAAATCTTGATGAGTAACAACACTTGCAGCACTGGGAATAACCATAGCACCACAGCCACCACAGCCACCGCCGCACCCACCACCACAACCACCAGAGTGAGAGCTCTTCATATTGCTTCCACACCCACCACCACACCCACCACCACAACCACTGCCACACCCACCAGATTTGTCAGTCTTCATTGAACCGCACCCGCCGCCGCACCCACCGCCACACCCGCCACCACACCCGCCAGATTCTTCAGTCTTCATCAAACCACACGCATCGCCACATCCACCGCCACAGCCGCCCCCACAACCGCCAGAGTTAGCATTATTTGAAACATTTTCATGGCCATGGGTGCTTTTTTCGGTGATTGCTGTACTGGCTATGCCAACTGTAACAGTTTCGACTGCCACAGAGGAATCTGCGATAGTTTCTTTTGAAATGTTTTCGCCAGCTTCCACATTTGGACTGATAACCTCTTTGGCATCCTCATCAGTGGGAGTAAAAAAACTTTCTTGTTCTTTCTTGAACATGGTTGTGATTATATATGCCAACACAATTCCAGGTAAAACAAACCACTCCTCGTCGACCTAAATATAAAGGGCACATTACAAAACTAATTTTCAGGAAAATAAAAAAAAAAATCTTTGAAATGGGTAACGGTATTTTGATACCTTGACATATCTGGATTTCAGATCAAATAATGCCAAAGCTTTTCCATATGGGTTCTTGGTGGAGAACTCAACGACGGTTACGCATCCATCCTCTCTGTGTTCCTTGCAGCATTTGCGTTCATATTCCAGCTTTTTTCCCCAATACAATTTGACCTAATCCAATCACAAAAAGAAGAAAGATCATAAGGTGAAGACAGGGCCAGAAGAGTTAAAACTTATAATTGAAGCAAATCAAGAGATATCGAAAAATCAAAAGCAAAATGAAGCTTGTAAAATTTCACAAATTGTTGTCTGTATATTCATATTCTTCATTCCGTCATCAAAAACCAACCATCCAACATTTCCAATTCTAAAGGGGGCAGCCAATTTGATGGGAACCAATCTCTAATTTTCTCTCTTTTATTTATTTATTTATATTGTTCCTCCTTACAAATGTAATAGATATGTATTTATAGAGACTGAAGATTTGATCACTATCATTTAAATAAAATCCTCCTTTCCATGAGTAGGTGGTGATTCAAACAATGGCCTAATATGAATGTCTCTACAATTTCCTATGGCCTATCTCTATCCTTTATTACAAGCATCTACATTAAAATTCACAGCCTTGCAATCTAGAACAGTATCTCCCCCTAATATGTATCATTTAATATTGCTCCCATAGTGTAAATTTTGTGTTCTTCTTATGTCAAAATTAATAATTCTTGACAAAAGAGAGAAGATTATGCCATTTTTCACTGAGGGTGTGAATGAACTTAAGAATAACCATTAAAAGAGCCAGTGGGGGACAGTACATTGCTAACCCAAAAAGCCAAAATTTTGTCAGGAAGATTACTATTTCTTTTCTTTTTGGGAAATCATGTAGACAACTTTTTCGTAACATGTATTTAAAAACTTTGTTTACCTGGTGGTCACCTTTGAGTCCTAACAAAGAACCATCATGGCTTGGTTTATTATTGGTATTGAGGGAGAAGTTAGTGTCCTTCAGGGTCCATTCATTTTCTGCATACTCTGCTAGGATGCGTGGTTTTCTTGATAATCTGGTTATGCCGACTATCTCCTTTAAAACTGTGTTGTTCCTTTGCACATCTTTCCTTGCATTTCTGCAGTAAATAAACGTATGAAGTATGAACAAAAAAAATCAAAGACTATGATAAGTGGCAGTAATACTATCAAGATACTACTCAATATAAAACATAAGCAAAGTCTTTTTACTGATGTATGCTAAGTGATAGGAATTCAAGAAAATGTTCTCGAAGTTTGAATTAGTAATACATACCTAATATGAAGACTGATGACCTCCTTACCATTATCATCCTCAAAACGAGTCCAAGAACCGAACTTCTGTGCCTCTCCACCGAGTGGAAAGAAACATGCTCTTAGAGAGAGGGTATTAGATCTAGCCATGTTGAGTATACGAGGTGCCGGGACTGGAACAGTAGAAGAGAGCGCAACACGAAGACAAATTGGAGCAGAATCTACATTTCGAGTGTTTGTATTCAAATCAAACCACTTCTCTATGGAGAGATTTGAATCCGCATTTGTTAATTCTTGAAGCGAAATTGACGTTGTTCCAATAGTTTTTGCTGGCCTTGAGGTGGCTTTGTTGGAGGTTCCATTGTTGGACATCAGAGCCAAAACCAGCTCGCCAGTAGGTTCACATTCGAACCCCGCTAAATGTCTGTTTCCTGTTTCAGATAATATACCTAAAGTGCCGCCACCACTGAAAAACAAATCTGGTTGTTTCTTGCTAAAAGATACAAACAAGTTCCCCTTCTGACTGCCTGGCATATTTTTGACTCCTACAATCTCTAAAAAGACCTGTACAATAGAAATTGATTAATTCTAAGGTTATTCAGGATGTGTAGCTGGTATATATTGATGAAAATTATATATTGTTAAGGAGAAAGAGAAGATTATAAAAAAGTGCATAACACAAAAATAGAAATCAATATGTATATCTGAGTTATGTCGTCGTGAAGAAATATATACTTATAACAAAAAAGCTTGATGAATTTCACTAGAACTCTCCAAAAATCTAATGGAAGTAACACATATTGTTTGAAGATTTCTAATATAAAATAAGTGAACATTTTGCTTTTAGAGAATGCAAGACTTTCTATCTCAACAAAATTAAGTTATTATATTAACCAGCTACACTTAAAAAGCATTAGAATTTCAGAATTAAAAAAGAAGTTCAAAAAAAAAAAAAACATTGGAAAATTTCAAGTTTAAATGTTACATGCTGTACAATCAGATGCATAAGACTAGTCATAAACAAACCTTAGAGAAGTGTATGTAATTTCATTAGAATTAGACATCACCAGAACTACTGCTCTCTGGTGATGTTCTAATCTATTGCAAAAGATAAGAAAGGAGAATTTTGCTTCTTTTGCTGTATCTTTTCTTTTCCTGGGTGAAATAAATGGCACCAAAGTCAACTTAAAAAATTGCCAATAGAAATGCAGGGAAAGAACTGAAGAGGCATATTCAGTATACCTCTACAAACAGTGTAAGAGGAAGGGGAAGCTCCATCTGGGATTTCTGAGTAGTTGTTTCATTTTTGATATTATTAATTGGAAAGTACGGAATCTCCGTTAAGGGAGAAGGCAAGCTGCCTCTGTACATCGCCCCTGCTCGCCAGTATCTCAAACTAAAAGTGTCCTCATACTGCTTAGTCGTTTCAGAGAAACCAACATCAAGTTTCTGTCCCTTAGATCTATCGGAGTCCATATCATCATGCTCCAAAATCCTCCCAAGAAGTTTTTTCATATCATTGCAGTAAGAAAGAGGGTGCAATTGGTGAGAGTGCCACATGACATCAACATCATAAGTCGGCACACAGAAGCGTTTCATTGACCTGTCCTGGTTTCTCTTGATTAAATACAAGAACCCTTTATATCTGGCTACTGCTGCTTTAAGAAAGCGAGGGTCACGCATTGTTGGTTTCGAAACCTGTTAACAAAATAAGAGCATTGTATCTGATGGTCCTAGACAATGCTGATATGGGAAAATTGAAGAATTCAATAATAAGAGGTAAGAGTAACTAAAACATATAACAACACTACAATGTATATAGATAGTAAATGGAAATCTAATGGAATAAATCATACACCTTTAGCTTGAAAGAACTGATTGGAAATGGTCATCATCTGATTCTCCAGTACAAAAGAACAATTCAAAAACCAATTACCAACTCAAACTCATCATATAACAAATAATTCTGTCAGGAAGTTGCTGTTCAAAGCTCTTTTAGTTCACAGCCCTACTTGATTCTCACTTGTACACACCTCATAAACATTAATTTTTTTTTTTTTTCAAATTCTAGCAAAATATTTTCTCAATACGTCGTTGTAACAATATAAGGAACTTCATCTCTACAAGTTTCTTTGCTCCAAAATGAGGAAATTTTGGGCTATTAAGTTATTTAAAAGCTAATTTCCAAGATATTCGGAAGTACCAAACTGATTGCTTATTTACCTGGTAATAGAAAGAAGCCTGCCTTTTAACAGCAGACACCAAATCATATATGATAGAGCCTGCAGCTCCAGAATTCATATCGAAACTCTTGTCGGATGAAAGACTGGCATACTCAAGCTCAAAGGGTTCCTCCGGATATAATTCAGCCCACATTTCCGCAGCCTCTTGTTTCGATTTTGCTTGCAATGAAGATAAAACATTCCTATTGTCTAGGATCCTGCCAAAGACTTCTTCGCAATCCTTTTTGTATTGAACCTGAAAATAGAGGAAACAAAAACATGATCTAGACCATACTACACCCTTAAATAAAAAAGAGGTGTAAAATATGAATACAATGTATCTACCGGATTAAGCCGATGGCAATGCCATATCCATTCGCAATCGAGAGGAACAACCAAAGGTCCTTCTGGAAATCCAGATTCAGTATGTTTAGCAAGCAGTGGAAGCCAACAAGCCTTATACCTTACATACAACAAAATCCAATGTCAAAAGATGAAATAAAAAGGCTAGATTGAAACCATGAAAAAGAAAGAGCTTCAATCTAATGACTGGGACCTTATACATACTGATCTCCTATTCAATCAAGATTTTAAGTATCCATCGGCACGATTCGTATCCACCGTACCATATCACGCCAACAAGATATCAGTACGATATAGCCCCCGTACTGATGGTACAACTCAAAACCTTTATTTCTTTAATTTACTAAGTAGTTTTTTCAATAAAGTTCAAAAGATTTGTTAAAAATATATAATAAACAAATAAAAAAATTTGTAGCTAAATAAAATAAATATTTCATGTCATTATGTATTGACACATATGTAATTTTTGTGACTGATACTCATCGGCACTGCTTGGCAGACACTGTGCCGTACTGTGACGACAAATTTTCGGCATGATACTGTTAATACGGCACTAAAATCATTATATTCAATTAAGCTCCAAATTAGTTTGTTAGTGTGAAATTAAGCCCAACAGACAAAACGAGCACTGCGCGGTGAATTGCGACAGAATTATTATTCAGATGTTAAGTTTTCGCATTTTAAAGTGCGGTCGGCGAAAAATATATATATATATATATATGAAATTATAGAACTGAGATAGAATGCTTTTAGTTACTATTCACTTGCTTCACTCCCAACTTTATAGTCCTTGGATGCCCCATTGAGGAGTCTCCAATCTGCTGCCATATGTCAGTAATCAGTATATACTAACCTAACGAATTCCTGTATGGAAATAAAAATAACACGAGTTACGTTTTACTTGGCGATGGTTGTACTAGTACGGATCCAAGAGTTGAAGAGTAATATATACATAAATTTTGCTGGAATTGTTGTAATTCCATCGCCAATGCATCAAACGCTTAAAATCACACAAGCAAACGATTTCGAACTAAAAATGAGTTAGCAGATCGATTGGATTCTTATACCTATGGATAGCCCGCTCCAGCAGGTGGCCGTCGTAGAGCCACCGGCGGCGATCAACGGCGGCCAAGAACTCCAGCTGCTTCTGCGCCGCCGCGACGAGATCTTCGCCGACGACGATCTTCTGCGCCTCGAGCCACTCCATCTCCTGCGCTTCGTTCATCTTCTGATCTTTTCCTGCTACGTATGTTGGATCAAATGCATCTCTTAATCGTCACCATCGTCAAAAATCAACAATATCGCATAGATGTTAGAGCATTGGGGAGGAGAGGGAACCTGATTTGAGAGACAAAGAGATGGGAGGAGGAATCGGAGAATTTTTTTCTTTTTTTTTTTTTTTTTTTGGGCTCTTTTAAAGTCCTGATTAGACTTTTCAGTTTTTCTGGGTTTCTACGGAACTAAGTCACTAGGAACACGTTTCCGTTTTAATTATTATTATTATTTTTTTTTTGGGTTTTTTTTTTTTTTTTTTTTTGGTTAATGCTAGTGAAGTTTTTTTTTTTCTTCAAATTTTAACAAAAATAAATACTTCTTATACATCCTAAATAGAATATATATTTTATATTTTATTTATTTTAGAACGAATTAAAAAAATAATTAATAAATAAATTTTCATTCTGAAATAAATGAGATGTATATTATACACTTAAAATTAAATATATGGATAATATTATTTTTTTATAAAAATTTATATTTTGATTTTTAAAAATACTAGTTTATTTATGGAACAACAAATTTTAAAAAACAGTTTTTTTATAAAAAAATATATATATTTTTTTTAAAAAAATGTCCTCTAAAAAGAAAAAAAGTTGGTGAAAAAATTATCTCCTCTCTCATTTTAAAACTAAAGATTGAGAAAAGAAGAAACCATTATTTTTTCATCTCTTCTTTCCTTAATTCAAACAAAAAAAATTATTTTTTATTAATATTTTTTCTCTTTAGAATAAAAAATGGCCTCTTAATGGATTTTATTTGTTTCCAAAATTTTCCACATCCTATAATCCATGAAATTAATATTTGCAGTGGAATGCATATTTAGAAAATTATGCATCTTAGATAAAAAGTAGAGTACACAGAAGTTCCATATTAATAAATATTCGCTATTTATTTATGAATTAAAAATAGGTTCAACTTTTTGTCCGTGACAATAGGTCCAGGAGACTAATAAGTTGAGTTGGGTGAGCCCAATAAGTTGAGTGGGACTGCGGTCCATAATAGATCTAACGGCAAGAGGCCCAACAATAGACCCAACGTCCAGATGGATTGAGTCCGGTCGAGACCCGTGGGCGCTTCATCTGTACACTTTAAGTGAATTGGTTGCATATTTCTAACAGCTCGAGCTTTTGGAATTAATGGTTAGCGCCAACGATCCGACAACAAATTCATAGGATGCCAAAAAAATTGTTAAAAAATAAAATTATTTCGAATTCTTTTATATTTTTCCGTAGCTTCAGTCAAAGTAGAATCACATTAAGATATGGAATAGAATAGATCAATACAATAATTAATTTATTAAAAATAAAATGCTTATTATTTTACCATTCTTTTTTTTAAAATTCTATCCATTAATCTAGTTGTCATTGTCATTAATTAATTTATTAATTATTTGACGAAGAACAGCTGCTTGAAAGTGTTCACAATAATAAGAATTTTTTTTTTTTTTAATTAAACGAGTTAGAGTCTTTTTATTTTCTAGTTATATTGTGGCATCTTTTGCTTAGTGGTCCGGAAACTTCATTTTTAGATTACATCTATTTTGATATTTCGAACAGTTAATTAATTTACTAATAAGTTATCTTATAAACATAATATTAATATTAGTACCACAGTTTTAACGAAATATTAATGGATAATAACAAAATAGGTACGCAATCATACTTATTGCTTTTGATCTACCACACTGTTGTCGTGATATTTTATTAACATACAAAACTCACTAGTACTATAGATTAATAAATTATTTTTTGTTGATTATTTAATTTTTTAAAATTTTAATTTTACTATTTAATATTTTAATTTATTTAATTTAAATCAATCAATAGTATTTTAATTTTAAAATTTAAATATATTGTTTATCTTTACTGATTTAGTTAATATTTTTTATATAATTCTCGTAATTATAATTTATTAAAATAAATAATTAGATTAAATTTTAAAATTAAAAGTATCATTGATTTACTCCAATCACATCATTTATCTTAAATTTTAAAATTAAAGTATCCTTGGCTGAATGACTTAAATTAAATAAATTTAAAAATAAATAAAAAATTAAATAATACAATCAAAATGATGTACAATTGGCAAAATTTACACAATTTTATCAAAATATCATAAAAGCCTATCTTATACGGGTATATATAAGTATACATCCTTTTAGGGGTGTATATCTTACACCCCACTTTATCCTGAAGTAGGATGAATTTCACTCGTCACTCGATGTGATGAGTAAAATAATACCCATTTCAAAATAAAGTGGAATGTAGGATGTACACCTAAAAAAGATGTACACCTAGCATTCCTCTATATACAGGAGCAAAAACTGGTACTAGAACAGCGTTGTGTGGTACATAAGTACACAAAAAGGGCCAAAAGAGGCAAACTGCAGTACGTAGATGGGTAGGATTAGTACTGCACAAGTGCACAAGTCCCCACGTAAGGAAAGATGGTTCGTGACGTGTAAAATTTATCTCATTTCAGAATGAAGATTTTGGGATGGGATATAAAATGTACATTCCTGTACATTTAGTTTTTTCCATAACTTAATGAGGGGCGTCAGCCACGCCTGTTCTCTTTCCGAGCCAGTGAAAAATAATTTTTTATAAATTACTTTTATAAATATATATTTAAACGGTGAATTATTTACTGTTTTTAAATACGATGAACCATTCTTCGCATTCATAAATTTTAATAAAATTTTAAATTAATAAAATTTTAAATTTTAATAAAGCGATGAATTATTCATCACTTTTTAATCACCACTTTTAAAAATAATTAATCATTCACCGATTTTATTAATTTAAATCCTAGCCGTCCTTGATTCGAACCCACCCTTTTTTCTTCTTCTCTTCTTCCAACGCAAGCTGCCCTCTCTCCCTCACACGGGCGCTCTCTCTCTCTCTCTCTCTCTCTCTCTCACTGCACACGAGCTTTCTCTCTCTCCCTCTCACACTAACACCCCCCTCTCCGGAATTTTTTCTTATGCACGCGAATCGAGACGATATTTTCTTCCTCCTCTTATTACGTCTTCCGCTTTTAAATTTTAAAAGGTATTTAAATTTATAAAATTTAAAATTTATTTTTTAATTTTTTTTAACTTTACTTTTTAATAAATTTAAAATTTTAATTTAATTTAATTTTTTTTAATTTATTAATTTTATAGTTTTAAAGTTTATACAAATTATTTATAATTTTTTTCAAATTTATACAAATTTAAAAATTAAAATTTTTGCCCCCACTTAAAATTTAAAAATTAAATTTTTTGCTTCCATATAAAATTTTTATAAAAATTTATATTAGTCATTTTATACAAAATACACTATTTATTTCTCTTATTCTCCATTCCCTACCAAATACTATTTTTATTATATTCGGAAGTAATCTAATACCCAACCAAATACAAATTTACAATAATTCCTGCTTGTTCCAAAAATTATATTTATTTATGAAAGTACTACTTCTCTCTTATAACCAATCAAGCGGCTCCCTTTGAAGCTCCAGAGAATATAGCTATACCCAATCAAGCGGCACCCTTTGAAGCTCCAGAGAATATAGCTGATACCTTGCCCTCATTTTGGGTATTTAATTTAGGTAAAGATATACAGAATTTTTCTAAGCTATTGATTATTTTGAGTTTTTAAATTTTAATTTTACTATTTAACTTTTTAATTTATTTGATTTAAATCAGTAAACGACACTTTAATTTTAAAATTTAAACCAACTATTTATAATAAATTTATAGTTATACAAATTGTATAAAATATAATAACTAAATCTGTAAATATAAACAATGCGTTTAAAAGTTAAAATCAAAGTATCATTCACAGACTCAAATTAAATATTAAATAAATTTTAAAATTGACTAGTTAATTTAAAATTTTGAAAGATTAGACAGTAGACTTAAAATAGTCCCTAGTTCAGAGAAAAGTCACTGTATATTTTTACCTTCTATTGATTTATTTGGTGCCTAGGGGCTTTTCCCTTAAAAAAAAAAAAAAAAAAAAAAAAAAAAAAAAAAACTGTTGGGCTCGGGGAATCAGGTAATTTTCGTTTCTTTCTAAGATGGGTCAGTCACTGGAGCATTTCGAGTTGGAAAACGAGTAACAGTTGTATATTGGACGCATCACATCTTCTATTAGCTCCAATAATGCAAGTTATAGCTGGTGTACTCCCTAAAATATAAGAGCAATAAACTATCTAAGAAGACATAACTATACAGTTGTTGTAAGCATATCCAGACCTGCCAAGAAGAATCAATTACAAATGCAAAAGAACCAGCCTACTGGCACAACTAGATATTAAAAAAGCACACAAAACAGCTATTTCAAGGGGGCAAGGCACAATAGATGTGTCGCAACAATGATTGAATAGATGAAAAGATTGAACTCATCAGACATTGAACTAAACCTGTTCTGAGGAGGCAAAAACTTGGCCAAATACTCGCTAAGGCATTCAAAATTGGCATGAGTAGTGGCTTCTTGTCTCGTCATCTAAGAAACCGGAGACTCATCTTGCTGTATCAAGAATTGAGCAGACTGGATATGACGAAGAGATGGCGGAAGCTCGACTTCGGTTGTATCAATTGCAGGAACAGACTTTGATATCTCCTCTGTGGAGAAAGGAATGCTGAAATGGAATAGAAATAAGATGTACAGATCACATTGAACATTTTTTAGACAATAAATAAGGATCACAAATAAAATTAGCTGTAAAAGGAGAATGGTCAGGTCAATAATACCCAAAGTAACTATATTTATGAGTCCAAGCAAAAGTAGGAACTTACCTCAAATCATCGTCCAACAAAAATGAATTTGACACAAGATTTTGGGAGTCTTCGTTTACCATGTCCCTCATTGTTGCAACCACCTGTAAATTGTTGAATGCACTACTTACAGTTAGGAAAAAAAATATCACATCTTTGTAAAGTTGGCAGATAGAGAAGTGCAAGATAACATACCTCGCTTGAGACACTTTGCGTACTGTACTTGTTATCACAATACATCGTACATATTCGATAAATCTGCCTCACACTCAGAGCCTAGTAAAATAAGAATTGAGCAATAAATCAGCATTTGTCCAGGAAAATCATAGTCGGTTTTAAGAAAGAAATAGAATATGAATCATATATCCAGAATTTTAAAATATTCAGTAAATGTTGACTTATACTGGACAAATATCATGCTTGATCTCTTTAAGAGTCTTTTTCCGCTTCTGATGAATAACCTGCAATTCCCCAAGTACATACAAAATCAGAAGATCTGTATTGCTATCATCAATGTGGCAGCTTCAGTTTTACCAGAAACTCGACAGCTTGTCTGATGTAATTTAGCTCATCCCAAGCCGCACCTGCATACTACAATGTATAAAAGATAAGATTCCAAAACATGATGCCTAAATGAGAATAAGCAGTTGCTCACCTCCTCTGTTGCATCAGTAATCCACTTTTCCAGCACTGCAAGCCCAGACTTGACATATTCCCCATTAGAAAATGTGCAACACTCTCGACGTAATAGCAGACTATTTATAGTGGTGGGAGGAAGGAATAAGTTTAATCAACAATTAATCTCAAAGTTAAGCTGTTAAATTTTGAATTTTTGATTAATAACTGCTTACCTGTTGAAAAGTTGGATATTGATGGAGGAAAAAACTTGAGTAATGAGTTTACGAATAAAAAAAGAAGGTACCTGAAAAATACTTAAAGAGCATTACATGCAGCTAACCATATCGAAAGCAATAGAGCCAGAAAAAGTTACACAACATATCAGAAGTCAAGGCAAAATGCAATAGATGATATGAAACTCCGAACCTCATGTTTATGTCTGCCATATTTACAGTTATTCCAGCAATTATTTCACTTATCCCCTCTGACGACAAATAAATAAATAAATAAAAAATATATATATATATATATATATTTGAGAAAAAGGTAGCTCACTACCCGCTTCATTCATTAGGAATTTGAACTAAGCGATGAAAGCCAGACAACTTGGTCTAAAAAAAAAAAAAAAAAAAGTACAAAGGAGGGTGTTATTTCCGGAGAGGCGCATTTCCAGAGTAACGATTGCACCCACCAACTTGTCCGCCGATCATCTCCCATTGCAAGACGAGACTTTTGACCCAGCTGACTGCGTGTAGGGGATTAGTACTTATCTGGTAAAAAATTACTTTGTTTCTAACGCCCAAATCTCCCACCATAAGGCTGCCAGCGCATATAGGTTTCTTTGTGTATGCCTAAGACCACCACATGCCACCTACTTCTCCTAAACCCGCTTAACATCGTGTCTGAGTTCCTCATAGCTCAAACCCTCTGACGCCATCCACATCACGTACCGCGTGTAAACGCACTCCGCAAAAAGGTGGTCCACAGTTTCAGGCTCTGTACCACACAACATGCACTGAACGCATCCCATCCACCCCTTTTAACAAGGTTGTCAGCAGTGAGAAGCCTCTTTTTGAGGACAAGCCACATAAAAATATGAACTTTAATCGGTAAACGTAATTTTTTGTGGTGCAGTTGTCCCTTAGACCTCTATCAATAAACATCGAGTAAGTAGAATTCACTGTGAAAACTCCCTTTACGTTCCAGTGCCAAAACACTCTTTCTTTCCTTTGCCTGAAACTAACACCCACTAGTGCCTCTTTAAACTCGAGAATGCATCTAGTTTCGGGCCTACTCCCCGATCTGTACCCTTTTAAAATCTTTCTCCATATCCACCCGTTGCGATCTGAGTAATCACAGATTCGTATTTTTTTGTCCTTTACTTCGTCAAAAACGTCTGGAAAAAGAGAGTGCAACGTCATCTCTCTGCACCATCTGTCTCTCCAGAGGTGTATCGTTCTTTTGTCTCCAAGCACATAAGATACCCCCTTTGAAAATCTTCTTGGTACTGAGAACATTCTTCCACCATTGCGAGATCGGCCTAAAAGATCTTCCCTCCCACAAGAATCTTCTCTGAGAATAGTATAGCGATCTAATAAGCTTATTCCATTGGAGCTCCGGGCTCGTGAAAAACCGCCACCACTATTTGGTAAGGATGGCGTCGTTCATCATAGCTAGATCCTAAACACCCAAACTACCTTCATCCCTACTCTTATACACGTTTTTCCACGCAATTAGGCACCCCCTCCCCGTAGCTTTCATGCCACCAGCCCAGAAGAAATCCCTTATGAGGATCTCAAAGCGCTTGATGAACTATTTAGGATATTTGAACAAAGAGAATAAGTAAAGGGGTAAGTTGGTTAGAACTGCGTTGACCAACGTAAGCCTGCCATCCCTAGATAGCAGCTTAGCCTGCCAACCATCAACTTTCTATGAGCTTTTTCGAGAACTCATAGCCAATCTTCCTTTCTCAGTAATCTGTTTGACAGAGGTAGGCGTAGGTATTTCATTGGGAATGCTCCAACTTTACAACCCAATACGTTCGCGAGAGCTTGGCTGCCTTAGCCTCATTCCTGCCTGTATAGTAAAGCTCCGTTTTCTCTTTATTAACTCTGAGACCAGAGGTCCACTCGAGTAGGTACCACAAGAACTTAAGGTTCCTAAGGTATTTTTTTCCTGGTTGCACAGAAGAATAGCGTATCATCTGCGTATTGGATGAGGACGATCTTGCAATCCTCGGTCGGACCAATCCCCTAATGCATATTATTTCGGACCGCCAAGTTCGTCATTCGAGTTAAGCACTCGACCACCATCAAGAACAGATAGGGGGATAGAGGGTCCCCCTGCCTCACCCCTATTTTACTTTTGATCCACTTCGTCGGTTCCCCATTGACAAGTACTGCTACTTTAGCATTTTCCACGCACTGCTTTATCCACCCAAACCATCTCTCACCAAAACCCCACCAAATCAAAATTTTGCAAAGAAAGGCCCAGTTTAACTTGTCGTAGGCCTTTTCAAAGTCTACTTTGACTCCAACTCCCTCGATTTTTGATCTGCTACCCCATCCTATTAGTTCAGATGCTGTCGTGAAGGCATCTGAGATAATCCTCCCTTTCAGAAAAGCGGATTGGGTGTGGGAGATCAAATTGTGCAGAACCAGTGTCAGTCTATTAGCCAGAACGTTAGAGATTATTTTATGTATCCCGTTCAGAAGGCTTATCGGTCGAAAGTCATTAGCTTTCAGGGGTCCTTTTTTAGGAATGAGACAAAGATAGGTGTAATCGATAGGGCCAGAAAAGTATCGACCTTCGTGAAGCTCTTGAAAAATCCTCCAAATATCTCCTTTCACTGTGTCCCAAAAAGTTTGGTAGAAACTCTGCGGAAACCCGTTAGGACGCAGTGCTTTGTCCCTTCCAAGCTGGAAAGTCGCAGCCCTTATCTTCTCCAAAGAGAAGAGAACAGTCAGTATCTGTTGGTCCGTCTCTGTTAAGCGCTGCGTGCAAAAAAAACCACTCCACTCCTGAAAATCAACCGTCCCGGTATATGATGGGGAGAAAAGTTCTTTAAATTTTCGAAATAAGTACGACTCTTTTTCTTCCGCCAGTCGATAAGTACGTCTTTCGTCCTCAACAGTACCGATCTCGTTAGATCGTCTCCTCCCATTTGCATACGCATGGAAGAACTTAGTGTTACCATCACTCTCCTTCGGCCATTGTTGTTTAGCTCGAGTTTTCCAGAGAAACTCCTCATCATCCAGCACTCTACTGAGTTTAGCTCTAAGGTCCTCCCTCTTACTAAAAAGTTCCGATGTAAGCTCCTGGCGCTCCTCCATTTTATCTAAATTCTGGATTTCCGTTAAGATCCTCGACTTAGCTACCCTAATACTATAGAAATGTGAAGTGCACCACTTTTTGATCATGTTGCGGCAGTGTCTCAGCTTTGCCGTGAAAGTTAGGACCCTCGAACTTCTAACCTTAACCTTTTTCCACCAAACAGGAATGTTTAACGTAAAATCCTCGCGCTTAAGCCACACCTTTTCGAGTCTAAAAATCTTACCCTTGACCGTCTGTTTACCACTTGTAGTCAGCAAGATAGGGCAATGATCTGACGTTACTCTTGGTAAGGCCTCGACCTCAGTCATCGAGAATGTCGTGTCCAACTCAGTTGAAATGAGGAAACGATCGAGCCTCGCTAAGGTAGGGGCTCGTTGCATACTTGACCAAGTATATCGCGAATTCTTCATAGGCAGGACGATAAGAGCTAGATCATATATCAGATCATTAAATATGCGGGCCACTCTATCACTCCACCTCCTCCCTAAACGTTCCTCCTGACATCTAGTAAAATTGAAGTCTCCGCAAACTACCCAGTTGCCCCCGCAACTGTTTTTCAGTTGTGCTAGCTTCGAGCAGAAAAGATCTGTACCTTCCCAAGTGGGCGGACCGTAGACGTTAGTGACGAATATGCTCTCCCCGCTATTGTGATGACACGGCCTAAGTGTGAGCGAAAAATTGCGAACGAAGACATCGCTATACTAAAAAATCTTGGAGCTCCAACACGTGATCAGACCCCCATAAGCCCCAATATCCTCAATAAACTGCCGTTTGTCTAGGTAAGGCCCCGCAAAACTCCTAAGAAAAGAACAAGAAACATTTCAGACCTTTGTTTCTTGAAGACACACCACTACGTTACGAAGATTCGAAAGCACAAAGCAAACAGCATTACGCTTCGAAGGGTTGTTGAGCCCTCTGACATTCCAACTCCAGACTTTAAACATAGGAAAGAAAAAAACACCCTAACACAAGAAGTCCCCTAAAGGAACACACGCCACCCAAAACACCACCCCAAAAAGTCCCACATAGGACCCGACCCATCGACAGAGCTATCCTAATACAGCTTGGAGACAAATTCCTTAAAGGAATTTGCCTCAGCGTCATCAAGGTGAATGCCGCAAAGAAAGCTTTTACCTTTGATCTTCCTCTTGTTGTACCGAACCCAAGCTCCCACAGCAGTTATCCCATTGCCATCCATCAAGGCCGCTTTCCTGGTAATAGCCTTGAGCAGTACAGGAGTCGAGTCCCCGTTTGCAAGCTTTGACTGACGCGTGTGACAGGCGAACTTCTTTTCGTTGCTCTGACCGCCGAACCAGCGTGAGGTGTCACGTCCCTCCCTTCCAGCACACCCTCTTCGCCTCCACCCGTCTCCACAAAAGTAGCTCGGACCAAACTGTGGTCAGTCTTGTCCCCAGCTCTTCGCCCCTACCAAAACCGTGTGCACGTGACCCGAAACGCCACTAATCCCCGCAAGTGCCAGAACCCAATCAGCAGATTTCACTATCATTAACCCAAGGCAACCCATCGAAAGTCCAATATTAACCACCAAACGCCCTTGCAGCCCCAAATCAATAATTAGGCCAGGGCCCAAAGCAAAGGTCCACCAATTGCAAGTCCCTTTAATATGCACACCAAGAGAATTAATTATCACCGGTTCTCTTTCGTACACAGCTCCCAATGCAAATCCCTTTTAATTAAAGCTCTACCAACCCCATCATCCAAGAACCTACTCCTATATTTTAAAGCACCTACCACTCTATAAATGCACCTACCAATCTCTTCAAACTTCAAGTCAAACAGGCCACCAATGAGGCCCCTCCAATTTAAACCTCCATTCCACTCAATGCCCAACTTAGAAGAACAAAGGGCAAAGTTGCCTCGATAACCCACAACTCCTCCATTGCTCAGACCCAAATTGGTGCAAGTTTGGAAAGACACTCTTCTCCCACCCTCCTCTCGGTTCGGGTGTTGTGCCTCGCCTCCCTCACGCTCACCCTCGATTGTTGTGTCACGTCAAGCCGTTGCTCGTCTGCTCCAGGTGTCACTGATAGTGTCTCGATCGATGTGCCTCTGACCGTACTGCGGAGAACCGGATGACCGAGGAGGAGGGCCTCCGGCGGCCGAGCGGTGAGTCGGCTTTGCTATACCGTTGCTACAGAACGTCGCCGTCAACACTACAGCTCCGCTCGAGGGAAAGGAAGCCTGCAGACCGAAGCACCAGGCCATGGGTAGTCTGAGAGCGTGCTCCGTCCGCGCCCTTCTAGAGTTCTCCGGATGTCGCGCCCCATCCGGTGCCGACATCATGTCTCAGGGCTGATTGGCTGAACACCGGTGTGTCGCAGGTGCTCTCTTTCTCTCGAGTCCGGGTGACGAGAGTCCTGAGGTAGGCCGACGCCGGGTGACGAGAGTCCTGAGGTAGGCCGTCCGCGCTCTTCTAGAGTTCTCCGGATGTCGCGCCCCATCCGGTGCCGACATCATGTCTCAGGGCTGATTGGCTGAACACCGGTGTGTCGCAGGTGCTCTCTTTCTCTCGAGTTCGGGTGACGAGAGTCCTAAGGTAGGCCGACGCCGGTCGAGCCGATCGAAAAACCCTCCGCTGCCCGGTTGACCAAAAGTTCCTACCGATGATCCTGGTCTGCGATGTCGTCATCCCCCACTTCCCCCGCTCCTTCGCCGGCGCCGCAACCTCTCACTTCATCCCGCTGCCCCCGCCCCTGCCCATTGGCGTGGTCGTTGTCGAGCCCGTTTGGAGGCGGCAGCGGCAGATCGTCTTCTCCCTCGGCCTAAGTCCTCTCCCATCTCTCCAAATAAACTTGCATGGTGACGATCTCGTCCCCTAGCACAACGGACAAATTCTGGGGAATCTCTGTGATATCATCCACAACAATCCGACATCGATAAGCCCTTAAATCCATCATCTCTTTGCTCACTTCATCCGCTCTAATAAACCTTCCAAAACCATTGATAATTAATGCAACCCTGGCAGTAGTCCAGCATTCAAGCGGCAAGTTATGGAGGTGGATCCATGCTGTTTGTTGGGTCCTATGCGGCCGAGCATTCCAGTAAGACCCACAGTTGTAGCACCTAAGCCAAATGTTTTCGAGGGTAACAATCTGCCTTCTAATCAACACCTCCGCCGAAACCCATCTCGGGAGGAGGATCGCGAAGTCTTGATCTCTATACCGCGCCACGAAAAAGTCGTGCGTATATCCTCCAAAACGTCTAGCCAACGCATTTGCGATTGTTTGTTGCGGTACAAGCCCGAGGTTCGTAAGCTGCACGACATCCGCAAGCAAGGCGTTGCGTCGCAACTCCATCCTCCTGAGATACTCCTTCGTGTAAGGCACGAAAGCCTTCATAACCGGAATCCTTCCACGTCGCTGGCGTTGGTGAGCTCTATTCATGTTGTTATCTCTTTCCAAGTTAGTCTTCTTACACTGGGTAGCATGATGCCCTACCCTCCGACACCATAAACACCTAACGAGGTCTCTACAGTAAACCACGCGGTGATTAGACGCAAGGCACCTGAAGCACTTTCCCACCCGCGACACCAGACTTGACCTCCTCCTCAAAAAAGAACCTCTTTTCTTTGAGCAAGTGGTGTAAGATAGGTTCTGGATACCTTCCTGGTTGAGCACAACCTCTTTATAGGACCCCTTTGTGGGATAAATGGCGCAATTATTACTCAGCTTTGTAGGTAACAACTCAACCTCTCCAGGCTTAAATGTTGTATTCATCCAATTTCCTTGTTTGTGCTTGTCATTTACACCTCTCCTCCTAGCTCTATGCAGATCCGATCCAGGGGGAGACACAAATTCTTCAGGGATAATATTAACGTCTATTAGAGTCCTACCTACCTTATCTGCCCACGCAACCCGTTTTAGAGTTTTCTTCTTCCTTTTATCTTTGCTATCAGTACTGCACCTCCTCACATTAGTTCCACCAATCTCGCAGCACTCTTGTTGGCTCTGTAAAGTGCATAGTGGGAGGAGGTTGGAGCTGGTGACTCCTTGAGTAATTTTCTTCTCCTGTTTAATTCTCCAAAAGGCTTCTCTGCTCCTCCTCTTCAAAGCCATGGCCGGGCTCTACTATCCAAGAAAGCTTTTCAACTTTCGATCGCAAAAAAGAAAATCTGATTTTTTTTAGAGCTTTTCTTTGTTCTTGGTTATTCTAGGACAGTAGATGATGTAGAGATTATAAAGAAAGAAAATACCCACCCCACCCCATCTTTCACCACTCGTACCTCAAACTTATTCGAATTAAGCTGTGCCTAATGGAACTATGTTTGCCTAACTGATAAATAAACTGAATCTTTTACTTCGCAACAATTTTAAGCAGATCTTGCATAAGAAAATAGACAACAACAGGAACAAGTATTAAGGAAATGGTTAGGGAGAGGAATCTCACAAAATTTTTATGTAATCGATCCGTAAGTGAATCCAAAAATTTGATAATCCGGTCCCAGTGAGTACTTAGTGGCTGTTGAACACTACCTTCTGGTGATCTGGACCTCCTTCCACTAACTCCTCGAGTAGCTTTCGGTGCCTTTGTATGATGCATTCACAACAACAAGAAGATTCAAGGTAACTAGCTGCTTAAGTTGTTTTTATCTTGCAAGGAAGAATATTCTTATTATAACATGCACACAGTCATACTAAAGGGCCCGCTTGACATCAAGAATTGGATCCGATAGGGAGACGGAGAGCGATATTAGGGGAGGATGCTTTAGTGACCAGAGGCTTCAGAGTTTGCAAGAGCTCAGGATTACTAAACACAATTGAGTGGAATAATTCCAGCGGTGGATTATCATCCCACCCATTGGTTGTGATTAAATAGGATCTGATTCGAAAATCTTATCGATCCATCAGAAACTAACAATTTGTTAAACCCTCTCTCCCCCCCCAATATAGCTTTCTAATTTATCCAATCCAATCCAATCCAATCTTGGAAGGCAAATAGGCATGAAGGTGTCTTATACAGATGTGCTTGAAAGTGAGAATAAATTATATGACCTCTTAAGCATCATTCAGAACTAGCATACTAAGATGTACGGACTATGTACACTCACATCTCCAAACAGGTGGTTTTATGTAAAATATGGCACAATAGATGGTGAAACAAATTCATCTAAATTTGATATTTCACAAATGTTAAAAAGCCAAGTGAAAGTATGATTCTGCTAAGACAAGCCAATTTACCACTACATGTGTTAGAAAGATAATTTCACTACATTTCTTCTGGTCTCTGTTTTAGATATTCTAGTCTTCTTGGCTATATCTTACATCTGGGCCATTGATACAAAGCTGCTGGATTAATTCTATTTCTGCCTCAAAAATATGCCTAAGAATGTCTATTAATGTGCTAAGATACGCAATATGGATGATTGATTAGCACATAATTAACCAGACCTAGCACTAAGTGAAGTTTGATTCGAGCACAAAAGGTTTGTATCAAGTATTAAGCATAAGAAATTTGGTGGTATAGCAATTCTGGATGCATACAACTTTGACTGTATATGGCTGTTTAAAAGACCAATCAAAATTATAAAAGTCATATATACATGACAATTTTATATATATGTGTGTATGTGTGTTAACTGTTAAGTGTATTCATGCAAGTATGTAAATGTATATAATGCTGGATTTTGTTTCAATCAAACTGGCATGGCTAACAAAAACTAGTCAAAAGAAAAAAAATGGGATCTGCAGAAAAAGACCAATACAGGACAAGGCTTTAGTATGTTAACAAAATATTAGACCCTACCAAAAATATAAAATACAGAAAAATGCACCAAGACCTAAAAAAAACAATGGAAAGCACATATCAATATTTCATTTTTTTTTTTTAAATGAGAAACTGAATCAGCCTTGACGTAGAAAATTGTCAATGTTGTTTTAATAGCTATTGCAAATATATATAACCACATAACATGGTAGATGAAGTGCATGATGCAATCAACATCAGGGGCTAAAGACACCTGAATGCAAAGGCTTAGGAGTGGTGATATCTCTTTCTTTAGATTATCTCGAATCAAACCAAAAATCTTCTCCAAGCAGGCTGTCAATTGTTGCTTAAACAGCATAGCCGGGTAGCGAGCATCTACAAGTGAAAGACTCTCTTCTTGTGCAGTAATTTTTGAAGGAGATTTAGGCACCTGCATTACTTAATCAGAAAATCTGATAATATCATGTATGATTCTACAGATAAAACAAGTCTTTCTATATGACCAAAAGTTATATCAAGCCCACAACCATTTATTAAGTGTTTCATTGTTTCTACTTGGCTAAATAGAAAATTGCATCACCGTGATAAATAGTGCAGGCAACTAAAAAATGCTTTATATAACAAACTCACAATCATAAGAAAGAAGCCTCATCATTGCCTAGTTATATCTAACACATTCCCCCTCTCAATGCACGTACTGTACCTCCATATATGTAATTATTCATTTAGTCAATGGTGCAGAGATTTGGAGAAACTATCACCATTTAGTTCATTAGCTAAATAAACACAGGATAATACTTTCTATTACACGGAAAATGTGACTATAATTTTGCCATATACTATGTGACTAAATATTGGATGACACGAAATTTAGCAATGCACTGTAGAATTGTTTATTAATAGATGATGGAAAAACAATAGTGTACAGCAATGAGAGAACCGAAAATCTTAAAACATGATAAATTCAACAAGCGGCCAGACAGTATAAAGCAATGATAGTTACTTATAAGTGGGTTTAAAATTCCTTAATAAACCAGCAAGCAAGCAAGTTGGAATTCACATACTTGTGATGTCTTTCCACTCAAGACAAGAGACCACGAAGAATGTTGAGAAGGTGTCGAAGGGAATACATTTGATCTTAAATTTCTTTGTAAGAGGCACAGAAGTGCGGAAGTATTGGCTAGCCAGTAAGGCAAGATGTCATTCTCACTTTCCATCTGATCATATTAAAATATATTGAGAGAACAAAATTCATTTTCAAGATATTGAAAGAAACTAAATGGGTGGTTCCAACCTTCAAAACAGAATTGAGTGCCTCAATTATGTAGTCAAAAATGCTTGTCCTTTCAGCTTCGAAAACTCCCCACTGGTGAAGCCATTTATATATAAGACAAGCTGCAATAGGCTTACCGGCTTTGAATCCCAAATCTTCTTTAATGCAACTTAGTAGAAATTCATGACATTCCTGCAAAAAAAAACGAGAACATTTAGTTCCAAATATGCTTCTCTTACACTTGAGCCAAGGGTATAACGAGAAATAAGCAATTTAAAGAACTACCAATTGACAGAAATAAGAATCCCAGTACCTCTTGTCTCTCAATAGTCATTCTTGTTCTTCTTAAATCTGTTAAGCTCTGTGGAAAGGCAAAATATTTTACATGTGTAGGAGTTTCCGTAATTCAGGGGAAATAAAAGAAAATTTCAGGACACTGATTTAGATACTACACAATCTGACAAGGAAAAGGACAAGCCAGGTGAGGTTATCTTACATGTGACCTCTGGTTGATAGTTGAAAGCATGGATGGAACCGAATAATTCTGATTAACCAAAAAAAGGAGAAAAAAAGAAAACACCCTACACTTAGTCATTGTATAACACAGTATCTACAGATGTATTAATATGGATGAATCTAACACTATAGCATTACAAAGCAAGAAATAGGGAGAATTGAATTGTTGAGAAACCTCAGAAAATGGTCTGAATGCCCCTGCTAGATTGTTCCTTGGAGATAAGCTTAATGCTTTTTGCCTCAAAATATGGTTCTCATCATCTAAATTTGAGAGCTTATTCTCCAAACTAAGAAACAAGAAAACAAATATTTAAGCCACAAAAAAAGAAGTTGACAAATGAGTGAACATGAACTGAATAACAAATTTGTGCTATGGTGGAGAGTAAATACATGAAATTAGTGAAAGTTCCACTTGCTACAGCTAACAGGTAAATAAACTATCAAGGTGTAAAATAGCAAAGTAAAAGATATATAAATAGAAATAAACAGGTGTTTAGCAAGTTAATTGTCCTAAGTGAAAATAGAACATTAATTTGCATATTAAAAATTCCCATAAAAACAATCAAGTACTTCTGCAAGCTCTGTCGTAGCTGCAAATATCTAGTTTCCACATCTTGCAACTTGTCCAAAGTATCATGACTGCATTTTCGAGCATTCAAAAGCTCTTGTTCCATTTCCGAGTTCCTTTTTGATAGAGATTCCAATGCACTCTGCAGAAATGCAAGCCTTTAATTGCCTTATAGAAGCTATGTTGAAACAGCTGAAAAATAATAACAAATGAAGCAATTTCTTTATTTTCTCATAATACAGTTATCATCCGTCGATACATATTGAATAACCAATCTCGATTGCTCGACACTAGTAATCCTGATACCAAGTATGTTTATAAACAGTTGTACATTAAAAGATAGATAACAAAGATATTTTCACATGATAAGGCCAATAAATTCACACAATACTATCCACATGAATTTTGTACAAATTATTTAGTCCAACTGCCGCTAAGTAGAAAATCTCTTTGAAAATAATGCTTAACATCAAACTAATGAAATTCATGAGATTTTCTAATTAACTAAATGAACACCAAATTTCCGAAAAGTTGCTATGGCTATGTACCTAGTTAAAAATGCCAAACAGCAGAAAGATGGGAAATCTCATTGACGTCTGGTGGTATTTCCAATGTGGTTTAGCAAAGTTATAACTATTGCTAAAAACAGGCCTTTTTTTTTGCCATTTCATGCTTGAGTAGACATGTCCCAAATATGCATTATTGGATCATATGATTACTTAGATCTATTTGAAGTCAAGAGGACTACAGGAGTGCTACATGTTGGTTATGTCTTCTTTTGTATAGAGTATAAAGATATTTATTTGACCTATAAGGTTTCCTACAGGCAAAAGAGACATGATTATGGAACTTGGTTCACGGTGCACTAGGTCTACCAAAGTCTTTAAATGTGAATGAGATGGATTAAAGTGGACGGTGCATGCATGTAAGTGTGTTTCATGCATATGCATGAAACACATGCATGCCATAATTGTCGGTGGCTATACATAGGCTAATTAATGAAGTTAACAATTGAAGTTGCCAAGTTCAATTGTGCATATGCATGTATGCCTATAAATGGGTTACCAACTCCACAAATTAAGGATCAAGCAAGAAAGAAAACTAATTAAGTGTGATGTGAAGCCAGAAAACTTAACTAGTAGCTTGTTGAGTTTTCTCTTTTGTCTAGAAAAAATCATTTTGAGATTAAGATAGGGATTTTTTCTTGTAACAAGGCAATAACCATAAGGCTCTTGTATTTAGGTTGAAAGAAACATAAAGGTGTGGGCTTGTATTCTGGTTTCTTCATATAAAATACATCTCTCTCGCTCTTGCCGTGAACGTAGGCAACTTGCCGAACCACGTAAATCGCTGTCTCTTTATTGTGTATTTCTTTTCTATTATTATTTTTCGCTATTTCTTTGTTTGTGTATTTTTGTTGATAGCACATGTAGGACGATCCTAAGTCACAACACTAAGACGAACTCTCATAAACACTCATAGAGCATAGATTAAGAGAAATCATACGTTTAATATGCGCTAGACCTGGCAATTAGCACATCAAAGGTTATTGGAGACTGCTATGAGTATAGAAGGATTAGGAGACTAGTATCAGCAATTTGGGCTTAAGTTTTCTGAGTCATGTAGGATAAAGCTTGACAAGTTACAAATACTAGTAGACTAGTATGGGTAGTTACCACTTACAGAATATCTTGGTTTGGATTAAGCTTTCTTGTTTAAGAATCAAAATATCCCGAGTAAACAGACAGAAACATACACTTTGTATATTGAAATTTTAGTTACTACCTTATTTAACTTAATAAGGAATATCAAAATAGTGCATTATCAACTGATATAAGATGCTAATTGATCAAAATGAAACATGAAGTCCATCCATACCTTTAGCACCAAGTTCTCATTCTTAAATTCTTCCATCTCAGCAAGCATGTTTCTGAGAACTTCTTGATCGTTCATTGATATCTCCAATTGCTGTTTGAGCAAGATATTTTTGTTGCGCTCATTCAAAGTTTCTAGGTTGGCCGCTTCCAGCTCAGCTCTCAAACATTCCAAATCTCTTTGCAGTTTTAAAATTTCAACATCCTTGGACTCTTCAACGGCTACCTACGTTAAGTGATTATTGATAATTAATTGTAAATAGATGCAAAAGTTATAAATAAAGATGCATAGATAGAAAACTAAATGTGGTATAGTAATGGTTCTAAAATCAATAACAAATCAATAAATTCTCTCCATTTCCATAACCATATTGTTGGCATAAATAGATCTAAAAAACATAATAGTTCATATTAATATTCCTAAATGTTAATGAGACTTGCAAGAACTATCTGGGTTTACAACTGAAACACATTATTTTAAGTATCACAAATTTTTCGTGTCCCCACCAAAACAGAATTACACCACTGGGCCTTTTGTTTTTGTTCATTAGAATGAGAAAGCGTGATAAGTGATAACTGGACCTATATGATGAGTAAACCTCTAACTTGACACAAGTAGTTCAACTTTAGTCATATCGACCAATTGTAGATTTGCACTACAGGCCAATCCTACATTTGGTGAGTGATTATTTACCACGCAAAATAGAATGACTCGGTCCCCATGGGTCTATGACATTAATTATTCAACATGGTTTCTATAGGTGCAAGTTAATCTAACCGACCCACTGATCTGATCTTCATAACTGCAGGATAGTACACTGTACTAAACAAATTTTAACCATCAAAATAATCAGGTTACTGAAGCAAGCAGCATTATTATAAAATATAAACCCAACAATATAGCACATTAAGAAACAAATGATTTAACGTCATTATTAACTTGACTGCCGCAAAATAGATAGTAGAAAAGTAAATTAAAATTGGGACATGGAACTTACCCGTAGTCTCTTTTCTAAAGTTAACCGCAAAGACAGATCTTCCATATTCTTCTCAAGTTTGTTTTTGGCCTCACGCCAAGCACCGGCTTCATTTGCAGACTAGGATAATTTACGAAAGAGGCGTTAAGGTATCGCATGTTTGGAACTATGAAAATGAAAACATTAGATCAAGTAATGAGATGAGCCACATACAAAACTAAATCGTTCTAAACAAACATAATAGGACTATACCATGCGGTACCGACAAACAAAATTTATGAAAGAGGAAGAAGGACCTCTATTTATCAAGAGATATTTGATTGTAACTTCAACGACGCATACTTGTTCAATGTTTGCTTTAAGGATTTCTATATTGGGGATAGTGAGAATTATACTTAAGAAGAGCTTTAGTTCTAGGTGTTATCCCCGTTGTATTTGCTGGGAATAGTGGGGATTAGCTAGGACCTACCTTGGGAATATTGCAGTTCCACCAAAGCAACTAACCCACATAGAATCTCTACACCCAAGATAAAGGGAAATCTTCCCTAAATTTCAAGTGGGGTTTGCTAATTCTTCATTGTCGTTGATGGGATAGTGAGGATAAACCCCAACCAAAAATTGCTGTTAAGTACTAAACAAATCAACTTGTAAAACTTGTGCTTTCTACCATTATGCAATTTGTAACAATTGAAACACAGAAATGTAATCGTATTCTATATGGTTAGAACTTAGAAGTCCTTACACATTTAAGCCTCCGAAGTTCTCTTTTAGCAAGCTTTTGTCTCCAACCACATTGAACTGATATTGCAGCACGTCTGAATTGCCGAAAGAACGTGCAGATCTTCCGCATCCTCCATTGTGCCTAAGTGATTACAGTAAATGTAAATGATCACATAACTACATAATACTTATCTCATAATAAAAATTACAGTTACTAACCTTGCACACAAGACAAGATAAGAAACAAATTTATCATACATCATGCTTTACAATGATAATTCGAGGACTAGACAGTGTAGTTATACTTCAAAAGAAAATCAAGCTTTAACTGAAAGCTTATCACCTGCCTCAAAGAATAAAATGAAAGCATGATTGACAGAAAATCCATTTACATTAGTAAATATAGAGAAAGAGTGAACCTGAATAACAATAGCAGCTGTGTGCTTCTTCATGTGCATGAACCTTTTGCGAGATGAAAATCCTCGGATGCTAGACTGAATGACAAGAACCGCAGAATAGAGATGCAAAAATAAACGACGGTGTATCCAACCTCGAGTATATTTTTGTACTGAAAGCGCTGCTGCTGTTTCTCTTTTACAGGCATATATGCCTCGAGCCAAACAACCTGGAAAAGTAAATTATTTGGGCGAATGGTATTTATATTAGGTATGAAACATCAAAATACTGGGACCATTCTACATGATTCCAGTTCCAACTCATTTTTTCTTTTCCATCTTTTTAGTGAAGAAAGTATTTCATATGGTTTAATGATTCACAACCCGAAAAGAGTTCAGCATCACACAAGGCACCGTGGAAGGCTACATGCTACATGCCTCACTAAATATGACAGCATGTGACTAGAAAGCCAATGTTCCATGCCATAGCAATCTTCTTTTGCTCTAAGCCTTTAACATTGGTAACACGTTAGATATATCTAAAATCAGATTTCATCATTAAAAGCAACACATTTTGTTTATATGTGATTATGTTCATATAGTTGAACATGAGAAGTGACCGTATGACCAGTCTTCTATTTGATTTCTTAGTGCATTTTCTTGAATAACAGACTGAAAATGGACTATAGTTCAAAAAGATTTGGTATGTGATACTCAAATTAAAGTGCAGAAACTACAACCAATGCACTCTTTAAGTCTATAACTGCAGCTATAGCAGTGCACTAAGTTCTATGGAGTTCTATACACACAAACCCCCCGAGAGAGACAGAGAGAGAAATTTTGCTGCAACATACCCCGGCAGTATGCTTGAAGACTAACAGCTGCTTTCCTCACTAGGAGAAACTCCTTGTGGGCTAAAAAGGTTCGTAAGAAATCCTGAATAATTCTTGCAGCTTTATCCAAAATCTCGGCACGTCGAGAATCCAAAAGTGCGATCTGACCAGCTCTAAGGAAAACCTTTATCTTGCCAAGCTGAAGAATTTGAATGTCAAGAAGATTGGTACCGTGATGTAAGTTCAAAAGTAAATTAATAGGGAGTATAACTTAAATTGAACAACAGAAAATCTCAAATTTTGATCAAACTTAATGTAGAAAAAGCACAGCTGTTTCCACAATAATTTTCGCGCTTGTTTCTGCAGCCAATCTTAAAAAAAAAGAAAAGAAAATAATGCAATACTTTTATTGGGATAATCTGTCCATGACAAGAGAACTGAAGGTCTTTTCCAGCTTGGTAATACATATTAATCCATCCTGTCGACCTCAACTCTTTGTTTTTTCCTTCATTGCTTTAGCTATAATTAGCCACACCGCAATGACAATCACAAACATTATTAACAAAAGACTATAAAAGTCAGTGAAAAGCAAATATTCAATTTTTTAAATTCATGACAAATTCCACATTATGCATTTAGTTGCATGTGAAGATCCATAAGTAGAAAGGGTGATTATGAATAACAAAAATATATGCCAAACAACCATTTAACAAACTACTATAAAACCTGTGACACTGAAGTTCAGAAAACAATGACGCATACATATGAAACACCAACATCATTGTAGCACCAATTAAGATTTCGAAGAATGCGCAAGAGATATTCAAGTGAAACAATGCATAGACATACTTGGAAGTTGTTGAGTTTTAGTTTCTTTATAATTTTCTCTGTCAAGGACTTCTCATCAAATCTGCAAGAGAAAAAAAAGAGTAAGAATTTTATAAAATGCATAGAGAAATGAGAGGAAGAGCACGGACTAAGATGAAAGGAGTTAGATGACATAGTTTAGTCAACCGATAAGGATGGAAACCAAGGATTTAAGTATCCATCGGCACGGTCGGTATCCACCGTGTCGTATTGTGCCAACAAGATACTGGCACGATATAGCCCCCGTGCCAATGACACAGCCGAAAATTCTCTTTTCTTTAAATTACTAAATAATTTTCTTAATAATGTTCAAAAGATTTGATAAAGATACATAATAAATAATTAAATATTGCTGTTAAAGAAAATAAATATTTCATGCCATTATGTGTGGGCACACAAGTATTTTTTGTAACCGGCACTCATCGGCACCGCTCGGCACGCACCGTGTCGTACCATGCCGTACCGTGCCGGCAAGTTTTCGGCACGACCCCGTGCCACGGCACTTAAATTCTTGATGGAAACCCATATATGAACTCAAAGAGCTGACTTCTTAGGAAACAACTGTAAAATAGCATTAACATCTTCTAATGTGCAAGTTGGACACGAGAGAACACTAACAGCTTAGGTGACAAGTGGAGAATCAACCAGATAGCTGCATATTGGGGTTTGGAACCACAGATACTATAAATGAAAGTAAAAGTAGAAGCTGAATCTCCATGATCAGAACAGATGAAAATTAACAGTCCAGATGTTAACCTTTTAAGGCTTAGGTGTTATGAAAAGAACTTGAGAAATTTGATGCATGAAATCCAACTCCAGTATAGCTTACATGTATAGGGAAACAGTAATGCCGCATGAGAAAGACATGCACAGCATGTTAAAATTTGAACAAGTAAAATGATACTTCATCATACAAACCCAACATGGAACTGAGTAGTATCACGAAAAGGTCTGCACTAAAGTCGAAGCAAGGACAATGCATGGACATATGAAGTACAATAATTAACAGAATAAGACAGGGAAACAGCAGTATAGAACTAATGAACGACCTGTCATCCAGAAATTCAGGAGCTAAGATTCCAAAACGATCTATGAATTCAGAGTATGTCCTTCGTGTTGGATATCCAGCAAGACTTATCCTGACTGCCTCGAGTACACCCTGTATAATACCGAGTGATCACGTGAACCAAACCAACACTGTAAGAAAGAGAAAATGTAGATAACACAATGGATTCCAAGCAAAATGAAACGTTAGCTGCGAATAATACAAGAGCTTCTACGAATATTTTCAAAGAATTAAGATGTTAAAAATGAACGCATGACTTTGAGAAGTTAAAAAACAATATAATGCATCTCCAGTTGTGCAAAAATTTTGAAACTAGACAGGATGATTAGGTATTGAAGTCATCTCTCATGTAGAAGTGCTGCCCTCTTAAAGACTTTGAAGCATGAGACTGCCAAAAATTTTAGTACGGGCACCACCAGCATGAGGTCTTTATTGCAGCAGAACAACCATCCTTGGCTATGACTCCAATGTAAAAATACAGTACTAATATGCAGCTAAGATGAGATGATAGAGCTACTATGTGCACAAGAGGAAATGAGAAACTTGAAGTTTCTGAAGTTGAAAGGAGGATATAGCAAAAAGAAAACCACACTTGACCAAAATGAGGTAGTGAAATAAAAACCTAAACCAGATAAATGAAATGAGAATATTATCTTTCTTAACAGAAGAAATAATCCTCGTATTTATAACACTTTGAAGTGAAGATATAATCCACAAATTCTATAATAGCTCATCCATCTCAAGGTTTTCAATTGAGTAGCAACATATGAGGTTTCCTCTTATGGTCCGCCTCTCGTGAAGGGAGATAAGACCTTGAGTCGCATTCCTAAGACTTCATCATAATAGTAGTATAACCTATAAGTAAAGACGATATTCACTGACATATCTAACAACTTACCGAAATCAAGGAACCTGCTTCTATCTACGCTGATTTGTTAAGCATTTGTGCAATTGCAGTTCTATCCTTTTGTACGGGTGTATGCAGACCCATGCCAACGACATGATGAAATGGAAGAGCGATATTAAGTTAATTCATAATTTGAATAACATGTTTTCTGTCTTTTTACATAGTTAGATTATTCTCAGTGTCAGGATAATTCTTTTTAAAAGATGCAGAGGTCAAAACTTAGAAGTTAGAAGTATATAATCTCAGTATGAAGTAATGATTAGGCAGAAATTCAACAAGCTGATTGCATTAAACACTGAACCCTAAAAAAAACATGTAATTGAAAAGGGAGACAAATATTTACATAAATGATAAAAGAATGAAGTTAATCTGTACTAACCCCGCATCGCAACTGATGTAGAACACTCCAATTCTCAAAATTTCGAGGACAGTTCAAAGAGTTGGGCTTTATACAGCGGATATAATGTGGTTCTGTAGAGTTGAGTGTTTCCATGAGTGCTTGGAGTTGTAGCTGTGAAGAATAGCTAATTATAAACATCAAATTGCAAATGTTATATACAATGATTTAAGAGCCGTGGCACGGGGACGTGCTGAGAAACGATGTGTGGCCACAAAAACAACTGTGTGCCTATACACTATGACATGAAATATTAATTTTCTTTAGTTTCAATATATTCTAATTGATTATTATATATCTTTATCAAATCTTTTGCACTTTATGAAGATAAATACTTGTTAATTTCAAAGAAAAGAGGATGATGAGCCGTGCCATCGGCATGGGGATCATATCGTGCAGATATCTTATTGGCAAGGCATGGCACAGTGGTCAGTGTAGATGGGCACTTAAAACATTGGTTATATATCTACAATTTGAAGAAGCATAAGGTTAAAGGTAAAGAAAAATCTAAGAATACAACAAAACTAAAGAACAACCCAAAAGAATTGCGCTCAAAGAAACTATTTAGGAATACATTGACAAGGTAACTAAGCAATTACGCAATGTAAACTTTAAAAAAGAAAAGAAAAAAAAAAAAACACCCAAAAACAAACACTCAAACCTCCCCTCCCCGCCCCGCCCCCCCAACCAAAAATAAAATTCAAATACTGCACAAAGCCTAAGCACAGAGCTCTTCAAAAGAAAAGCACCACATGCACACAAAAACAAAAGGTCAAGTTGCAAGACAATCTTGAGCATTAGATAAGAATAAAACAACTTAGATCCGAAGTCGATACCTTAAATCTGGACGCTACAGAAGAAAATTTATAAGATGATCTTGAATCCTCTGGTTGTGAAGCAAAGAGTCCAGAAATGAAAGAGCATCTGGAGGAAGACAGAAGATTGCAGTGCTCTACAACAACATAGTCTCGATTTTTGTCCAAAAAAGAATCTGTTTGATATGTCACCTACAAAAAATAAAAAAGGACTTCATCCTACATCTCATAATGTATGAACAATATGTTCATTTGATAATTTTGCTTACAAGAATAGCTGATTTATAGGACATGCCTTCCCAGCATAATGAGATAAGGCAAAATCTGTTTCAGAGAATTTCGGCTTTTCGAATCTTGGATGTCCTCTGAAGTTCTGATACAGCTTTGTACTGAATGTTCTGTTTGTTGATTTCGGAAACATACTGAACATCAAAGCAAGAGAAAAATTAGCAAAAATAAATCCTGTGCAAGTGAAAAAATTAAAAAAAAGGTAAATTTGTTCTTTACCATGTTTCATCCAATAGTGAAATTATTCCAATTGGCTTCTGCAAGATGAAGTTGCACAAGCATAAGTTATCAGTATTCCAGTAAGCATAGATAAAAAAAAAAAAAAGAATAAAGGCTAAAATGCTGTAGATTAAGAAATTTTGCCAGGCTAAAATATACCAAAATTGGTTTCACAATTGAACTACATGCAGGAAAGGCCGCAAACTAATTATGTCTGCACCATAAGAGGAATCTGAGAGGGACATTATAAAGGCAAATCATGTGCTTCAGCATTTTACATAAAGCAGCGTTTCTCGAGAACCAATCCAGCAAACATGTGGTTGCATTATTTCAACCCAAGACTATTACTACTATAACAAGCAGTAGCCCCTCATCATATGTAACATTATAGAAGCATACAGTTAATATAAGCATGTATATTTTTTTTTTGTACGAACTGCAAAAGTATAAACCGTAAAAGAAGCCCATGTTCATGCTCAAATATCTGGGTAATAAGTAAATGTTTATTGAGAAAAGAACTTCAATAAATCTCCTCCAATTGATTTTGCAACACTATGTTCCAACAACCAAATAAGCAATAAGACGAATGGAAGTTCGCTCTCTAGCTAACATTACCCAGTCTCGGCGTTTGCACCCATCTTTTAGACAGTCATATATTGCTAACATTGGATGCCGCCAACCCAAGGAAATTTCCTGTTTGCTGATCAGTTGATTCAGAAATGGTGAAACCAAATCCATATGATTTGTTCCAAAAGATACTTTAGTAAAAAGTTTGCCCAAAAGATTTTTCTTTAAGAAAAGAAGCTTGCAAATGGTTTTTCAAAATCTTCAGAATATAAATCAATCTTGAAATCAATGGGGTCAAGATGTGCTATTTCCTAGGTCTTAAGACTTTCTAATTGTAGTATACACCATTATTTTGCCATAAGGAGCACCAGGTATGTCCTTCCTGGGGTATAAACAAGGATTTAAGTATCCATCGGTACGGGCCATATCCACCGTACCGTACCGTGCCAATAATACCGGCACGATACAACCTCCGTGCCGATGGCACAGTTCAAAACCCTTTTTTCTTAAATTTACTAAGTAATTTTCTCAATGAAATTTAAAATATTTGATAAAGATATATAATAAGCAATTAAAAAAATTTATTACTCAAAAAAAATAAATATTTCATGCCATTATGTGTCGGCACGCATGTATTTTTTATGACCGGCACTCATCGGCACAGCTCGGCACGCACCGTGCCGTACCGTGCCGACAAGATTTCGACACGACCCCGTACCACGGCACTTAAATCCTTGGGTATAAAACAGAAAAAAACAACCAATTATTTGGGGGAGGGAACAAGTGTCAATATATTACTCCTACTGGAATGACATAAGGTGAAAGCAGTATTACTTTTATGAGCTAAAATTTGATAGCCGATCAAACTATTCAGCAAACTGAACGACAACAAGCTTTAGACATCGTAATTTACAGCCTTATACTTCAGGAGAAAAAACCTTCTCAATCAAATCCAGGATATCCTGGTTATCAACGAATTCTATGTAGCTCCAGTTAATTTCCTCTTTTCTGTATTCTTCCTGCTCCATCTTAAATACATGCTGAAAGAAGAAATGAATTATATAAAATCACAATTTTACTAAAGGAGCTTATGAGCACTTCCTTAGGATGAAGTAATAAGAGATTAGTTGATAGCGATTGTGCACCTCATTAAAATGTTGCTGAAGCTTCTCGTTAGCAAAGTTAATGCAGAACTGCTCAAAACTAACAACAAGAAAGGCTGTCAGCAGAGTCGAAAAGATAGAAAAAAAATTACATTTGGAATCTGATTAAATTATATACCAAGAAACTTGAACAAAAAAGAATCAGATAAAAGCATGCACAACAAAATAAATAACTATCATAAACATTGTGTCTTGCATTGGAAGCAATCCATTTTGCAAAAATAAGTCGAGCAACCAAAAAGCATTCACTAAGAATGAAGCAATCTACATAAATCAATGAACCTAACAAAAAGCTTCAGTATCAATTATAAGTATATAAAAAAACAAGAAGTCAATGATGTAACACATATGGTCTAGTATGATGGATTGATACTTGATTTTAGCTTCCTTGTCCGTACAGGTTACTTACTGGATATCAATACTAGAACAATACACACCCAATAAATGCCAGATACTTCTATCAACAATTTTGAAAATTTAGCTAATGGGAAGGCTATGGGCATGACATGGGATTCGCCATTTTGGTGGTGGATTATAATTATTCCAAGTGGCTTAGATCTAGAAACCTAGCATTATGTTCTCACTCATGCATTTGCATGCCACTTGCATCATGGGTTCTTGGTTGATAAAACCTAAGGTTTCTTTTGTTTTAATTAATTTTTTTTCTTGGTTAACAAAGCTCGAAAATATATATATCTTCATACAAGGTTAGTGTGCTTATAGCTTTGTATTATCTAATCAACCACTGTTTACCATATATCTCGTTTTAGAATTAATACATAATTTTAGAAACTTCATACCACTGCATCCCTTACGTATATTATATTAGTATCTAAAAATTTTAAAGTATCCAAATCGTGTCGAATCCAAATCACATATGTGCATCCACTGTCTATGCAATAAAGATCAATATGTAATCCGTCACTTAATGAGCACAGGTACAGTAGAGGTACAGAAAGCTTTTTGTTTATACTTCAAGGCACCAAGGTAAGCATCGACCGAAACTGACTATGACAGGATGAAAATGCACATACACACTTTAAATATTGTCAAATTATTTGGGATTTAATGTACTTATACAAGCCAATCAGATTAGTCATGCCACAAGGCAAATTGGTGCATGCCAGAAAGAGAAGTCATAAATGAAAACACTTACAAATGTGATGAGTCATTAAATAACAAATTGCTGCAACAATTTCGCTTAAGCACTAACACTTAAGCACTTTAATCTGCGAACTTTGTCGTGTATTGCAATTTCATTCCTGGCCACGAAAAGGAAACCAATTTTTTCTCTAACCGTGCTTGATTACACTGAACAAAGAAACCGTTTTAAAAGATAGGTATAATGGTCTTTTAACTTGGGAATTTACATTTTTTAAGGTCAGGAATGAAATTGCAATATCTTAGAAATTTCATGGACTAAGTCACAAATATTGGGATAGTACATGCACCATCCATACATTTTACCTACTTTTAAAATTCTAAGAAAAGTAAACTTTTGCTAGAGTATCTATGACATGAAGAAAACTATGCCAAAAGAAAAAAAAAATTGCTAGAAGGAAAACAGGAGTCAAGACTAGAGTGGCCCAAAAATGACCTGTTATGTTTAAAGCACTCAAAACCATAGATGTCCAAGACTCCAATCTGTATTCTGGAGTCCAGGTCTTGTCCTACTGATTTATTAATATTATCAACAAGCCTGTAATGACCATGTAAACATAGAATTGTTAAACATATCAAACATAGACAGGTAGTAAAATGAAAAAAAGCAAAAAAGGTATACCAATCAAATAATCGAGCATAAACAGTCTTAGCTAAAGCATCACGACTAGCTGCAGCAGCAGAACAGTCAAGTGCTTTGGCAATACTTCCCTCGCGAGTTTGTATGGTACGAGAACACAAGGTTGCAAGTAAAAGGCTAGCGTCACACCTAATTTGCAAAGAGGAGAAGTCCACAATCATAAGATAAATAATGGGCAATACATGTACTGGGAGAGATGCATGATGCCTCACAATATAAAAGGAATAAAACATCTGCAATTTTGCAGCAATATATAGAAATTGCCATTAAACCTACATCACAGATTTTCTATTCTTGAAATATGTAAAATAAAGATACAAAATAGAATAAATGTTCTATAACAAAATTCGGCATAGCAAATTAGCAATTCATCGGCAACATATCCACATATAGTGCACAACGGATGCAAGGCTATCCAATAAATTAAGAAAATTTCAGAACATTTTAGTAAAAACAAGTGCATAAAATAACAGCCAAAATATAACTCAATATTGGATAAATGTGGAGAGACGAAATAAGCAAAAAATCAGTTGTTACAATGACCTGGTTTTCATCAGCATATTAAACTATATAATAGAAATGAATTAGCTCAAAGTCTCAAACCACTTCACTAATGAACTTCAAACAAGAAGGAATTACTAACATAAGCAATTCAGCAGCCATCTGGAGATGAAAATTAGATTTCTCATCCTTGATTACTGACGAATCGTGGTCTTCTCCAGGAGAAAATTCAATGTTTCCGAGGTGAAGAATAGCAGCCAAAGTACGAAATACTGCCTCCTGATAGGAACAGAAATAAAAGAAAATTTTGACCAAGGACATTCCAGGAGAGACATTACAAGTAAAAAAGGTTCATGTATGAAGTCAGCATAGAAGTACAGTAAGCTTTAACCTGCTCTACAAGACTTATACCAACTATATCCATTGCTCTCCGTGTTTTCAAATATTCTTCCGCACTGCTGTTTCCTTCTAACTCATATGTATTGCTTTGATTCAAGTAATGGAAGTTTCTCGGGTGGGCAAGCCTGTACTTCTCTGCATCCTGGAAGTATAATTACAGAGACGAAATTGATAAGCTTAAAATTACCCGCTAGCATCATAAGCTCTGCAGTGACCAAATGTAATACAGAAAAATGGGATAGGTTTATGAAATTAAAGAACACTAATGCCTTAGATCAGAGTGTGCCAATAAAAGCAGAGGCAAATTCAATTGAACTACATGAGGAGAAGAAATAAAAGAAACAACTTATCACAAGGATATAACAACAGTCATTAGTTCACAACACGAGAGCACTCATGTAGAAGGTCCTAATGGCTTCTTACTTCCTAAAATCCTTCCCAGTTTCATATCCATTTCGATTCCCATATGTTTTGTGTAATACTTTTCTTCAACTATGGTTCACTAGACTTCAATTCCCTTTACCTTATCTAGCTTCATTTAATCTTATTTCATTCCACAGTTCATTTGAGAAACAAAATAATACATTATGATATATTGCTAAGTTAAGATGACTGTTCTGTTTATATCTCGATTCATGCTTCTGGTTTTTTAATCCAACTTACAAACAACAGTAAGAACTGCCAACTAAAGATAGTTGAAGACAGTTTACTGTTATCACTTTAGCGGTGAAATTTCATTAGTGCCTTGAAGAGCCTTCGCAACTTCAAAATGTCCTATAGATGGGAAAAGGCTTGGATAATTATAATCAGCTCAAAACTTTCCGGCAACTTTAAGGCCAAGAAGACGGTAGATAAAGTGCCCCTTTCTTTGCAGGAAGACCAAATCTAGAAATATGAGAAATGAAAACGTTAAGGAATAAGCCTAGCAACTCGAAATATGCAAGCATAGTCATGTATTCAATGAGTTGAGCCCCAACTAGGGTCTGAAAAGACAAGTTCCTTGATGAACTTCAGACGCTTTCACACAAAAGTTTACTTGCCCAACAGTTGCGATTCAAACAAACAAGCATATCCAAATGGCAAGAGTAATTGACAATTAATGGACAACATCTACAAACTTTATTTACCTTTCCAGAAGCACAAAGCTGATAAAAACAATGGAAATTTCTTTCAGTATCTGTTATCTGTACTACTCGGGATCTTTCCAAAAGGTAAGTTCTAACTGCTGCACCAGATATTCTACCAGTTTTATCAAACTGAAGTTCGACGAACTTCCCAAAACGACTGCAACAATAAAACACAGTATACAGTATAACATTGTAACTCAAAGTAAACGGATATGATAAAACTAAATTCACAGTCAAATACACAACAATTCGACCATACAGCACATAGAGATAAACTTAGTAAAAATTGACAAGGGCAATACAAACATACATAGTACATTGTGGTTCAAGCTGCTGTTGTTGGCCAACATAAGCATGTGTAACTAAGCATGTCTAAGAAATTATGCTACTTGTTCTTCGCACATTATTGTGGGAATTTTTGCATACCACACCATCTTGTGTTCTATCAGCCAAAATTACAGACGGCACAGTGTCTGAGAGCATCAAACTTTGGTTGAAAGATTAAATTGTCATAGAAATTATTGTCTAGATGGAGACAGCTCTAACGATATGGATGCTGTCAATTGTCAGGAAAAACCATCATTCCTATAGACGTGTTACAGATAGTCATATCTTAGTTGCATCATCTCGCAATTATCATGCCGCATATACTGGCACTTTCATTAGTTACAATTGTAAATAAGAAACCTCAGGCTCTTGACAGTTTCACTCCACATTCTGAACTAATACAAGTGAAAGGAAGAGGTGTAAAAAATTGAACATTTAACTACAGATAAAAGGTATATAAATATGCCTTTAAACTATTTGTCAAAGTGTGTTTTCCCCTGATGATTTTACTTCATAGATGGAGCGCACCATGAAGAATCAAGAAAGTTTACAGCTTAAGCAGAAACTCACCTAGAGTTGTTGTTTCTAAGTGTTCTTGCATTACCAAATGCCTCTAGTAGTGGATTTGACTGCATTGGATTGCAATAAAAATTATTGGCTTACAATGCTGGGGCTAAAAAAGTGACTTCAAGAAATACAACCCAAGACAAAATGACTTACTTCTAGGACTTGCTGCTCAACAGTTCTGTAATGACCAGCAGCATGTCCACCAACATAAGTTAGGTATTGCATAATCAGCTTCGTAGTCTCTGTTTTTCCGGCTCCACTTTCTCCACTGACCAAAACAGACTGGCTGCGACCCTCATTCATCATAGCCCTGTTAAAGGATTAATGAAGTTGTCTCTTTATACAAGGTAAAGTATGCATATATTAAGGATTTAAGTGCCGTGGCATGGAGTCGTGCAGAAAATTTGCCGGCACGGTACGGCACGGGTCGTGCCGATGAGTGTCGGACACAAAAAATACATGCGTGCCGACACATAATGGCATAAAATATTTACTTTCTTTAGCAACAAATTTTTTTAATTGTTTATTATGTATTCTTATCAAATATTTTGAACTTTATAGAAAAAATTACTTAATAATTTAAAGAAAAAAAGGCTTTGAGTTGTGCCATCGGCACGGGGACTGTATCGTGCCGGTATCTCGTTGGCACGATACAGCACGATGGATACGACCCGTGCTGATGGATACTTAAATCCTTGGCATATATGCAGCGAGCAACCTGCCTGTATGATGCATCGGCCACTGCAAAAACATGTGGGCTTAACTCCCCAAACTTGACACCCTTATACTGCTCCATCATGTGTGCATTGTAAAGATGAGGAAGCCTTGCGAAAGGATTAACTGCAATCAAGATGCTTCCTGTGTATGTCTATCAACAATATTAAAGTTAAGAAAATGATGTAAGGGTGAACACATAAATGGAGAACAAGAAAATACGAGGCAAGGTATGGTAGATAACTGTGAAGACAATGCATGGATATATAATTATTAGCATACTACATTAGCAGCTTAAGATTAGGCAATTTGAAGCATGTGAATAAGGGCCTATTTGCTAAAATTAGTTGGCTAATTGTATTTTACAGTGTACACTCTCAATTTCCTTTTTATCAAACTTCTACAAGGACAAAAAAAAAGAAAAGTACACCTCGCTAACAAATTTTGTCGACAGAAATAACTAAGGTATCACAAAAGTAAACCAAATGAATGCATTTAAATTTGCGAGTTCTCATGCAATATTCTCGGTAAAGTTACTGATATTCTTGGTAATGCTCTCATACTGCATATCTTGAATTTCATCCTTTTTGTTGAATTTACAATAAGATTCATTTTAAAATTCTCTTTCAATTTCTACTTCAAGAAAATCCATGTATCAAACAATTAGACTTCCTCGTCACTCAGTAATATTCTTACTTATTACGGAAGATTAGCTCCCTCTTCTTTGACTATTATGAATCTTATCAAATTATATCGCATTATAAAGTAGCATTACAAGGGATTTAGCAAAATCTACGACAATTGAATCAGATCTTTTTCTTTGATGAAATAAGTTTCTTGATAAAAATCTTTATGAAGCCAGCCAGACAATATCTACGCCTAATTTCATCAAGTTCTCAAAGCTAACTCCAAGAACCACTTACATAGATCTCATTGAGAGCATATCTCTGCGCAAGATTGAAAAGAACCCCAGGCTCATTCAGATACGTCAATTTGGTCATGTCATCGACCCCTCCATGATCCGCATCCGCATCCCTAGGCAACAACTTCTCCGCAGGCTCGTTAATCTTCCAGGAACCAAACATACAATAGCACGAATTCATCAAAAACCCTAACAAATCCCAAGATTAATGTACCGACCTGACCCGCTAGCAATAATAACTCGTTGGGTTCAAATCATAACTCAAGATGCTTAAACCCAATTATTATTACTAGTATTCATTGTCTTTTATATATTTAATCATAATTTTATTTTCATCGGAAGCAGGACTATTGACTATTGGGTGTCACAATCAAATCAAAAGAAAGAAAGAAAAATCGGAAAAGGATCACAACCTTTTTCCCCTGAGGCGTCACCACGACGACGAGCTTCTCCTTGTGATCGACCACCTCGGCCTCCGCCCACGCGCACTCCTTATCCTCCACCCACACTGCCGATCCTCTTCGAAGCGCCATTACCGATTCTTGCGTAGCGAGAAAGAAGGGTCCGTTGTGTGTGTGTGCTTGT
>CM054944.1:20464079-20661579 GCA_029168755.2 Tillandsia fasciculata | reverse complement strand
TAATAACACAAATTAAATTATAAAATAAAAAAAATAAATAAGAAAAGAAACAAAATAATATAATATGTATAACGTCCTACCATTTTTGATTTTATCGCATGATTTGTAACTATAAAAATATATACTATAACTATAAAAAAATATATTTTCTCATGCACAATCATAAATTTATAAGTATACTACTTTATGCGTTACTAACATATGCGTACACCGTGTCACATTTTTTAAATTCAAAATATATACTCAAATTTAGGTAATACTAGATGTACACCAAAATATATATATATATATATATATATATATATATATATATATATATATATATATATATATATATATATATATATATATATATATATACATTCTACATCTCACTCCATTATAAGGTGGGTATACTTCCACTCGTCACTGACGAGTGGAATTCACCCCAGGTATAAGATATAGATATATTTATACTTAGGGATAATTGCCTGTGTACCCCTGAAATATGAAGAAATATCTGATTTACCCCTCTTATTTTTTTCTTTCCAATATACCCTTCATACGTTCCACCGTTATTAAAAATACCCCTACCGTTTCCCTTGTTAAGTTAACTAGGGTTAAACTAGAGTTAAATAATAATCGGAGTTGAAAACTATCAGATATACTATTTTGCCCCGGTTTAGGGTTTAGGGTTTAGGGTTTAGAATTTTTTAGGGTTTTAAGGGTTTACGGTCGGTTTTAGGGTTTAGGGTTTCTAACCAAAATAGTAATTACACACAGATGGCAGGGTACACTAACAGAGTTTAACTTCAGTATTTTGGAAAGAAGTTGGAACGTAAGAAGGGTAGTTTCCTTCTAAGTAATCTGAAAAATTTTTAGGGGTACGTAGGAAATTGCCCCTTATACTTATATATACCCTTCAAATTTTTATAAGATAAAATTTATTTTATTTAAAAATAAAGGAATACAAATATTTAAATTTTTTCTAACCCATTCCCCGAACGTAAGTCCAAGTTCCCGACCAGTGCCCCCCACCAGAGCCTTCGGTGCGAAGTACGCGCGAGCGGCGGGATCCATCGCTACTGCACGCAACCCAAAAGCCCCGAGGGAGGGAGAGTTCTCCTCCTCGCCCGCTCCGCCCCGCCCCGCCCCGCCCCGACGCGCGCGGGGGCCATGTCGGCGCGCGACAACGAGACCGCGGCGGCGATCGCCCGCGCCGCCACCGCGTTCGACGGCGCCGTCCTCGGCATCGGCCTCGCCCTCTGCGCCGCGAGCACCTGGGCCAAGTACTTCGCCGCCTCCTACGCCCTCCGCCGCATCCGCCTCGCCCCATCCCCCCCCATCTCCGACCTCCGCTCCCTCCTCCCCTCCTCCTCTTCCGACGACGACGCCGCCGCCCTCGTCGTCGTCCGCGGCCACGTCCAGCCCCGCTCCGCCGTCGACGCGCTGCCATGGGCGAGCGCTAAGAGCCTCGGCCCTCTCATCTCACAGGGCTCCGCCGAACGAGCCGTCATCGTGAAGCAGACGCAAACGGTACGGATTAGGATTTAGCTTAACAACTAGATCGTTACGGATTAGGTTTTATAATAGTTGCTACTGAGGTTGTTCCAAACATTTCTTAGTAGTAAACGTGCTAGGAAGTGATTTGAGTGGGTTAGGGTTTGTTTCTTGATAGGTTGACTTAGAAATTCGGTTCTGATTCGATAAATCTAGCTTTTGTGATCTAATACGTACTTTTAAAGCATATATAGTTTCCTTAATGTTGACTGCTACGAAATATATGGAGCTGAAATGTTGTTCTGATGTTGAGCAAGAAAGAAATGGATGATCCATTGCTTACATTAACTTCAATTTTTCTCAAGATCATCTGTTACAAAATCTCTTCCAGTCATGTGGCCTGGTTCCATTTTTTTCACTCTGTTGTTCACAGTATACTAGCTATTAAATATCAGCTACGAGTGTTAAATATCAGCTACCATTGTTTTGTTAATTTTTTGTCTTACTAGAATTTGTTTTTTTTTTTTTTTTTTTCCTTCTTCTTTCAAGCTCCTGATAGTAGTAATTGAAGAGAAACAACTTTGAAGCATTTCAATTATTTCCATTAAAGATCCAGAGTTATGACCATGGTTAGAAAATTTTCACGTAAGAAGTATATGATTCCTGTAAATAAAAATCAGGCATGTAAAATGGAGAATTGAACTGAAAACAACATAGACCAGAATCCATGTAACAATGCATTTCACCCTTTCAGGTTGCCTGCTTTTGAGTTGACCTAATAGAATATATTACGTTTTATGAATTATTTTGATAAGTTATTGAGTGACGTAAATTGACTTTGATTATTATAAGGGTGAAATCAAAAGTCTGTTGTTCACTTTTCCCTTTTCTTACATCTTTGTGGGTTGTTCATAGGTTTCTAATTGTGTCACTTGATTTTTGTGAAGTGCTTGTACAATGAATGGAGGGGAATTTTTGGGTGGAGTTTCGACCTGCATGCAATCTTTGCAAAATCTTGGAAGGAGCAAAGGACAAGTTCATTTAGATCGGTACTTAATTTTCATCATATTCATATTGTAATAACAATGATTATACGGGGTGAAAATGTTGAAATTGTTTTTAGTGTTAAGATATGTTTCCTGCATGACTTTCTAGGTTCCATTTATTCTTGTGGAAGGTGGTCATTGGCCACGTTCTGGTTATGCTCATGTAAATTTGGATGGATCAGATCATCCACTGCCCCTTACGACAGTCTATCATCAGTTGCATCCTATTCAGGCGACTCCTTACACATTGTTCCAGGCCATTTTCGGTAATGGGTACCCTGTAGGTTCTCAGCTTTCTCTGTTTGTTTTTGGCATGCTACTTCACTATTTCTATTAGCTTCTTCATGTGCTTATGTTGCTCTTTGGTTTGGTAATTATTATTGCTTTACAAGGTTGCATTGTTGGATGAAGAGAAGATACTTCCTGTGGGAAAGGAGATTACAGCTGTTGGATTTTGCAGGACACAAGATGGTGCCCTGGAGGTCAAGTCATGCCGAGAACTACCTTTTTTCTTGTAAGAACCTATTTTCGTAACTGGCTGTTTTTCTCCTTCCCGTTGTGATGCACTATTTACTTTATTCGTAATTTTGATCTGTGTAAGATGCCATCAAAATTGGTTCACCAACTTCTTTGCACTTCCCATTAAAATACTGAATTCTTTCAATCCACCTACCTAGACATATATCTGTCTGACTCTAAAGACTTTTTTTAACCACGAACTTTAACTTATTTACACCATTGTATGTGAAATTTTTTTTGTGTTTTGTGTCATACAGGTCTGAGATGACAAAGGATGAGATTGAAGCTGAGCTAGCTACTAACACTGCGGCTCTTTTTTGGAGTGGCATTTTGCTTGGAACATTATCAATTGGCATACTTGGCTATGCTATTACTAGGTATTGTATTGAACTTTACTTCGTCAATCAATTTTCTCATTTTACACTGTGACATTGTCAACTTATTTTCATCTTCAGCCCAAAAATTTTATTTAGCCCAATCCTATAAAATAATTTTATCTTTTTCAAAGCATGATTGTATTTATCTATATGAGGCGATCAGTTTGCTTCATTAGTTCTATTTTACTAGGGAGCCTCGATATTTCTTAACCATGTTTTGAGTTTGAGCTCTACCTAAAAAATATCAAACTTTGCATTTCCAGGTGATACTTAGAACATAGCTCCATACTAGTGGCTAATCTCTTCCCTTTTTGTCTGACTATAAACTCAGTAAATTGCATGAATGGTCTTAACCTTTTAGAGCGCTTCTAGTTTAGTCCTTGACCTTTCACTTTTTTTACTTTATTTGCTAGCTTTTATGTTCTGCTGCAATTTCAGTTCTTTTGTTGAATTTCATTATTTAAATAAAACATTAAAGATAAATGTCCATATAATCACCATTTAAGTGACTTTTAGACTCTACCGAAGAGGTGACGGGATTGGTGTTGCTTACGTGTGTAAAATGAATATTTGTGTACTGCGAGGACCAGGTACCTTACTCGAGTTCTCACTCTAGTATGGTAAGAAATTTGGGGCAGATTGATGATGGATATATAAAACTACAAACCCACCCGGCAACCTCATTTTTGCATTGAATTTCTGGGCACTGCCAACAAATGGTGCATGAACTGTCAGTTAGCAGTGGTAGTAGCTAAAAAACTTGTTTCGTTGCTGGGCATTGAACAACTAGATTCTGTAAAATTTAAGCTTATGAAAAATCATAGAATAAAATACTGAGTGTTATCTACAACATGTAAGAGGCCTATATATATACGAGATCTAACTAATTTTAATGTCTTGTTAGCTGATCATGAAGCTGCATGCCCATATATTTCTTCTAGTAGAGCTAATGTTCGACCCGAGAGTTTTCAAAATATTTCTGATCTTCTCTGCTAAGTGCTAATAAAGGCTTTTTAGATGAACATCCATACAAATAATTAAGTTTGAAACTTAAAAGTTGCCTTGCTGAAGTTCACACCAGTTTAGAACTTACTCTATGCATTTATGTTTGTGTGTGTATTACTGATGTAACTTAAATAATTCAGGAACTGGTCTAGATGGAAAGAGTGGAGGGAGAGGAGGAAACGTGATAGAGAAGTCCGCAATCAGGCTGCATCAGTCCAAAGTGGCATGGAAGAGGAATCGGGTGAAGTGCCAGATGGCGAGCTATGTGTCATCTGCTTAATGAGGCGGAGGAGGTCAGCTTTTATTCCTTGCGGGCATCTTGTTTGCTGCCCCAGTTGCGCCTTGACTGTAGAGCGGGACCCATTCCCAAAGTGTCCCGTGTGTCGGCAAAGCATTCGGTCTTCGATCAGGATTTATGATTCTTGAGGTATTTGGACGACCGGCACTCTCTTAGGTTTTTAAGTCAACTTTTTACACTTTATTCATAGCGTTCTCTATGTTTTCAAATTGTACATTTTACACTTTATTCATTAGAACTTGTCAAGCTGATAGAAGCAATTGAGAGAAGTGAATATTTTTAGTTGAAAAAAGGAGGTTATCCAGGGTAGTACTTAAAGTCAATTCTTTGTTGCATCCTAGCTTTTCAGTCTCTACATAAAATGTAAAGTGTCTTCTCTTTCCTGCTAATTGTTCTCTCATATTTTTCCTCCAACATGACAGGTTTAATATGAACTCTTTTGTTAGTTCTTCTGTTTGAGCAATTATCTCTTTGAAAGCTATAAACCCCATCTTTTATGTATTTCTTTCCTGGGTACAACTTTACAAGAGACTAAAATACAAGGAACCCCTCGTGGATCTAGCTTTGAGATCTGTACGCCCAGCGTGAAAAGTTGCTATTTTGTTTCACTAATTTGTTTCTGGCATTTCCGTATATATTGATGAAAGTTATCATAATGTTCTTTTTTATTACAGGAAATTTCGAGGACAAACAAGTGCTTTGAAGTCAGGGCAGAAGATTCCAAGCTACAAACAAGTGCTTTGAAGTCAGGGCAGAAGATTCCAAGCTCTGTTGAATGGTTTTTCTCGTGAATCTTCATTGTGTATATGTTGTTGATCGAAAGCTTTAAACAACTGAAACTAAAGATGAATCTTATGAAGTCTCTCTCATTTACACATCAGTCTTGCTGTCCTGCTACTTGAGTACCGGGGTGATATAGACGACTCACGGCTCAAATCTTATTTATCAATGTTTGAGATGGTGAAGCTGTATATAGATCGTCGGATAGTTTTGTTAAATTGACAAAGTTCATAGTTGTTAACGTTAGGTAAGATTGTTAGAATATTATGCGAGATAAAATACAGCGAAAAAAAAAAAAAAAAAAAATCAAAACTTGGGACCTGATTTCAAATAAATTACGTAAAACAGAATCTATCTAATCTTCATCTTTGTACGAAAAAATTTACAGCGCAATGTGATGGTCATGAAATTTAAAAGTGGTTCATGCCTCCGTCCACATGAGGTTACTAATCTGATTGAAGTCTATTTGGTTATTTGAGGTTACTAATCTGATTGAAGTCTATTTGGTTATTTTGATGTGGTTCACACGTCCGTCCATACAAGGTTACCGATCTACTAATCTGATTGAAGTCTATTTGGTTATTTTGATGTGGTTCACAAGTCCGTCCATACAAGGTTACCGATCTGATCGAAGTCCATGAGTTACTAATTTGATAATTTTTTTAAAATTTTTATAGGTATGAAGAGGGATATAAGTTTTTTTATAATCATTAAGAATGAAAATAAAAATAAAAATAAATTTATCTTATCTCTAATTATTTATTATATTATAATTTAATTTGATTTGAAATCAATCTTAATTTGATCAAATCAAATCAATAATGTAATATTTGTATATAAGTTCTCCCACAACTCAATAATTATTTGTAAGTCCTCTTTTACAACATTTGTATTTTAATATTCCTACTTTGTAATAATTATAAATTACTCTAATTAATAATATATTGGCAATTAAGTCATCAGACGATTCAAAATCATTATTCACCTATCCGATTAGTTATAATCTCTTATGTGTGTGACCTCATAGATTCTATTCTACATAGTAGTGAGATATATTGTGATCATCATCAACAATATCTCTAAAATTCTTTTCAGTGAGTCAGAATAATTCCAACTCAACCCAATAAAAATCATCGATCATCGAGATAATTCTCGTGAGTCCTACAATTCATTAGTGACACCTAACAGTATGTAGTGACATTTCAGTAGAATAAAATACTAAACCTCTAGGTGAAGTAAACGTGTGATATAATTCTTCTATCAGGATTTATGACTAGACGGAGATCGTGGAATTGCTCGTCAAATCCCACCGTCTATCATATGTCAAATTTATTCGACCCGAAGTTTTTAATATCGAAAATCTTTTTCATTATTTACTCTGCCCTGACTGAAATCTTCTAAATTCGATCTCATAAATCACATAGGACTAACTCTCTTATCTACTAAGAACGATAGATTTCATATATGTGCACACTCTATTCATACAACAAATCTACTGAAACCAACATGCACCGCAATGACCCAAATGGTCAGGGACCAAGTGTATATACAATCAAACTATAGTAATCCCATTGTGAATAGCCGAGGCACCGCTGGTCAAAGGACCAGTCATACTACTACAATATCGAGTAAGTCACTGACGAATGAATAGACATTCAAGTGACTTCTTGTGTTGGTCACATTCGGTATCCTTATTCTTCAACAACCATCTGCACATTCGCTCTAGTGTCCACACATTGTTGACTCGAGACTCGTTCATCTTAAAAGGGAAGTGACATGTGCACTAATTTCACCGGATCAATCAATCTCCTTGATGATCCATCGGAAGCATTTATGAATTAATCACCAATGATAGAAGTCTCAAATTCTTAATTCTTGAGAGTACATATCATCATCTTATTAATTCTTAGACAAATTATGAATACATATATAATATGAATGAAAAAAAAAATTAATTACATTCATAATGTAAAGAGTCAAATACAAATTTATATTCTAAAATATATATATATATCGACCTGATTGGTTTCTAGAACATTTATCTATCAAGCAGTTCTCAAAGCTTGTTGTTAATATCAAATAGTTGTTTTTTTTTTTAGATAAAGGTAGCATGCTCCCTGCTTCATTCAATGCGAAATGAATTGAGCAACAAGGATGAAACAACGAAGTCTCTGGAAAAAAAAAAAAAAAAAGAAAAAACAAGATCACAAATCAGATACAGCAAAGCTGTTAAAACAAGAGAAGTGCTACATGTACACCCCCAAAGGGGGTGTACATCATACACCCCCACCATCTATGGTGGGGGTGTTTTTTAGGGGTCACATGAAGTGACCCCTCATCACACCCCCACCATAGATGGGTGGGGGTGTGAGATGTACACCCCCTTTGGGGGTGTACATATAGTATTTTCCGTTAAAACAATATCAAATAGTTGTTAAATTATAAAAGAATTGGTTTACAGCTATAGCTGTTAACACCATTCAACTTTCTTGTTTGATCAGCTTGCTTATTTCATGGCCAAATATGGCATTTTCACAGCCACTAGATCCTCTTGATGCTGAGCTGTATATCTTGAAATAGAATAGCTCTGTTTTTTTTTTTTTGCCCCTCCCTTTTTTTGGTGTGGTATGCTACAATGGCAGGACCAGCCCTGTCTGTAGAGGAGAAGAGAAAATTGGAGTGTAATCTCTTATAATCTTCTAGGAAGAGAAAGATATGGGGTGATTTTGTGAGATCCCAAGTGCGAGTGCTTCGTAGCTCAAAACAAGGTGAAATGCATTTAAAAGTCATGCATTTCGTGTTCAATTGAATTTATTTCGCTTATCAAATAATCTCCCGCGGCTTTAATCAACAAATGAAATTATTTTTTGATGTGTAATTTTATAATTTGGATACAATACGTGTGATAAAATATTGTAAAGTAATAATAAAAGGAGTAATAGAACTTGTACATCTGTAGAAAGAAATCTCTTTAACCTTCTACAAAGTTAATGTACATAACTTTATCAGAATGTCTTTTACAAAACATAAAAATGTACAAGAGAATATTTGGGTGCACCTGATTATTTACCAACACTGAAAATTGCCGTTAGGCTCGCAACACATTGTTCCCAACTCCAACAGTAACAGTAATACTGTTTTACGGCCAAATTTATAGTAGTTCATAAATAAAGACATTATATTCCAGCTTAAGATGTACATGCTGGAAGTTTAGTCCTCCCACATTCCAACATAAGATTCAGATGGCCTCTTCGCAGTTCGTGCTGATAGCGTGCCAAATCTTTGACGCATATGGTACATTTCCCAAATTAGGAGGCTACACCAGCAGCTACCCAATTTAATATCCAGACCCTTTTACGAAATTGGACGCACTGCGATTGGACGGCCGCGATGGCGCGGATGCTCGAGGCAGTTGCCGAAACCGTTGTTGGACAAAGAGACCGGTGGGTCCCGCCCTAGAGCCATCTAACGGTCGTGGGGTTTCCACAGGGAACAGAAGGAAACCGGTTGCAACTTCCACCACAGCCCCACCGACGTCGCCGCCGCCGCATCCGCCCCCGCCACTCTCATCTCCCAGTTCCCGTCGTATTTCCTTAAAAGCGCCCTCCCCGCGTCCACCGCCTCATTCCCGAACCCTTCCTCCCGAAACCTTAACCCCACCATCCTCTCCCTCCACCTCTCCCTCCCCTCCGCCCCCTCCGCCGCCTCCAAAACCCTCGCCCCCTCCCCCTCCAGTACCCTCCTCTCCTCGCTATCCCTCCCCTTGAACGCCGCGCTCGTCGAGTCCAAGAACCTCCACAACATCTCCGCGCCCCTCGCGAACCCTCCCGGAGATCCGCCCCTGGCGGCGACGGCGGCAGGATCGGCGCCGTCGAGGTCGCTGAGAATCACGAGGTCGGGGTTGAGCTCCCGCACCGATCGGAGGATCGCCGTCCTGTCGTCATGGCCGGCGTGGCCAAGCCGGAACTGGGCGCACACGACGAGCGTCTCCCCGGGGCCTAGGGCGAGGTCGCGCGCCGCGAGCGACCCCACGCGGTCGATCCGCAGGTTGAGGTCGATGGACTTGGCGTAGCGCAGGAGGTGGGAGGAGAAGTCGTACCCCGGAGGCGTCGCCGAGAACGGCCCCGGCGGGGAGGAGTCGCCAGCGACGGTGAGCCGGACCAGCGGCGGCCGGGGCCCGCCGTTCGGGAGGCGGGTGAGCGCTTCTAGAAGCGTCGGCCACTGGACGCCGTGCGAGACCCCGAGGTCGACGACGTGGAGGGGCCGCGCTTGGGCCCGGTCTAGGGTTAGGGTTTGGAGGATGGCGGCGTTAGCGAGGGCGTTGGGGAGGGCGAACCAGGGGCTGACCTCGTGGAACTTGATCAGGGCCGAGCGGAAGAGCTTCGGCTCCGTCGTGGCGAAGCAGGGCACGGCGGCGGCGGCTGCGGAGGGAGGGCGGCGAAGGGCGTTCGCTCTGGCGGCGGAGGAGAAGCAACGGAACGAAAGCGCGCGGAGGCCATGGAAGGCGACGCGGTGGTTGGCGTCGCCGGAGGGGGAGGCGAGCTCGTCGAGAACGTAGAATAAGTGCTGGACGCGGGAGAAGTTGGCGGCCTCGATGGCGACAGCGCACAGATTCAGCAGCTGCTCCGCCCACCGCGCGTCCTTGCCCCCGCCATTGCTCGAGCTCCCCACGCCGCCCTTCCCGTTGGCCTTCTTCCTCACAACCACCTTTCTTTGTAACTGGCTCTCCTCATTCTCTTCATTTCCGTCCTGATCTCTGATCTCGATCCCGACCTTCCGCCTTTGCTGTTGGGATGTGGCTTCTTGATTTGGCAGCTTCCGCTTTTTCGGTTCTTCTAATTGCGGCAGGGGAAGGGGCTAGTTGTGGTGGCGGCGGCGGCGGCGGTGGTGGTGGTGGTGGTGGTGGCGGCGGCGGTGGTGGTGGTGGTGGTGGGAGTGGTGGTTATGCTGGTGGTCGACGGAGTTTGGATGAGCTGAGCTTGGTTTTGGTCAACTGTCCACCATTCGTAGCCGCCAATCTCCTCGGCAACAGCACACGGCTCTTCGAGGAAGGTCGGGAGGAAGGAGCTGGAGTCCTCTAACCAGTCTATAAGATGGTGGTGGTCTGCTCCTTCATCAAAGGTCATGGCTATTTTTGATTTGGTTTAATGAGGTGGTTCAGTGGTGAATTTAGTGATTAACGGTTGCACTGAGAAAGTCCATAATGATTTGAGCAACAGAGGAAGAGATTTATGTTTTTAGACTGGCTATTTTATTGAGTGGGGCATGCGGGCGATGATGATGGACACAATACAGATAAGGATTGAGAGAGATGGGAGAAAGAGAATAGGGTCGAACCTCTGGAGTATGGGCATTGACTTAGAATAGAATGGGAAAGGGGATGAATGCATGGGTTTTGCCGCTTGCCTTTGCCCTCTAAGCTTTTATTTATTTGTGGGTGTTTCGCATATGTACCCCTGCAAATATGCGAAATTGTGCAAATACCTGTGCAGGAACTAATTTGGAATTTGCATGCTTTTCCCCTTGCAGAGCAATCTATGTAAAGAGGTTTTTGCATGGAAACCTTTGAAGGGCCCAACATGCAAATAATTAGCATAGATGTTCAACAACACGCAAAAAAGCATAGATTTTTAACTGCACGCTTGAGGGTAGTCGCTTAATTATGTATATTTGTAGAGGTAGATGTGCAAACCTCAAACTGCATTTATTTAATTAATACAGATTTGCGGCTAAGAATAACGGGAGGAGATGGTAGGAAGGACGGCGGATTGGATTTATTTTAAGTCTTTCATTGTTGTTCTGATTGGAGATTTGAGTGGTTCTTTTGTATTTTGCTGCAGTATGCTTAAGGAGTATGATAGAGATGGCTACTAGTTGCTAGTTGGTATGCAAATTATATTACTTGTTCCTATCTGCATTATAAATGTTAATGATTGGAATCCAAATGACAACAGGAGAAGAGGTGAGAAGTTGTGGAAAATTTCTCTTCGGGGCACAGATAAGCAAAGGTTTGCCTATAATGTATCGACATGTGTCATTGGGAGATAACGATGTTCTGTTGGATTCTTATTGGTGGCAGGTGGAGCTGCATTACTGCAGAATGGATTTGTGCTGAGGTGAGAAAACGTTGAGGTTTCTTTTTTTTTCTTGGGCTTGATTTAGATCAAATTTTATTTCAGTGGAATAAGGCCACCAATGTTTGTCGTTATTATTAGTACTTATTGTGGGACCATTAGTTATGGAGCTTTTTACAACAGGTAACATTCTGTCTTTTTCTCTATTTTGAGTCTTGTTATTGTAATTAGCTTTGGCACACACTTAAATGAAGCCATGTATGTATATGAATCGCTATGGCAACAGCCATCAACTATCAAGCTAAATTAGTACTATTTAGACGGCTTCATGTATTTTATACTATCTTTCATCTCTTTCGATTGCACTACATACATATTCTCAGCCAGCAGTTTAACTTTAGTCGCACTACTTATGTGCATGTTATCCTTTGATATTTCTTTTCCCTCTTGGAACAAATATAAAAGACACAGTTTCTCCTGATAAACATTTTGCATGCTTTATTAACTTTAGTTTATCCATAAAATATGTCCGGCACTTTTGAGTAATTATCTTATCCTCTATGAATCTTTATGAAGGTCTATGCTTAGTTTTTATCAAAATTTAGACCTCTATTTGGTATGAAGGAAAAAAAAAAGTGACTTATCATTAGATATAAAAAAGTAACTTTAATTAATTGTCACAGACGGTGGCGGAACCAAAAAAATAACACAAGGTGGGCACGATTGGTATAATAATTTGGTTAGCCTAATGAAATAATAGTACTATAAAAGAAGTATTAATATTTTATAAAAAGTTGGTAACTCAACAAAGAGGAATTGAGATGAATATAAGAGGGAGCATCAAATGTATGCATGCACTGGGCGTAAGGGACTACATTTTCTTAAAATTTGGGCCAATAAGGGGTGGGCATGTGCCCACCCGGGCCCACCCCTCCCTCCCCCATGGTCACAGGGAATTTTAAGTGCAAATAATTGATTGCTTGGTTGTTGATCTAATTTGCATAAATGCTCCATTTGTTTGCTGTTCTTTTACTTTTTCTCTTTCTTTTTCTTTTGAGAGAGAGCTTGTCACTCATGTTAATCACCAAACTTACAAGCCAGCTAAGCCTTGTGGATAATTTCTGATATAGTTGTTTTAATTTTTTTGTCGTCCCTTTTTGTTCCATTAACTAGCCTTAGACAATTGGACCAGATGCTGGCCCAATTTGATGACAGAAAGAACTATATTCTAATGAATCTAATTGAATCTGCCTTTATTTTTCTTGGTGTGAGAAAGCTGCTTCACTTCTCCATGAAAGATAATGAACTCACTTATGTGGTTTTATATCTGATAAGTGCAATTTTCATTGAGAAAAACTTTACTTGCAACTCTTCACTTATCTTAGATTACTAACTTGTTCCTCATACAGTTCCTTTCATGTCTATTGTATGTGGGAATAAGGAACACAATTTACTTCCCCTTGTTCTCTGATGATTAATCTGATGAAAAACCGATTGATCTTTTACTGATCTCAAAAAGTTGAACTTTTCAGATAGGATAAGGATGGATTTGTTAGAGGCATAGGATGGTAAAATGATTGTTCCAATCATTTCCCTCTTCCTTCTCAAATTTGATGATACAATTTTTTTGGAAGACCTAATGGAGCATGTATTTGGGGTAAGCCAATTGGTATTCATAAACTATTTAGGTTCAGATCCAGACTTGTAGTAAGGCTTTAGCTTAAAACAAAGAAAGAAATCATTGGGAGACAGGTTTAACTGCATTGGTTTGTTTATTCATCTCAACCAGAATCTTGAATGTAAAGACAAAATTTCTAGCATCAGTATCCTCAGAATATGACGGAATCTAATTTGTTTCTTTTACTTATTTATATCTCTATAGGAATCTTACCAATATAAGAACTTTCCCAAGATTAACTGTTGCTAACTTTTGTGCTGGGCCAACTCAGAGAATACTTTTGTTTTTTTAGTTGTCGTTGGAGGTAGGAAAGCAACACATGCCACTTGGGAGGCTCTAGTCTATCATTGAAGGTAAAGAACAAAAAAAAAAAGGATACAAGTTGTTTGGGTGGTAAGCATTGTCAGGATATGCCATTTTTGATACCTTATGCCCTTATTTTGGATTTTGAATACTGTTAGGTATAGTTCTCTTTCTGAGGAAACATACAGTTGATGATATCCTCATCATTTCTTTCTTGGCTTAAACAATTTCAGAGGGAGTATGTCTTAGTACATTCACTCTATGTAATTTATGGGAGAGTGAATTGAATGGAAGTTGAATTTTTTTTTTTTTTTTTTTTTTTTCTCACAGTAATGAACATTCAGAGAAAAGTGAAATAAAAAGTCATCCTATCTGGCTTTGTTGCTTTGTCCTTTTCTTTCTTTGTTGGATAAAATTTTATCATTTTAAAAAGCAGAGTTTCTATTTTTCCTGTGAGCTTCTTGTTTGGTTAAATTTATTTGTTTTTGAAAGGAATACAATCATCTTAATTTTCCACATTGTGTGTAGGCAGAAGCTGTAAGGGGAGACATGAAGAAAAGGGAAAGATTGCTAATTGTGTTAAGATTGATAGCTCACTTATTAATATTCATAAAATACATCTTTGATATCATACTGATTGTAACTTTATAGCATCTTCACTTTGAAAATCATGTTCTCTCATTGTTTAATTTGTTAGCATTCGAATATCTGGCGACCTTTACTTTCCCACTTTGCTTTCCTTTACCCAACTCATTGTGAAGCATGACATCAGAAGGAACTCTTAGAATATAAATTATGGCTCCCCTTTACCTGCTGCAGCCAATACCAAGTTGAGGTACTTATTACATTCTTTAGACACTGATTTATCTAGTTGGAGCTTCTACAGAATTGCTATTTGCATACAATTGTTTGAAAAAAGCAGTAGTATTTATTTCACGATATTGTCCTCTACAACTCATTACAGGAAAAGTAGACACTTCAAATCAGATGCTTGTTTTGGGAACTCAAATACTCATTTTAACTTATAGCATAGAAAAAAGCTCAGATTCATTGTTAGACAAATGTATTGTTTATAGAATTTTTGGTTTTCAAGAAGAAAAGCTGGCCCAGAAGTTGTTATAGAAGCTAAAGTAAACGAATACTTAGTCTCCTAAAATATGCTTCTAACTTGGGGGACAGGCCTGCTGCGTCACCCTAGTTATTTTTTTAAGGGATAATTGCCTGTGTACCCCTGAAATATGAAGAAATATCTGATTTACCCCTCTTATTTTTTTCTTTCCAATATACCCTTCATACGTTCCACCGTTATTAAAAATACCCCTACCGTTTCCCTTTGTTAAGTTAACTAGGGTTAAACTAGAGTTAAATAATAATCGGAGTTGAAAACTATGAGATATACCTATTTTGCCCCGGTTTAGGGTTTAGGGTTTAGGGTTTAGGGTTTAGGATTTTTTAGGGTTTTAGGGTTTAGGGTTTAGGGTTTTAGGTTTTAGGGTTTAGGGTTTTTAGGGTTCTAGGGTTTTAAGGTTTAGGGTTTAGGATTTTTTAGGGTTTTAGGGTTTTAGGGTTTAGGGTTTTAGGATTTAGGGTTTAGGGGTTTAGGGTTTAGGGTTTAGAGTATATTTGAAAGGACAAAATAGTAATTACACACAGATAACGGCAGTTTCAAACGGTACACTAACAGAGTTTAACTTCAGGGGTATTTTGGAAAGAAGTTGGAACGTAAGAAGGGTAGTTTTAATATTAGCCTTCTAAGAGGGGTAAATTTAAAAACAGAGAAATTTTTAGGGGTACGTAGGAAATTGCCCCTTTTTTTAATATGCTGGCTACTGCTTGTTACCAATAGTTGGGTTGGGTAAGCTAGTGAATGAACTAACTACCTTGACAAATTTAGTTGTAGAAGATGAATTAAGAAACCTCAACAACTTGGTGGAGCTGACCTCTTCATAGCAATGTTTGCTTTGGTTATGTAAATTATGAGATGTGGATGGGACAATACAAAATGCTTTTACCCTATGACACTGATTACCTATTTCATAATCAACTGATCATATTCTTATTGCTGTTCTTCCTATATTCTAGCATTGTTATTTGTCTCTCTTGCTTTTTTATTTAAATCTACAGTAAAGGTCCTTTTCTCACATTTCGAGTCCTTTTGACCCCTCATTTAGATAGTTCTGTTCAAAGCATCTGTACTTAGGAAATTAGATGCTTCAATCTTATTGGAGGTTGTGTGAAATGCTGTCCCTTGCTTCCCTACATCATTTCCATTTACTTGGCTCCTTTGTTTAATGTTTATTTATTAGTGGTGATGAAAGCATGGACTTACAAAGGAATCTTTACCCCATTCAAATATTTAATTACCATGCTTTATAAAAGTGAATATTTCACGCAACAATTTCATAGTCATATTCTTGTTATTAGTTTTATATGACTCGAAAGTCAATAAAAAAGTAAAAGAAAAAAAAAAAAAAAAAGGTTAGTCATCTTCTTGTTTATTTATTAGATTTTCCTTATAGAATACACTGAGGATTTTCCCAAAAAAAAACAAAAAATATCAGTAATAACCCATCTTTCTTGCTTTGGGTGGTAAATTGTGAAAGTACAATTTAGTACATACATTTTCCATTTGTAAACATACACAGTAGTATACTTCAGGTTCTCTAACTACAATGTAGAACCAAAATTCTGGAAACTTAACTTTTTCTTTTGTTCTTATGATAAAGAAGTTTTCCTAACTCTTTTACTAGTAATAGCAGGTGGGTTATGCAATTTGTACTTCATTGCAATTTAAACACTGCTGAGAGAAAAGAGGCGAATTAAGACAGTTATTTGCTAACTTTGTTTTAATCACTTCCCGAAGACTCTGCAAACCCTTGTTGAACCCCTGTCGTTCTCTAGAGAAGCAATAGTTACAAACTTGATGTGCAAAATATCCTGCTTTGGAGTTCTCATGATTGCGAACTTTTTGCTGTGTTGATCGAAAAGTTCTCTTATGATTATTTTTCTGTATTAACTGCTATTAAGAACTTTTAACTGTAGAGGCAAGGTTTTATTATGAGCTGATATGAATTTCCTTACAAAGTAGCTGTGTGCTCATTAGTTTAGTTCAATCTTAACAAAAAGCCTAAATCATCATGTATCTCTTCCAGGAATTCTCTGAGTGGCTTTGTGAGGTTTTCACAAAAAGAATTGAGTTGGTTTTTTCAGTTTCTGTAGAGTTCGAATTCTCCCATCTCCGCTACTTTTTTTTAACCCTCATTTTGATCAAAAAGTCTACATTTCCAAGGAATAGGATATAACCAACTAGATGTACATATGACATCCTTGTTCAATTGAGTCATACTTTTTTTTTTTCTTTTGTTTTTTTTTTCTCTTTTTGCTTGAAAGAGGAGTCATGGCCTTCTAGAAGGTAAATGTTGTTCTTCTCTCGTGTGAGGCTCCTTGTATAGATAAGACTTTGAAATTGGAAATTCAAGCTTCTATCTGTGCTTAAACTTTGAAAATTTTCCTCTTGGCTTTTCAGTGAAAGACATGCGGACAAAAATATTTGTTCTTAAAAAAAAAAAAAAAGATAACAATTGAGTGTTCTAGTATTATATTCATTTTTTTTTTTCAAGAAAAAATAGCATGCTACCGTTATATTCAAAGGACTTTAAACTAAGAAACATTGAGAGGCAACTAGGCCTCAAAGTAAAAAAAAAAAAAAAAAAAAAAAAAAAAAAAAAAAAACTAGACACACCACTCGACCCAAGAATGGCGAAGGAGCATCCTCTCCCGCAGTTGCCTCAAGTTGGCTCTTCTATTTTCGAAGATTTTCTTATTTCTTTCCCACCATATTATCCACCAAGAAACAACTACAAGCGCGCATTCCAATTTTCCTTCGCACCCCCCTATACTACTAACACATGCTTCCACAATAATGATACTGAATTACACTGACGAATAAACTATTTATTCAACAACAAAGCTCCTAGCAACGCTTTAGCCCCTTCACACCCTATTAGAAGGTGGTTTGGTGCTTTGGTGCTCCACAGCCGATCGAAAATTACGACTTTAACACTCCCATTTTGTAGAAAGTTAAACACAGACTTTATAGAAAAACTTTCCGATTCGGACCACCTCCATGATACTACATCACACCCGATACCAAGACTAAATCTCGACAGCAACACTTTAAAATCCTGCACCGCTGGACACTCCCTTTCGTTCCTCAAAGGTAACCCCTTCAGGATCTTCCTCCACCTTCAACCCCCGCTTCCATAGCACTCGAACACCCTGCAATTTTTGTTAACCATCTTTGAGAAGATACTCGAAAATTGAGAGCAGAGGGGGGTCATTCCCATCCATTTGTCCCGCCACAACTCCACTCTTCTCCCATCACCCAGCACATATTCCGTCCTGCGCATGAACACCTCCTTAATCCTCAGAACACTTTTCCACCACTGCGAGTATTACATTCATATCATATCCATGCTCAAAAGTAGCTGTTCATATCATATACATGTTCTAAAGTAGTTGTTTAGTTGATATAGCTCGCATTTACATTACTAGAGTGTTTGGGTGAACGTAAAATCTAAAAAATTAATTTTTATGAAAAAAAAAATATTTTATACTTTGTAGTATTTAGTTTATAGGAAAATAAAAAGTAGTTTTCCATCAATATTTATTTGGTTGAAAGAAAAAAAAAAAAAATTGTTTGGTTAGATGAAAAAAATAAATGAAGAAGTTTTTGTTTTTTTGCCGATTTTTTGTGAAAAATAAAAACACATTATTTTTTTCAAATCAGTAAAAATAATTTTTTGAAAAACGGTTAATGACTAAACAAACATACGAAAAATAATTTTTTAAGCCAAAAAATAATTTTTATTGCATTTTACGGCCAACCAAACACATCCTAAGGAATTGTTTGGTTTTACATAAAATTGTGAAAATAAATTTTGGTGTTATTAAGTTTTTAACCTTTAGATTAAAAAATGTGTGGTTAAGATGATAGTGGGCTCCTTAGATTAATAGGTGGTTGGAAAAATAATAAAATCTATCAATAAAAATGATCAAAATGGTTGATCTAAGAGTAGAAAATTTAATAGTACCAAATGTTTGGTGCTATTGATAGCATAGTAGCCGAACTCTCTCTCTATATATATATCATATTATTTTATATATTATACATATTTTATTACTACTATATTATATCATATTATATTCATAATTAAGATGATGGATGTCCATAAGAACGATGAATTATTATTTTCCTATGGAGTGTACATATGCATCACACTTCAATCCCTTTCCTGACCCATCACGCATCTCATATTTTTAATTTAATCCTCAAAATTTTAAATATAAAAGCAACTACTAAATATGCTAATGACATATATTGAAATGTAGTATAAAAATATTATAGAAATTAAAGTTTATAATTTTCTGATATTATTTAACTTGCCATCAAATCGTCTCAAAATTTAACTATTTTAGTGATCTACATGATGTGTTTTTTTGTTTAATGATGCTGTATATTCTAATTAGTAAAAGTTTTAATAATTTTTTTTTTTTTAAACTATCTAGATCAAAATAAATAATCTTAATTTTGAATTTGAGAATTCTATCATAGATTTTTATATGCTTGTTTGTTTTTGACTTTTCATTATGCCGCATTTGATGAATTAGAAAATAATTTTAAAAAATTATAAAATTTTATTTCTATAAGGATCAAACTTAAACGGTATAGATCATTGATGCGGATGTTCCATCATTAAAAAAAAAAAAAACTCAATAGTATCAAAATCTCAATATTTAATATTTTTATATTAATTAATTAAATAAAATATTATTATTTTAAAATTATAAATTTTTTATTTTTACAATTTCAATCTAACTATTCAAACTTTATTTTTTTATTCTCAAAAATAAATTAATTTTTATTCAAATACAAAATTAATTTTATTCTTATTTATTTTAAAAATTATATCTAAATAAATAATTTTTATTTAAATTCGAACGAAAGGATATTTTATTATGACTTGTACTTCGTGCTTTGGCTTTGTCTTTGCGCTTGGAGTTTTTATTTTCCGTCCGAAATGGTTGAGAAGCAAAAAGCCTAATTTTTCTGTAAATCGTTAAACATATTTTACAGAATGTATTTTTTAAGATTTTTTTTTTTTGAAAATAATCTTCTAAAAATTTTTATTTTTGAAAATAATCTTACAAAATTTGTATTTACAAAATTACTTTTATAGATGTTATCTGTCCGCCACGCGGACCTGCCACGTGAGTGAACGAAGCAGATGTGAAATGAGTTGAATACAAGTAACCATCTCCCGTTTAAACACAGAAATTCTTCGTGTTTAAATACAAAAAATAATTTTCGTGTTCATATTCTCCGTATAATAAAATTTTTATTTTTGAAAATGGTTCCGTATAATTGAAACCAAAATCTATATTTTAAATTAAAATTTGAATTTAAAAATCAAATCAAGATTTGAATTTAATTTTTCATTACTTTAATTTAAATTTAAATTTAAATTTTAAATTTAATTTATATCTTAGATTTGAATTTCAAATTTCAAATTTATATTTTCATCACGTATTTGAATTTTAAATTTAAATTCTAATTTTAAATTTTCAAAATTAAAATTTAAAATTAAAACTGATTTTGGATTTCAAATTTGAATTTAAAATTGATTTTGGATTCAAATTTCAAGTTCAAATTTACTTTTGAATTCAAATTCATATTTTGCACTAGTTTTAAATTCAAATTGAGATCTTGAATTTAATTTGAATTTCAACTTTAATTTTAAACTTTAAATTCAAAATATTAAAATTGAATTTAAATTTTAAATATTAATTTAGGTTCGAAATCAAATTTCAAATTTATATTTAAAATTTGAATTTAAATTTAAAAATCAAATCAGATTTAAATTTAAATTTGAAATTTAAATTTAAATTTAAATTAAAGTGATAGAATTTTGAATTCAAATTTTGATTTGATTTTTAAATTTAAATTTTAATTTAAAATATAGATTTTGATTTTAATTGCACAGTCAAAAATAAAAATATTATTATACGGAGAATATGAACACGGAGAATGGTTCTCCCTGTTTAAATACGGAGAATAATTTTTCGTGTTCAACAAATTTTCGGTCTACCTCTCCCGCTCACGTAGCGGGTACATGTGGAACACAGTTGATACTTATAAGATCATTTTTATAAATACAAAGTTTATAAATTTATTTTTAAAAATAAAATTTCTTTTTTACGTTTAAATAAATCTTTATAAAAACGGCGTTTTGAAGGAATACTCAAAAGAGTTTTGAAAGGAAGAAGCGCTCGCCGTTGCCTTCCGACACGTTTTAAGCCATCAATGATTAGTGTGGCAATTGTTACCCTCACCCTCGAACTCAGGAAAAGGCCAAAAAGTAAAACCTAGCATGATGGGCTTCATCACCACCCCACTTACTAGCCGTTGTTGGTTTACGCTCCAACGGTCACATCCTGCTCTATTTAAACTTCTTCAAACTCCCCGAAGCATCAGTGCTCGAGTAATCGGAAACACATTATAATTCCCTCAAAAAAAGAAAAAAGAAAAAAAAAAAAAAAACATTACTGAGCATGGTTTACTTTGCCAATCTTCGAAGTTCTTCCTGGCTCTCTAACCTTCTCCTATCATCTCTAAACCTCCTTCTCCTCCTTCTCTCCTCGGCCTCATTCACCCCTATCTTCCTCTTTAGAACTTCCCCGACCTCTTTCGGCTGGGCCCTCGTCACAGTCTCCGCCACCACGCTCCTCTCCTCGCTCGTCGGCTTTTGCTCCCAGCTCACCCACCCCTGTTTCATCACCCACGTCTCACTCGTACTGGCTTCGTCAATCGGGCAGGTGCTCGGCTTCCTCTGGCTCTTTCTCAGGCACGATTCGAGCCTCGGGCTACTGGGCTCAGTGAGGAGCCTGCAGGAGCAGTGGGTGTTGCTAGTATTAGAGGAAATGTTGTTGCTTGCGATGTTTCTAATCCAGTCAGTGGTGCTGATACTAACTCGTGTGGTGGAGAAGAGGTGGGCGAAAGAGTACGAGGAAGTAGAGGTGGAGAGGGAGGCAGCGGCGAGGAAGAGGAGTTGGAGAATGACTCGGGTGCAGGAGGAGGCGATGGCAAATGCCGCAGCGATGGCACAGCTGAGGGCGAGGGAGCTGGATGAGAAGATGAAAGCTAAGTGTGGGCAGCGATCTAAAAACGAGTTTGAAGAGTGTTGAAAAGGGTGAGGATGCTGCAGCTTGTATGTTTTTGTAGTGTGGGTTTGATTTGGTTGGTCATTATAGGGTGGCCATAACAAACTCAGGTTATTAGTCCTACTATATGTGGCTCTGATGCTGAACCATATCCAGCTTGTTATTGAGGTCAATAAAATTGTTGTCTGCAAATGGTGATTACAAAGGGACGAAAAAAGATAAGATGAAAATAAGTTACACGGCTATTGATAACATCGTCAAAATAAATAGCAGCAGCATTAGTAGTTGATCCAAATAATTGAAATTGTATGAACAATATGACAACCTGGGAGTACTACTAAAGAGTAATGAAAATCCAAATCCTAAGTCTTACTTTTATGGATTAGTCCGCCACAGTAATGATTCCTAATGAAAATACAGCATTTTTCTATCCGGTATTGTAGAACGTAGGAAAAGCAGTACAACACCCTTTCGGACATCGAGGGTCTAAACTTGGCTCCGCTCTCCTACATCCATCTTATTTTTACAAAGTTGATGTTCTCAGTCGAGTTTTAGGATAGTAGTACAACACCCTTTCGAACATCATCATCCATCTTATTTTTACAACGCAGAACTTCTCAATTGAGTTTTACACAAAAATGGATGTGGCTAAGACTAGCTCGCTAAAAGTCTAACTAGCAGAAAAACCAAACACGCGCCGAAAATGAAGTTAGACTAATAATTTACAGAATAATCAGACAAAGATTTGGCGTAATTGGTGGACCTAAGGAAGTGTTATACACAGAATCTTTACCTCATCTATCTAGATCTTGTGCGTAAAATTGGTGCTTCTCTTTTGTCTGAAATGATCCATGTAGCTGCAGAAGCAATGAATTGCTGACGACGAAGATAGAGCTCAAAGCCATCAAACCTCCTATTGATCAATCACAAAAGTAGAATTAATAATTTTGGAGTGAGAATTTGTCAGCTTTGACTTTCCTGTCCTAAATTTCATACAAGAAATAATGGATTTATGTGCCGACAGAGTACCAGAAAGAGACGGTGTCATGGCAAAATCAAACTGAGGAAGCAGCACCCCAGCGGCAATGGGAATGGCAACTACGTTATAAGCCACAGCCCATGCTAGATTCTGATGGACCTTCGCCATTGTTGCTTGAGCGAGAGAAAGGACATCTAATACCTGTATAAAATAGACAATTCACAAGATATCAGGTATGGTAAGATCGAGACTGGCATGACAATAGCACATTATATGAGTGCAACTGAGTAGTTTAATGAGCCTGAATTACACTGTAGAATACTTCTCAAATGCTTAAAAGAAGATTTTGTATGATAGTTACTGTACCTGAAACTTCAATTGCACAAGCAGTGATATGAAAAGAAGAATATATCATTTATTTGTAGGAAGTAGTTGTTGTCATGACAGATGATGCATTAGAAGATTAATTTTTACAAGCTTTAGTAGGCTCACAAAGAGCTCAAAATAGAAGCAGCAATCCAAGTTTTCCAGAAATACAACACCAAGTTTCAATTGATTTCAACAGGATTTTGTCTACCAAGATAATAAGAAGATTTCTTCTGCACATGATTAATTTTACTCAAGTATTTTGCTTGCATAAATATAAAGATGTGTCAAACCGAAATAATGATAAGGCCGTGTAGAAATGGTAGTGCTGTTGATGCTTTACCTGGGAAAGCCTATTGCCAAGTAGAATAACTGATGCGGCATCTGATGCAGCATTCTCCTTCGCTTCAGTTTGTAAAGCAACTCCAACATCAGCAAGTGCCAAGGATGGTGCATCATTTATGCCATCGCCAACCTATAACACAAATGAAAAACGTAAGTAGTCTTCTCTCGTTTATGCCATAAACATATGCATATGGTAAAATTTCTATGTAGTTTAGTAGATAGAAGTGGAAATTTTTTTTCCTAAAGGGGCAGTCTTTATTGACGTGAAGAGAAATCCAAGGCAATAAGTAGCACACTGAACCATATAGGGAATCGTGTACATGGAAGATGGCAAGAGATGCAATAAGAAATTCATAGGCAATTCAATTTTCAGGTTCAAGATATTAAACATAAATGTGAGTCTTGTTGAGCTATGAGATCAATTGGATTACCATTGCAATGCTATGCCCTTTAGCTTGCAAACTTGATATAACACTCGATTTCTTCTGTGGAGCTAAGGATGAGTTTAGGTTTTCACTTCCAATTCCAACCATCTTACCAACACTTGCCACTGCTTCTTTCCTGTCACCCGATAGGAGGATTGTTTTGATTCCCTTTGCCTGAAGCCTTTTTCATTCCAAATAAATAAGTGTGAGCGATCTATCCACTAAGTACTCGATCAGACAAACATATTTTAGAGGATAAGATAGACATTAATAATCAACACTAGAAAAGTTATCAAGCATAGGGTAGTTGTTTCACCAATGTAGTTGAAATCCCAATCCAAAAAAACTGATGATTAATATCCACAGTTTTATTGAAGAGGGAGTGCAGCTGAAAGCAAATATGGCCTCTTGCAGGCTGCTGCCGAATATTTCAGAAAAAAATCTATTTCTTTTCACTTGGATATTGTGTTCAAAGAATACCTTTCAACTGTAGATTTTGCATCATCACGCAAAACATCTGAAATTGCTATAGCACCAATTATGCCTTCCCCTTCACAACCAACATAAACAATTGATTTAGAGTGGTTAGAAGATGATTCCAGCCTGGAGGAATCCATAGCTACACGAAGTTCAAGATCCATCAAATCATTTAGCGAGGCCTTCTGTTGAAAACGTTCGTGAACCCAATCTTTCGTGCCAGCTGCAACCAAAGATCCATCTACTTCAGCTAAGCAACCAAAACCAGGTTCCGCCAATTGTCCTCTTGTGCTTGGAATTTCCAAGTTTAGCAACTCTGCTTTGTTCATAATAGCCCTTGCAATCGGATGGGAAACTGTTCTCTCCACTGCAGCAGCTAGCCGAAGAATTTCTGATTCTTTATACGCCAAAGAGGCAACAGCTGTAACAACTGGTCTTCCTTCAGTAAGAGTACCTGTCTGACAGTTGAAACTCATAGGGTATAAGGAGATATGTTAGAAATAAGGTGATATTGGTGCATACCTGCGGTTGTTTTTTCTTTTTTTCCCCCTAAAATGTAGGACAAGAAAAAAAGAACTGATTAAGACATAAAAGAGTACCTTATCTAATGCAACAATGTCTATCCCAGCCAAACGTTCCAAAACATCACCTCCTCTGATAAGAAGTCCTTGTTTAGCCCCTGTTTTTTTATTAAAGATAATAGGCATTTAAAAACAACAGTCGATCATACACAAACAAGGGTAAGCGTTTTGGCAGAAATCCATTATGAACAACAGAACCACATCCATGAGGTGAAAAAACAATCCAATAGCAGCAAATGCACAGCAGTCCATGCACTACCAAATTAACTTGATAAGCAACCAAAGGATGGGGATCGATAGCCATAAAGGATGATCAATACATTGTGAATTAATATGCTACAGTTTTGAGCAAAAATGATACATTGGATTCTTTTAGTAAAATTTGATAAGAGATACACAAGCTAAAGCAATCAGTTGGTATAAATAAATTACCAAGAGAAGTGCCAACTAAGATAGCTGTAGGTGTAGCTAGCCCCAGAGCACAAGGGCACGAAACCACCTGAAAAGTGGCAATCATTATAGAAGGAAACAAACAGAAAAAGGGGAGAATTTAGTCAATGATATTGCAAACTATTATGAGAGCTAGATCAATTAAGGAGATAACAAAGTTAATTCGTATTTTCTCATGCATATTATCGAGGAAATTATTGTGAATGGCTTGCTTCAACATCATGAGATTTTATAAGCAGTTGAAAACTGACAAATGAAGATTTCGTCATGTTTAAGTAAATAATGTTTTCATAGCTGCAAATAACTCAGTTTTTGAAATAAATAAAAAAGTACAGATCTTCAAGTGAGGAGATGCACTTCGCAAAAATGGATACTCAATAACACTTACCAGTACATCCACTGAAAGTTTCAAGCTTAAAATCAATGAGCTCCCATCAGGACCTGCAATATCATTGAGAAGCACTTCTGGAAAGATGTGTGATCCTATGTAATACCTAAATATTTGTTCAAATAATAACATTTAGAAAGGCCCAAGCAATATGATCTAATAATTGAAAAAGTAAATGCATTGAAAGAACTATCAATCATTCCACCTTATAGGCATTGAAAGAAACATTTGCTCACACCATCAAACAACAGAGAAAGGAAGAACAAAACACCATCTTGAACTAACTATGGATTGGGGCTAGGATTGACAGGCAAAAAATATAGCCAAGCCATATGTCAAATGGTAACAATTTCCTCAACACTAATTATACTAACTCCGCACTTTACAATGAGAAACTCAGAGATTGCAACTAAGCAATATGTGCCAAACTGTTCAGCTACTATAGAAATATCGCGCTGTAATGATACTTGTCGCTAGAACAGTAAGTTTGAGGTTGTCTTAGAGACTTTCAAGTTCACATGATAAAGTAGAAGAAATTTTGTGCCTTTCTACCATCTTACAAAATGGAAATGAGGCATCAAGATTATCATTGATACAAGTGTTTCAACTAAAATCCAGCTAGAAAGTTAAAGCGCACCAGAAAAAGAATGTTGCAGCCGACAATGTCATGACACTGTATACAAATGGCCCAGCAATTGAATCAGCAAGTCTTTGAATAGGAGCTTCACGTGCTTGCGCATCCTCAACCTGTGAAAAAATGCATTTAAGAAAAATCCTTTAATCTTCAAACAATTTTAAGTGTTGACTTGGTGGATGAAATCATGTGCCAACCATGCGAACTATCTTGGCAATTGTTGACAAAGCTCCAGTTGTTGTAGCTTTAATCCTCAGAGGCCCATCCTGAAAGATAACGTTAACAACGAGCATGTTATCATGCATTACTTTACAAGCATTTTAGAATGTCCAGTACTTCTCTCACTTCTAAAGCAGCCTCTACATCTTAGGAGAATGAGGTTAACCTTTTTCAATGCTGAAAGAAGAATATTTGACTCTAGGTTGCTTGAGGACTTATACCCTTAAATGCCCTAGTGATTATGTAAAAGAACATCCTAGAGGATAGAATAAATTTGAAAGATGAGCATACCCAGTTTACAGTTCCTGAAAAAACAGACAGGCCTCTTTCCTTGAATACTGGAAGAGATTCCCCAGTCAGCATAGATTCATCAACAAAACTCTTGCCTCCAAGAACATCACCCTGCATCACAATTTGCCCAGAACTGTAATGCAACAATGTGATTCCATAGGATCAGAGAATTTTAAGATAAGGTAAACATTTCTATCAATCTTATTGTCAATTAGAGGTGTGAAAATTGAATCTTGAAAGACCCTAGCACATAGCTATATAATGATGGCAAATGTTTAATAAGGCCAAAAAAGCAAAGGCCTGATAAGCAATCAATTAGCAACAGCCGACAAACGTCAAAAATTGCCATTCAGCATCCAAAAGAAGAAAAATAATTAAGATAAATAATACATCAATCACAGTAACATACATCCACAGGAATAGTCTCCCCTGGCAAGACCAATATAGAATCTCCAACACGAACATCATCAATTGGGACTTCAATGCTAATCGTATCTGCACTTAAAACACCACCTGATGAAGAGCCCTCCTCAGAGGAAGTAATTACTAATCGTGACTGAGGGGATACTAAGGACTGCAAAAGAAATGGAAAGAAACAAACTTAGTTCTTCTAAAATCAACAAGTTTCCAAGAGAAATTAGAGATACTGTGCAAGCTGATAAGAACAGCATTTTCTGCAATTTTTCAGGATTTAATAAAACTTTAATGGCTGAATAGACATTTAAAAGATGATCAGTATATGTGTTAAAAGCCCCATGAGATCATATTTCTGTACTGAGCATCTAATGTAAGGTGGTTTTAGATTGTAGTTGAATGCAGAACTTCAGTTAGCTGGTTGAATAAGTCCTCTTTATTTTTCCTTTTCTTTTCTGAATTGGTGTAGGCAGAGAATTCAAGCCCAACAATCATATCCCAACACTCTACATTTGTTAGCTCTTCCAATATTTAAAAGCATATATCAATAGGCCTGACCAGCACACTAGTTAGGAGTAAAATCTTCGGTGGTATTACACCAAAAGCACTATTATTAGGTGCGCGTATTGTCAGTGTACAGATTGTAAACAGTCCATATATGAACTTTCCCTGAATGAAATGAAGCAGCAAATGAATGAGGAAAGATTATCTACCGCATGACATAAAACAATTTGTTACAAAACATAAACTTACCAAGAGCTCATTCATGTCACTAGATGCCTTCAGCCTAGCTCCTTCTTCAAGAGAACGTCCCAAGAGAACAAAACCAAGAAGCATGACCTGCATGCTAAGAACAACTTTCTTGAATGAGAAAGACATTTGAAAACCAGAAAGTATCTGCTTATGGCAATCTAAATGGTCTAGCTTGTGTATTTGTAGCATATAAATTCAACTAATCAGTAGAAAGAAGCATATGAAGCTGATGTAATGTTGGAAGTACAACACAATATAGGAACCTTTTTTTTGAGCTTTCTTTCTTCATTATCATAAAATGAAAATTATTGATCTAGTTACTGAATAATGATATCACAATAGCTAATGAAGTAGAAAGCTTGCTATGTTTTGTGATTATAGGCCCAATGAGCCTTGAATTTGCAACCTTGATGAAACACTTTTCAGCAAAATAGACCTTATTTGGGTGATATTCCTCTGTCGACCTGAGGAGGAGACTCAAAGCACTAAGAATGCATAATGAATTTTAGCAGATTTAATTTCTCTAAAGCTTTTAAACACATTACGCTAAAGTCCCATCCATAAGAAAGCAAAGCAATAATTGACAGAGGCAATTAAAGTAAATATGAAACAACAAGTAAGTTCATATCGTAAAAGACGTCCAAAGTTTATGAGAGAGAGAGAGAGAGAGAGAGAGAGAGAGAGAGAGAGAGAGAGAGAGTAAAATAACTAACCGGTTCATCAAAAAAGGATGCTTCCCATTCAAGCCCAGGGTTCAGCAATGACACCTTTTAAGAAATATAACATTTAGCACAATTGATTATTCAATGCAGACAGAAGGAACTCAGTAAGGCAAACATATCCATTCAAGGAAGCACTAATGATACCAAGTCAAATATTCTGATTTACTTACTGCACTAAGAAGGAATGCAGCAATAGATCCAAACCCCACAAGAGAGTTCATGTTAGGGGACCCTTGCTTGAATGCTCGAAGACCATCAAAAAGTATATCTGCAAAGTAAATTAGAACATAAGATGAGAAAAATTGGAAATGCTTGGAAAGCCATATAATCATGGTAATTTGTTTCCGCCTATTGTTGGAATTAAATCTGATCTGTATCTCCACTCTCTTTTACTTCTTGTTTCTAGAAAAAGGTAAGAGCTAATGATAAAAATTTTTGAATAAATGAACACAACAAACCAATCCCACAGTTGGAGAGATGCAATCAATAGAATTTAGCAAATGAGATGAAATAACAAAGGCTTCAGGATGGACATACATCATGCAAATTTGTCATAGAATTGTGCAAAGGAATACACAGAATAGAAATGGAAAACTGTGAGAAAGAATATAAATACACTAAATCTAGAAGAATAAAAATAAAGACATCTGATATTTGAAGACCTACTAAATTTTACTCTAGGGCATTCTAACATAATTAGGATAATGCTGAAATATCAGGAAAGCTAATGCATGAAAGTACATAATAACGGAATGACAGGCAGCATAAAAAGGTATTTAAGATTTATAAGGAGATTTGATGACCAAGCACTTGATTAGTTCGTAATCTATATATATTCATCTCTGCATACGCTGATGCATGGACAGCTATTTGGAACAATTTTTTTCCACAATATGCTGGTATATTAGGGATGCTGCCAAAACAAGAGAAAAGCAAATTCAACTAGTCAAGTAACTCATATAGAAAAATACCAATGAAAGTGTCAATCATAAAAACAATGCTGCAAGTACCTCTGCCGGGTCCAAACAATGAGACCATAGCAATGCCACATTTCACATAAGAATTGTGCAATATCTCCCACAAAGACCCTGCATCAGCCAATAATCAATTAATCAACCAACTGTTGCACAGCCATATAACACCATGCAGATTATACATTCAATTAACCGCTCTAAGAGGATAGTAGAGATCTGAAACAAATTATAAATTGATCAATATTGTGACGAAGATGAAAATAATTTCAACTCATGAGACAAAACCTCACCATGAGCGACGTGAATTCCAAGTGAATGCAAGAGGTGCGACGCGTGCGATCCACAGCAGAGCGCCACCAGCGTCCAGGCGAACGCCACGCGGTTGCGGCTCCTCGCAAGCAGCTCCTCCTTCCTCTGCGCCATCTCCTTCAGCTTCCTCACGTTCTCCCCAACCCCCGACCCCGACCTCGTCCTCCTCCTCGAGGGGAACCCGCACTCCGTCAACCTAGCGGCGAGCTCCTCCGCCACCGCTTCTTCCTCCGCCGCCGCTCCCGTGCGGAGCCGCACAGCCGCGGTCTCCATCAGCATGTTGACCACCGCCGACTCGACCCTCTCGTCGGCGGCGAGGATCGACCGGACGCGGGAGGCGCAAGCGCCGCACATCATGCCGCCGACCTCGAGGAGCTCGGAGGAGCCCTCCCGCGCCCCACGCTGGGAATCGCCTGCGGGGGCGCCGATCTCCACAGCCTTCGCGCGGGGGAGGCGGAGGAGCCTCGGCGGCGGCCCGCGGCGGAGGTAGAGGCGGAGGGGCGGGAGGGAGCGGGGGAGAGCGTGCCCTCGAGCGGATCCCGCGACGCCGACGTAGTTTCTAGGGTTAGGATTGGAACCCGGCGAGAGGGCGAGACGAAGAAGAGAGGCGGTCGCCATTGGAGGAGGAGAAGAGGAATGGTGGGGAGTTGGTTTGGACGGCTTCTACAGTGAATAAGAGATTTGAAGCGGAGGAGGAAGAGTACTCTAACGAGAATACGTTCACGCCAAAGTTGACTAATCCTACGTGGCAGAAACCTAGACGCGACACGTAAGATGGGCCTCGCAAAAGAACCTGCAATTTTCGGTTCACGTTTTTCGACCACATTATTTTTTTATTTTATTTTTTTCAGCCACATTTTCCTCGAGCTGGATATGTGGTGCGAATCCTAAAATCCTGATTTCCCGTCACCGTAAATAGCTGCGAAATATTAGAATGGCTTTTGTGACGAGGTGACAAAGCTTAGATTTACGGGAAGGTGAACGGATTCAACATATCCAATGTGCCGAGAAGAGTAGTGATTGTTGCGAGTTGCGACGCATCCCAAAAGCCCCGGGATAGGAGAAATTATCTCCTGCACCAGGTGGGAACCGTTCGGAGCGATTTTTTTAAACCCGAATTCGAATTGAACTGACTATCGAATTCAAATTTGATGAATTTTAAAAATTTATATTTAAATTCGAATCGGATTAAACATTTAAAATTTAAATCTGAAATAATTATTTTTTTTATAATATTTTAAAATATATTATATTAAATTTAAATATAATATCAAATATTTATATACACATATATTATATAACGTAAAATTAATTCGGATTCGAATTCGGATTCGATATAATTAAAATTTATATCTAAATTCAAATCCTTTTTATTTTTTATATTCATATCCGAATCCCAATATCTGATTAACATCGGATAAATTTATTTCGTTCGGATTTGAATTTGGATAAAATTTTCGGTATCCGTAACTATTGACATCTCTACATACAACCTTAACATTTAAAAGACCTCTTTGTACGCAGAATTTGTAAATTTTATACATTTATTTTTAAGTAATTAAAAAATATATATATATTTTTTACTGTAAGTTATAAGACTAGTTAATTTTAAATCTCTTAATTTATTTTTAATTTAAAATTTTAATTTAAACAAATTAGATAGAGCGCACGAGACATGAGCATACACCTGGTGCATGTGATAACTTCTTATAGGATAAACACGAGGATAGAGATAAATAGACTGATTCTGCTGTTGAAGTGGAAAAATTAGGACCGTCGACTAGAAAAACACGAGCTTGCTCATCCAGCTCGTATTCAAATAAACAGAGTTGATTCCCAAACAGTAAATTAGATTATCAATTTTAATATTAAAAAATATATTAAAATTAAATTAAAAAATTTAAATCGAATAATTAAGATTTATAAATAATATAAAATCTATACCATATAAATATATGATATAAATTTAAAAAATTGCTCAAATAATAAAAATTTATATATATATATATATATATATATATATATATATATATATATATATATATATATTCGAGCCAAACACAAATCAGCTGATCCCTATTCAGCTAATAAAAATTTAAAGTTGAAAAATTCAAACTTGTTTATTAGATGAGTCGATCAATTTCGAACTCAGTTTGAATTGAATTATAATCCCAATATAAGGTAGGCCCAGTGAAATAAAACTGAGGATAGTGGTTTGGCATGAGAGACATACGATTTTGGCTTGTTTGGAAAGCGGAGGGGATAGGAATGCTGAAGAAAATTCTTTCCTCTATAAAGTGTAGATGGATGGATTATAGAAACTGGAATAACGTGTTTAATCACTTAATGAGAGTTCAACATTGGACCATATACTACCAAAAGCTCATTAGTCTAAAAAAACTGCTAAATTGGTCAGCAGAAATAAAAGCCAATTGCACATGCCAATGCAATCATTAAAGAGAATATAATAACTTTATTATTAACATATAGGCATATAGCTTTGTTAATTAAATACAATTATATTTTTTATTAACAAATTTAATAAACATGATCTGCTTCACATAAAAATAACTGGATTAATGTCCCTTTTTCAGAGAATAGCATGCCCATCATTGTAGCCGATGGATCTATTCATAAATTCAAAGAATTTATATATAGTTATAAATTTAATAAATAAAAATAAAACGTTTTATTTTAAAATTATTGGTCTGGTCTTCCGAGACAATAATAAGTGTAAGATAAAAATTCATACAAGTTTTAATTAGAAAGATTGATGGGAGGTTAACGAGTGAGATTTTTAAATTTTTTTTGGTTAATTTAGCCTTAAATTATACATTTTTGGGTGTTTCCAGTGTATAGTCGGCAACGTATCCGTTGGGGTGCCGAAGCCTCCGCTGACATTAAACTCGGCGACAATCTCATAGGAGTCGGCACCGTTTTACTCTCTTCTCTATGAACCGTACACGTGGATACTGAATTGATCAAACGGATCCTTCCTTTCCCTCCATCCCCGAACGAACGTTATCCGCTCCGTTCCTCTCCCTCCATTCGTCTCCTTCTCCCTCTCTCCTCCCACCTCTCCTCCTCTCAAACCCTAACAATGGCGCCTCTCCCTCCCCACGACAACCCTCAAACCACCACCACTAGCACCTCCATCCCCCATTTCAGCTTCCTTCTCTCCTCCCCCTTCCTCCGCCTCCCCTTCTCCTCCCCGACCCACCACCACCCCTCGTCAAAGCCGCTCGCTCCCGATCCAACGGCCCCAAACGCCCTCCCCTCCCTCCTCTCCTCCGCCGAGCTCCGCCTCAAGGAGCTCGCCTCCGCACTCTCCGACCACCCTTTGCTCAAACCCTTGCTCTCGTTCCATTCCCACCTCCGCAGCTTCTCCCAGGTGAGGCGATCCTCCCACTAGGTTTATTTTGCAGCTATATGTCCCTGCAAAATTTGAAATTTGCAAATTTATTGCTGCAAAGTTTTGATTCTCGAATATAGCCATCCACAGTTTCAAATTGGTACATATTTCTCCTGCAAACTGTGATTGCTAACTTTTTACTGTTAACGTCACTGTGCTCTCGAAAATTTTTGTTTTTAAAGAATATTTCAAGGCTTTAGGACTTAGGGTTCATGCAGAATGATACGAGAGATAGAGTAGTGCATTGGAAATAAAATATAATGGTAGAGATATTTATTTAAGGGTAGAGTTGTTATGTTTACACACACACACACACACAAAAAACTTTAATTGGTCAACTGACAATGAGGGATAAATTTATAAAATTTGAGCATTTAGAGTCGTTTATTTGATGATTACAACTTTTGAGGGACCAGTCTGCAATTTCTTTACTACTTTGCAAGGATATGTGGGAAATTTTCCCTTTGTTGAATCTAAGGTTTTTTATATTTTTTGGGTTCTGCGTCCAGATCCATTGCAGAGGAGCAAGGAATCTGAAACTGTTGTCGGATCACGGCTTTGCGGCCATCTTGCCGGGTGATTCGGTGGCAGGACTGGTCGTTGCCAATGGAATCATGAACTTCTTGAACATTTACAATACGTTACTAGTGGTTAGGCTAGTGCTAACTTGGTTCCCCAATTCTCCTCCGGCCATCGTCAACCCTCTCAGGTACTGTTATTGATAGGCTCTGACATTTGGAAATGAGTTAGTTAGCAAAAGAATTTGGCACATTGAATTCTCTCCCCAGGCCAATCTGTTCAACGTAAGAAGAATAATACTTCAGGTGGAAAGGTGACCATAAGATTATACGGCCTATTTAAAATGAGTTGTTATATCTGAATTCACTCAGGGTTCATGTACTTGTAAGTTGGAAAGTAGCTATATATTGGGTATTGGGTATTGGCTAGGATTTACTTTCCTATTGATGGTAATGAAACAATTTTGACAACAGTGTTGTGCTTTAAAATGCATCACATCATATAAATTGGATTACCAGAGTCTCATCTCATAAAATTGCTTTAAATGGAAGTACCTCGCCACTTGTATCTAAACCTCCTCTGACCTCTTCCCCGTAAGAACCTCGAGCTTAAATTGAACCTACTATTTACCTAATCCACTACAAATTACCAAACTCAACAGTAAGGGAAGTAAAGAAAAAGCAGTACTCAAATTACAAATTACCTGTATCATTATCTATATGGAAAACAAAATCATAAATATTAACTGCAAGTATGCAAGCATTAGCGAGGTACTTATTTAGGATGCAACTTTAGATTCTTCTTTGCCTCTTGCATGTGATCATTTTAAGTTCGAGTCTTTTTATTGTAAATCCACTAAATTATTATTCCTCATGTTACAATTGATGCACCGAATGGAAACTTTACATTCATTTTTCTTTGCATAGTTTTCAATTCCTTTCTGTTTCTGAAATTCATGGCTTTCGCTTCTAATTGTGGTGCAGCACATTATGTGATCCGTACCTTAACATATTTCGTGGGTTAATTCCGCCCCTTGGTGGAGCGTTGGATCTATCACCCATACTGGCTTTCCTAGTTCTCAATGCTTTTACCAGCACTGCTGCCGCACTTCCTGCTGAACTTCCTTCCTCAACTCCATCTCAGGAAAGCACTTCTCATTTGATGCCTCTCAACCTCACAGCAGCGCAGAGAAAATGGATGCAAAGGGTATCCTCAAAGAAATCCAAGTAAATCGAAGGAAATGATTAAGTGCCAATGCTTTTGTATCCTGAATATCCTGTTGCACGTGGCAGAAGCTGGGTCAATCTGCATTTTTTTTGTTTCTAATTTCAGTTTTGGATATTTGATCAGGTGCTTTTAATTCTTGGCGTGTAATTAATATCTTACTCTAACATGAATATTTAATTAGTTATTCCTTCTTTCTTTGTTGTCAACCTTTTTCTCTTATAGCTCTTACATTCAGGATGGTGTTTGCTTTTACCATTATAAAAATATGATCATAGGGCTACTGAACTAATGCAAGAACTTTTAGTTAGGCCATTAAACTTCAGTTTTACTTCAGTTTATGTTTCAATCAGGTCCCTTCTTCAAAGTCTATTTATTTTCCATAACAGAGTGATAGTGTGGCAGCTAATTCACAATAATTTGGCCGTGTTAATTCTCTGCTTAGGAATGACATGAAATGATAATGCTTCCTTCCTGTGGGCTTTCATTAAATTAGCCTGAGCTTTAGAAAAACACAATTTCTAGCTTTTGCTTTCATTTACTTTAATTTTCAAAGGTAAATATCTTTTCATGGTGGAAGAGCTCTTTTTCTGAAATGCAGAAGCAAAGAATGTAACTGTTCTCTTTTACCTGTTGACATTTGATAGTGTCCCTATGAGGTGAGTGATTCCAACTCAAAGGACATATTAGAACTTAAAAAGAACTATTCCAACCTGAGGCCTTACACCATTCCTTCTAGTGGTAGAATATGCTCTTGAGCATAGCTTTCCCAAAAGCACAGACTTCAAAAGCATTCACACTACAAAGCAAAAAGATTCTGCTGCTTATCTCAAACAGGTGCTCTATTTGGTGCATGCTTTTGCGCCTCTACGCCTTGACCATGATTTGGGGGGGACCTCTTCAATAACTTTCCAGAGGTAAGTTTTTCATATATATTTAGTTACTTCAAAGTTGTTACTCTAGCTATTTAAAAGACTTATTCACTAACCCAAGAGTTGCAGCCACGGTAATTTTTTTCTTGATAAGATAGAAATCAACAGCAGCTTCAAGTGAGTTCGGTGATCCTATCAATCTTCTACATATTTGAGCATCTGATACCCACCATTGGTATGCAAAAGAACCTCCTTTTTATGATATATAATACTTGCTACCTACCCTTATAATTAATGCCCAAGAATAGATTCTTCTCTTTTACAAGGATTACATGGAGAGCCCTGGACAGCATTGAGAGATATAGTCAAGGGTTGCTAGCTTTTAAAAATAAAAAATATAAAAAGATTCACCCTTGTTTCTGAAGCTTGCTTTGTCTAATCCATGGCATAAATTCTCAAGTGGGAGCAATTGCTAGCCTTCAAGCCCATCAAGCAAGCTGCCCATGGGGAGAAGCACTTCTGCCACTGAGAAGCTAACTGCCATTGTTTTGGGACTCCTTGCGGTACTGTCGCCGTTGTATATCGATCGAAAACCGGCGGTTGATCCTGACGACGATGAGGATGGGAGTTGGAGCCTCGCCTTCTTGCTTCCCCTGCTACTTATAGTACTAATTGTTGCCATCAATTTCTCGTGCTTTCTCGACCGAAGGTTCGCGAGGTTCGACCCTTACTGGATACACAGAGTGGGGGGGTCTTCATGTGGGATCATAGCTTGTCTCCTGTTGCTTGGGCTGGTGCTTAAGTGTAAGGCTTCGCTTATTAGCTAAAATTGATTTGCTCTAATTGGAGGGTTTTGTTTTAGTGAAGCATGTTTCTGAAGATGTGAAGATGGTGAGCAGTTTGTTTCTTTCTTGATCTTTGTGATATGCTGTTACAGTTGTAGTAGCTATCTCTGCCTCACTACTTAAGTTACAGGCATTTTGGTTTCCAAATAAGTCTGGCTTATGCTTTTCCAGTGCTTAGCTGTGGCAATAGTGAAATTCATTTGACATTTTTTGAAGTTGAGAGGGCAATTTAAAAAATGTATGGAGATCCTCTCAATTAGGCCATGCCATTTTGAAGTAGCCCTCTCTACTGCAACCTTTTTTGACTGACACTCTGTTTTTTTTTTTTTTTTTTTTTGAATGATATTTGGTGAAATGAATGGGATATTTTACAAAAGCAAATAGTAATTTTGTTGAATTTCATAACTCTAATAAATTTTCAATCAATAATACTATAATAATTATGATTAATATATAGTTAATAGAGCTATCAATTTAGGTGAGATGTTTTTAGATATTTGACAGCGTGTGGGAGAGCTATCAAATCGTGTGGGCCCAAACCTCCATACATAAGCTTTAGATTTATAGATTTTTAACTGTTCCTAGTGCAAGTGGCAAAAGACTTGATGGTTGATACCCGTGACCCGAGTTCGAAGCCTAGTTGCTTCACATTTCAAACTAAATTTATTTAAAAAATAAACGAAGCGGATAGCATGCTATCTTTCTCTCTCTCTCTCAAAAGAAAAAAAAAAAAAAAAAAAATTATAGATCTTTAACTGGTATTAGTCGTGTCTATGTAGGATTAGACTCATAACCTGAGCCTAACACTGGGTTATGAAAGATAGTAAAATTTTGATATGTATGATCAATTTTTTTTAAGAATTAATGCAGTGCAACTGATGACTCAGTATGAAAAATACGAAGAATTCATACGAAGAAAAATAAAAACTCACTGCAAAAGAGAAATAAACTCAAATAATACAGATGATTAGTCCGATTCTTTTTCTTCTTAGGCATTGCTTGTTGGATTTAATTTTTTCCTATGGACTAATATATAAATTTATAATTATATTATGAATTATTTAATTTAATAGGGCCATTAAGTGATTTAATATGGGTTCTGAAAATATCTATTGGGTATGGGCTATTAATGTGTAGAAACCCAATACAAATCTAATTAGGGTTTATGGGACTCTAATTAAACTAGTATATAAGGAATATAAAAGGGTTGTGGTTCCGAGTCAAATTTCTGCCGTCAATTTGTCCTGCCCCATTCAGAACAAAATTAATTAGACGACGAATCTAGACTTGGAAGCACTCAATCCAGGCGATTTTATTGTCGGTGTTTGAGGAACGATAAAATCTGAGAACGCATTTCATCAGGCATGAATTTCGGTAAGCGTTTATAATATTTTCAAATAGATGAATGATTATCTAATAATTTACATATGTTTCTTGCGTTATTTCGTATTAATTTGCGTACTATCATTGTTTTAATCACTATCATTTGACCATTTAAATAAGATAAGATTAAAACGGCTCACAATCACATTTTATGAAACTTCTATTACAACCTTTCAATAAAACTCATAATTACAAAACAAAACAACAATTCAAATTTTTAAAAAAAAATCAATCAAATTCCTTTTAAATACACTAGCCATCATTTTAAAAATAGAATAGAAGCATGATTAAAAAATAGAAAAAATATAGTTGGTTTGACGCGAAAAATATCAAAAGAGAATTGAGAAAGAGAGAATAAAAATAAAATACACAATATTAACGTGGCTCAACTACTGACCTACATCATAGGCAAAAACGAACGGAGACTTCCATTATAATCAAAATGGTGTACAAAATATGTTTCTCTTATAAAACCCTAATCCTAAAAATGGTGTACACAAAGGATGTACAAGTAGGATTTTCCTTATAATAGTGGCTAAATTTTTATACAACTAAGAATACGAAATCTATTAAGATTAGACATAATTTAAATTTGTTAGATATGTATCGAATTCTAGAATCTATTAAGATTAGTCATAATTTAAACTTAACTTAACAGAATAGAGTTAGAAAACCTTTCAATTCTAGAATTCGATACATATCTAACAAATTTAAATTTTAACTATATTTGCAAATACATTTGAATTAATTTCAAAATTATTTTGAATTCATATCACATTTACAAAACACATTTGAAATGTTATTAAATTTGAAGAACATTTGAAATTATACCACAAATATAAAATCATTTCGAATTTATATTACACTTGCAAAATGTTTTAAAATTGCTGCAATTGTAAATTTTTTTTGAATTAATACTATATTTTTAAAAATACATTTATATTATATTTGAAACCTTTTGAAATCATGATATAATAAAATTATTTTTGAATTTATACAAAATATCAAACCCCTTCCATACTAAATTAAAAATAATGGCTAATTAAATATTAAGCTCAAAATCAAACTCATATGATAGATTGATCAACTTGATATAGTTGACCGATTCAAAACCGATAAAATTGCAAAGAAATTCTCCATAGTATTATTATGGCACTTGTATTTAATTAGGTATAATTTGATTTTGTACATACCATTTTGACAATCGGATTGATGATTTATGGTTCAGCTTAAATTATTTCAAATTCAATTAAAATCTAAAAATATTAAATAAAAACATAAATTTAAAATCTATTTGTTATCATCAAAATTATTCTCAGATAAAATCCAACAATATAGACCTAAGGGCGCGTTTGGTTCAAATTATCTTGCTGAGATTACAGATAATTCTGTCAGGATTGCTACGTTTGGTTCATTCGGTCTGTAATCTGTATAGTAATATAACATTACTAACGCTAAAAAATTATTCCAAAAATATTACCGAAGGGTGTAGGTATCTTGGAATATCCGATTGCGGATAATAAAATTATTTTTTACCATCCACGCCCAAACCCCTATCAAAAGGATAACGTAATATATTTTAAATAGGACCACAAAGGGCAATTTTAAAAAATACTATACTTTACTGTGAAGATTACTAAATTTTATAAACTGAACCAAACATAGTAATTCTATATATATATATATTGTAATCTAATATTACATTACTGTATTAAATCAAACGCGATAATACAAAATTAATAGTAATCCGATTCAGAAATCTCACTTAAACCAAATGCGGCCTAAAAATAATATACAATACTAAAAAAAAAATCAATTATTATATACATTGTATATATTATATATATATATATATATATATATATATATATATATATATATATATATGTGTGTGTGACTTGCATACATCTTCAAATAATTAAAAATAATAATAATAATAATGCAAACGAAAATATAAACTCTCTGTACAAATCATAAATTTCAAAATAGTAATTTAATCAAATTAGTAAGATAAAAAAGAACAAGAAAAATAAATGCAACTGTCTTTATTAGTCTTATGGTAATAATCCCTTTAACAAATTGCACAACCGCCCAAATAACTACGCACTGTTGTTAACTAGAATGTTGTTAACAACAGCTGATAAATAATTAATAAATTAAAAGATCGGTAATCATATGCAAGAACCAATTTTGTGTAAGTTGAAAGTTAAACGAAACTCATCTATCCACGAACCAGACGGTAGAGCTAGATATCGTCATGCGTATCATATATGTCGTCGTCGTCGCTAAAGAGACCTTCCTCACCAACGTGCAAGGGTACGTAGTCGAATTCCGGTAAATCGGCAGGTGCTAAGATGTCGCCGTCGTCGTCAGTATCAAAATCGTCGGAGGAATCCTCATCGTCCGAAGACTGTCGCTCGATCAAGCAGTCTCGGCACAGCGGGCAGGTGGACTTGAAAAAGAGCCAGCGACAGAGGCAGTCGTCATGGAACACGTGCTCGCACCGCGGGAGTACACACTCCTCCTCTCGCACCAACTCCTCCAGGCATATCGCGCAGACCTCTGAATGACGATTGCCGTCGGTATTCGAATCGATAGTGCTCGAGACCTCGTCGAGCGGCTGTTGGTGTGTAGGTACAGAGGAGGTAGTAGTCGTGGGCACGGCGTTGGCGACAGTAGGGGCCTCGGGCTGCGACGGTGGACAAAGGTCAGCGAGATCGTTGGCTTCAGAGTCTTGCAGAGAGAGGTGTGAACCAATGGCGGAATCTAAGGTCGCGCCATTGTCGGTACCGTCTTTAGCGTAGATGGTCATCGAGATCTCGTCGACCGGCTGATGCTGGGATGCGGAGACGGCGGCGGTCGGGGGATCGTCGTGGGAGCGGATGTCCTCGTCGTCGTCGTCGTAGGCGACCGGAGCAGCGCTCGCGGGTCCTCGAGGGTCGGAGGAGAAGGAAGCGGGTCCGAGAGGCCGAACCATTGGAGCTAGCTAGCTCTTACTCCGGCGAAACCTGGGACGAGGAGGACGAGGAGCAGCAGAGAAGGGTTAATACCTAGCTCTTACTCCGGCGAAACCTGGGACGAGGAGGACGAGGAGCAGCAGAGAAGGGTTAATACCTAAGCGATAGTTGTAAGACGAAATTAAGTTGTAAGCGATAGTTGTATTCAATTGCTTAAATAGTGTATGTTCTACCGCCATGCATCTAGTATTACGTGCTCTGTTAACGGTACGAATCCTAGTAGGATTTGTTGATGATCCTACACAATCCTACTAGAATTACTTTAAGAATTGTAATTATCGTAGATTGTAGATGTAGATAAGGGCTAGCTACGAAGATTTGAGTGCTATACAAACAACCGACTGATATAAAAACTTAAGCTTAAAAGTTATTAACAGATATACTGCGCTCGTGCTATGTTAGGATTTGGTTAGATTTATAATTGAATCCTAATTAGATTGATTAGAATTTAATAAGATTTTTAATATAATCTAAATTAAATTAAGATTAATATTTAAATATATTAAAAAATAAATTAATTTAAATTTAAATATTAATTAAAATAATGTGATATATCCGGATGCTTATTAAAAGAGTTTAATATTTATATTTATTTATTTTTAAATATACGAATATATCGTATTGTTTTTTTAGATGATAAAAAATTTGGCAGTTGAGAATCTAAAATCCTTAAATCTCCTATTCCTACTAGAGTACATAGTTTCCTAATCACAATAGGCAACACCAACGTGTAGTGCCTATAAATATATAGAACCATGCATAAACCCACTTCTTTCATACTACATATATAGTACTGCTCTACGCTCTATTCCTTTTCCGCCGCCGCCTCCTCATGGCTACGTTCTCAATTTCCGCCATCCACTGGAGCGTCATTGTCGTCGCCATCACTGTCGTGTTGGTCGCCTTTGCAGTTGCAATCTTCGCAATCCTCGTCCTCATCCTAACCAACGTCTTCCACTGCTGCTACTACTTCTGCTGCAGTCTCCGACACCCGGCGAGGGAAGACGGCCTCCCGCGCACCCTCGACGACGTAGCCCCCGCGACGATCTACTCCGACTGCAGCGGTGCCGTCGACGGCGCCACTCCTGACGACAACGCCTGCGCGATATGTCTGGACGAGCTGGAGGCCGGGGCGGAGGTGCGCGTGCTGCCGCGGTGCAAGCACACGTTCCACAGGAGCTGCATCGATCAGTGGCTCGGCGTGCGATCGGAAATTTGCCCGCTCTGTCGGATTCATGTAGTTGATATAGAAAAACCAATCGACCATATCGTCACCATGTTGCCAATCACCAATGATATCTAATTAATTTAAAGTTTTTTATTTCTCTTTTTATCTTCTTTTATTACTTTGTATCATAGGAAGCTTGTTTCGTCGCAGAGTCGTTTATATTTCTTGATGGTTATCTTTCTTGTAAATATTAAGTTTTGTTTTGAATTTGTATTGAGGTTTCTGAGTAAATTATTTACAATTGTTCTCTTTAGAATTTCTTGTTAATGCACTCTAATTTTGAGTCGAAATTAATTTCGACAACTGAATTTGTCTAGCTTTTTAATTAATCGTTAGTTAATATTCTCGTTTGATATAATGGCCGCTATTATAATTAAAACTCTGGTAAAAAATATATGAAGATCCTGGTAATTTTGACAAGCCTGCTACGTTCATCTAAACATTTTTGACAATTGTTAAAATTATTATTAAATTCAGCAATACATTTAATAGATAGGTTAGAAGTGCGAAAAATTTCTGATACTAATTTTTGAAATTGATATTGACACTGATATCAATTATATATTATAGAATCTAAAAATAGAAAAAATTTTAATATTTTATTAATAAAAAATATTTAATTGCACTCTCAACTATATCAAAAATATTTTTGATCCTATCCAGTCATATATATATATATATATATATATATATATATATATATATATATATAGACTGGAATACTATTAATAGTACTAAGTTATTGGTGTTATTAAGTTTTTAATTTTTGGATTAAAAAATTTGTGGTTGAGATGATAGTGGGCCCTTAGATTTAATAGGTGGTTGGAGAAATTGGTATTATTAAGTTTTTAATGCTTAGATTAAAAGATGTGTGGTTGAGATGATAGTGGACCCTTGAATTTAATAGATAGGTGAAGAAATAGTAAAATCTAACGGATGAAAATAATCAAAAATATTGACCTAAAAATAAAAAACTTAATAGCACCAAAATATATATATATATTCTTGACCGGATAGGGTGAAGAATATCGTTCAGCTATATATATATATATATATATATATATATATATATATATATATATATATATACAAATTATTAATCTAACGGACTAACTAATTTTTAGATTAAATTTGAATTATTATTCCCGATAAAGTCATATCTTGATAAATAAAACTAGTAAGGCACAATAAATTTGATAATTTCTTAATAAAATTAATTAGAATATTTTAAAATTTTAAAAAAATTGAAAGCGAAGGAAGCATCAAAATAAAGACAAGTAAAGCAGTTCGATATTTTTTCAATTAAATTAGTTTAGTTATTGCTTCTACGTGGTGCGTTTATATTGAGTGTGGATGATACGTTGATTTCAATTTCTTAACACATTAACTGTTCAATTTATAAATTTTGCTGCCTTCTAATTTTATCAGTTTTAGTAGACTTGAATTAAAGTTTTATTAGAAATCTGTAATTACTTAATAAAAATTAATACATATTAACCGTTTTCTATTACGAAAACGGTAATTGCCCAATAAAAATTAATATATATTAACCGTATAAATTTTTTTTTAAAAAAAAAATTATCGATAATATATTTATATTTTATTAAATAAAAAATTTTATGTACAAATAATATAAACAGCTATTGACAAAGCCAAAGCCGAGCACACAATCTCTCACCCAAAAAAAAATGCATTAAAAATAATCTACGAAACGGATACGCTAATCTTATCAGCAAGGTTTTCGTCAGCGGCGCGGTGGCCATCATCATCACCGTGTAAGCCGTAGAAGGTCATCAGCGAGTCGACGGTCGAAAAACCGTCATCGGTATTGTCGTCAGAATCGCTATTGTAATCCCCGTCGGAAGTCGGTCGGGCGACGACGACGGGCTCTCGACACAGCGGGCAAGTGCTCTTCGATCGGGCGAGCAGCCACGGGTCGATGCAGTGCTTGTGGAACGTGTGCTTGCACGGCGGCAGCACGCGCAGCTCCTCTCCGGCCACGAAATCCTCCAGGCATATCGAGCAGCTCTCCGAGTTGTTTCCGCCGCCGACGTTGTCGTCAGTACCGTCTTTAGCGTAGATGGTGATGGAGATCTCGTCGACCGGCTGATGCTGGGATGCTGAGACGGCTGCGGTTGGGGGCTCGTTGCGGGAGCGTGGGCGGTAGCAGCAACTGTAGATTGCCAAGGCGAGCAAGAAGAGCGCTAACAAAGGGACGGAGACGAAGAACAACACACGGATGTCGTCGCAGCTGTTGTAGGCGACCGAAGCGTAGTTGTAGGCGACCGGAGCGGCGGTCGCGGGTCCGAGAGGCCGAACCATGGGAACTATCTCCAACTCCGGGGAAACCTGGGTGGAGGAGGAGGACGAGGAACAGCAGAGAAGACAAAATTAACTGGTAAATTATGGGAGAACGCAACTGTATTCAATTGCTTAAATAATGTTCAACCATCATCTAATATTACGTACTCTGTTAACGGTACGAATCCTAGTAGGATTTGTTGATGATTATATATAATCCTACTAGAATTATTTTTTTTTCTTTAAAAAATTTGTTAGGATTTGATTAGTTTTGTAATTAAATTTTAATTATATTAGAATTAATATTTAAATCTGTTAAAAATAAATTAATTTAGATTTAAATATTAATTTAATTATAATTATAATTTAAGTAGATTTGGATTTATCTTTGACGGAATTTTTATATATCTCTAACGTTGAAAGCATATATATATATATATATATATATATATATATATATATATATATATATATATATATATATATATATATTTTGCCAATTTTTAAATTTAAATTTAATAGGATTATCAAAAATTTTGTCAAGATAATCCGAATAAAACACACCAATAATGGTACATGTGAGAGAGAAAAAAGAATAGTATTTTATTGTAGAAATATAAAAAAATTTAGAAAGAAAATTCGAGCTCAAACTATTTTATTGTAGAAAAAAAAGTCATGTTTAATTCTTTTTTTAGCTAATAAATTTTATTTCACCAATATTTTTTTTCTAATGTTTTTTTCTATTTTATGGTTGCATGGTTTTAGCTTTTATTGAAAATACAAGTTTATGATAAAAATTCAAATAGAGACATCTTTTGCGGGATGGAACAGACGGAGTAAGTAATAGATCAACAGGAGGCAAAATCTTTTAGTGAATTAGATTAAAATTTTTACTTAATTCAAGTAAACCAATTTTAGTCAAAATTAAATTAAAATTATTAACTAATAACTAATACAAGTAAAAGACTTCAAATTAAAAAAAAAATAAATTTGAAAGAGTGTCAACATACAAAAATAAATAAATAAATAAATAAAAACAAAGTAATTAAAATTAATAAGGAGATTTCAGAGAGGAAAAATAACATACTGAAAAATTTGATACATGTAAAGTTTTGTTCAACTTATCCAAAAATTAAAATAATATTTTTAAATTATCAGTAATAAAAAAAAAAGTGCGCATATCAAAAGAATTTAATATTTACATGTATTTATTTTTAAAATTACGGATATATAGTATTATTATTTTAGATGTAAAAAAAATTGGCAGTTGAGAACAGAATTTCTAATCCGTGTAGGAATTTCCTAATCAATTTAGCTTGATTAAAATTCTTAAATCTCCTAGTCCTAATTAAACTTTATACTTAATTTCCTAATTAATCACAGACCCACACCAATGTGTTAGCGCCTATAAATATATAGAACCATGCGTAAATCCCATGCACTTCTTTTATACGACATAGCACTGCTCTGTGCTCTATTCTTTTTCCTCCTCCCCCTCATGGCTACGTTCTCACTTTCCTCCATCTACTGGAGCTTCGGGTTTGTCGCCGTCTCCGTCGTGTTGGGGGTTTTTGCAGTCACCATCCTCGCGATCCTCGGCCTTATCCTCGCCAACATCTTCCACTGCTGCTACGGCTTCTGCTACAATCCCAGGAACGCGGCGAGAGATGTCGGCCTCCTGCGCACCCGTGACGACGTAGCCCCCGTGACGATCTACTCCGACTGCGGCCGTCGACGGCTGCGGTCCCGACGACAACGCCTGCGCGATATGCTGTCTGGACGAGCTGGAGGCCGGGGTGGAGGTGCGCGTGCTGCCGCGGTGCAAGCACATGCACGTTCCACAGGAGCTGCATCGATCAGTGGCTCGGCGTGCGATGGGAAATTTGCCCGCTTTGTCGGGATCATTTAGTTGATATAGAAAAACATATCGACCATATCATCTCTATATTGATAATAACCAATGATGTCTAATTAATTTAAAGTGTTTTAATTATTTCTCTTTTTATCTTCTTTCATTACTTTGTCTCATAGCTAGTTTGTTTCGTGGCAGAGTTGTTTATATTTCTTGATGGCGATCTCTCTAGTAAATATTAATTTTTGTTTTGAATTTGCATTAATGTTTCTGATTAAATTAATTTACGTTTGTTCTCAAGTTGAATATTCAGAGTCCAAATTAGTTTGGACAACTTGAATTTGGTTAACGCTAGCTTCATTAATTAGTGTTCTCGTTTGATATATACCCTACTTGTTATAATTAAGTTAACTATTATAATTCAGTTAAGTATTTTATGATAAAAACGTTGGGAAAAATATATTTTTTTAAATTAATTTTTTTAGTCAAATAATTTAAATTTAATTTAAAATTAAAATATTAGTATTTAAATTTTTATCATACTGTTAATAATAAAATATAGCAAAGTTTAGATGAAACATGTGAATGTCGAAACGTGCGTAAGCACTGTCCTATAAGCGAGATTGTCCCTCCACGTGCAAGACTTCGGCAATCATTCCTAACGATACAACAACCACGGCCCATCCCGTCGGTACGAGTGCGAAATGGTGCGTAACGAACCCAACGGCTTACAAAGATCCAGCAAAAAAAAAAGCTCGAAAGAGAAGAAAGCTATGAATCTCAGTATAGTATATCACTATAAATTAGAATAGAGTACTGTAGCTTAAGTGATTAACCAAGCTTTCTTACTCTTCATATAAAGAGCCCAAGAACCCACCAGGAGACAAGCTCCAACGGGTAGCTATCTCGAGCAGCCCACAAGGTCCTTTCCAAGGAAAGCTCTAGGGTAGCCCGAGATGCAAGTTCCTAAGAAATGAGTTAAGGCAAAAAAAAAAAAAAAAAAAAAGTTAAAATAAAATAGAATCGGGTCCGGATCGCGCGCCGTCCGCCCGCCCGATTCCGCTAGTACTGTGCGCGCGTGTTAAGAAGAAGTCTTGCTCTCACTTTCTCCTAACCAATATATACACAAGGGAATAAATAAATTTACTCTACGTGTGATGAATTTTATATATGGGACTAAACATTACATGTAGAAAGAAATGTAATATTACATGAATTTTTTATATTATTTTAAAAAACAAATAATATAAAAAATTCTCACAAATAAGTTTAATAATAATACAGTTAATTACATTATTTCTATGAAATTAATCATATTTCTGAGACCAAGACGCTAATACTATCATCAACCATTGTAGTCAGCGGCGCGTTGTGGCTGGCATCATCACCGTGTAAGCCGTAGAAGATCATCGGAAAAACGTCGTCGGTATTATCGCCAGAATCACTATTATAATCCCCGTCAGAAGTCGGTCGGACGACGACGACGGACTCTCGACACAGCAGGCTCTTCGATCGGGCGAGCAGCCACGGGTCGACGCAGTCCTTGCGGAATGTGTGCTTGCACCGCGGCAGCACGCGCACCTCCTCTTCAGCCACGAAATCCTCCTGGCATATCGCGCAGCTCTCCGAGTTGTTTCTGCTGCCGTAGTCGTCGGTACCGTCAATAGCGTAGATGGTGATGGAGATCTCGTCGACCTGCTGATGCTGGGACGCAGAGACGGCGGCGGCCGGGGGCTCGTCACGGGAGCGTCGGCGGTAGCATGCAGCACCTGTAGATTGCCAAGGCGAGGAAGAAAAGCACGATCAAAGCGACGCAGAAGAACGCCACACGGATGTCGTCGTAGTTGTAGGCGACCGGAGCGGCGGTCGCAGGTCCGAGAGGCCGAACCATGGGAACTATCTCTTACTCCGGCGAAACCTGGGTGGAGGAGGACGAGGAACAGCAGAGAAGGGTAATAGCTAATGGTGGCTATAAGACGAAATTAATTGGTAAACTGTGGGAGAACGCAACTGTATTCAATTGCTTAAATAATGTTCAACCATCTAATATTACGTACTCTGTTAACGGTACGAATCCTAGTAGGATTTGTTGATGACCCTACACAATCCTATTAGAATTACCTTTTTATTTAATTTTGAATCTAACTATAACTATAGTAGAATCAGAAGAAGAATTATAATTATATATTTTAGATGTGGACAAATAAAAATTTGAGTACTATATAAATGACTTGTCAATGGTATCTAAATCTCGAATTCGAACGTATTTATGATTTCAGATACGAATATAAAAATAAAAAATTTAACAGATTTTATCTATATATAATTCGAATTCAAATTAATTTTACATTATATAATATATATATATATATATATATATATATATATATATATATATATATATATATATATATATATATATATATATATTTAATATTATATTTAAATTTTTATTTTTAAAATTTTATAAATATTAAAAAAATTGGTATTTATAAAAGAATAGAATATCAATTTATATATTCAATTTCAATAATATATTTATATTTTATTGAATAAAAAATTTTATGTAAAAATAATATAAACAGCACATTAATCACATTAATGAAACAGAGCAATGATCCCACGATCTCAAGCTCTGACCCAAAAAAAACATACATTCCACGAAATTAATTATATAAATCTCCGAGACGGAGACGCTAATCGTATCAGCAATGGTTGTCGTCAACGGCGCGGTGGCTATCATCATCACCGTGTAAGCCGTAGAAGGTCATCAGCGAGTCGACGGTCGGAAAACCATCATCGCGGTATTGTCGTCAGAATCGCTATCGTAATACCCGTCGGAAGTCGGTGGGGCGACGACGACGGGCTCTCGACACAGCGGGCAAGTGCTCTTCGATCGAGAGAGCAGCCACAGGTCGACGCAGTCCTTGTGGAACGTGTGCTTGCACCGCGGCAGCACGCGCACCTCCTCTCCGGCCACGAGGTCCTCCAGGCATATCGCGCAGCTCTCCGAGTTGTTTCCGCCACCGTCGTCGTCGATACCGTCTTTAGCGTAGATGGTGATCGAGATCTCGTCGACCTGCTGATGCTGGGACGCTGAGACGGCGGCGGCCGGGGGCTCGTCACGGAAGCGTCGGCGGTAGCAGCACTTGTGGATTGCCAAGCCGAGGTAGAAGAGCACGATAAAAGCGACGCAGGAGAACACCACACGGATGTCGTCGTCGACCGGAGCGTCGGTCGCGGGTCCGAGAGGCCGAACCATGGGAACTATCTCTTATTCCGGGGAAACCTGGGTGGTGGAGGAGGACGAGGAACAGCAGAGAAGGGTAATAGCTAATGGTGGCTATAAGACGAAATTAATTGGTAAACTGTGGGAGAACACAACTAACTGTATTCAATTGCTTAAATAGTGTTTCACCATCTAGCTAGTAGTATCACGCGCTCTGTTAACGGTACTGTTAACGGTGCGAATCCTAGTAGGATTTGTTGATAATGGTACACAATCCTAACTACAATAAACTCATAATTTAACAATATTTATTTCGCAGTTATTTTTTAAATCGTGCTAATTAATATATTTATTAATATTATTTAATAATTATTATTATATTTAATAATTTAACACTAATTTATTATTAATATTGTAAAATATAATAAATTAGCAGTATAAATTACTAAATGTCACTAAAATTTTTAACATTTTATAAAAAATAACTAAATATAACGAAGTAGCAGCATTTATTACTAAATATTATTTCTAATTAATATATAATTGTAAATAAATTTTATTTTGTATTTATATTGTTAAAGTTGATTAACTCACAACAATTTTTTTTTTTGGGTTAATTACATATATATATATATATATACATGTCCTTGTAAATATTTCAAATAGCAAATATATCCCTACAAAATTCAACTTTTCATATTTATCCTTTCAAAAATTCACTGTTATTCAAATCTACCCCTACCGTCTATCTCTGTTAGAAAAGTTGAGTTAACCATAGGTTAAATGCTTAACCTTGATTAGATAAAAATGTAAATTTACCTTTTTACTCTTTGTATATTATAATTATTTAATATATTATTTAATTAATTAGATAAAATATTAGTTAATTATTTAATTAATTTAATTAATTTAATAAATAATTAGTTAATTACCGCGGCATGCAGCCACGCCGCGCGGGGCCGGCCCCCGCGGGGCCAGCGCGTGCAGCTGCGTGAGGCTCCCGTCCGCGTCCATGTCGAAGCGAGGTCGAAGCTAGGAAGGAGATGACCGTAGAAATTTTTGGAGGGATATATTTGTAAGGGGGCAAAAAGTCATTTTACATCGAATCTATTAAAATATAAACAGATTCCAAACGGTACTAAACCAGATGTGTAGATTTGAAAAACTTAGGATTTTTGAAGGGATAAATATGAAAAATTGAATTTTGTAGGGATATATTTGCTATTCGACATATTTGCAGGGACATGTATGTAATTAACCTTTTTTTTTTTTTTGTATATGGTTTATTTCAATTTTGAAAATAAATTTTAATTTGAATTAATAGTTAAATATATTTAAAAATTGTACATTTTTTATTTTATTATTTAAATTAATTAAAATATATCTTAATAATTATTTTATTACTATAATTAACCACTTAAAATTTAGAAAATTTTATGAAACTCATGATTGATTTCACTAAATTCGATAATTTAAATTACATCTAGAAATAAAACTAAATTAACTAATAGTTAATAACTAAAGTTATTAAATTTGATAAAATTTTAATTTAACTAATAGTTAATAACTTAATTAATATTCAAAAATACAATTAAAAAAAAAATAGGTAGTCTCATTCAAAAAATATAAAGTAATTTACTGTATAATAGATTTTTGAGTTGCATCATTTATTTTTCAAATGCATTTAATTTTTTAAACACTTTTTTTACGTAATATGTATATAAATATATATATATATGTACTGAAGGATTTAGATTTTTTATATTTTATTTTAAAATTATTAGTGAATTGTATGACGTGTAAAATTATAAAACATTTGGTTTTAATTAATAAAATATTGATAAATATTTTTTTATTATTGTAAATACATACTAACTAGTATTAATTCTACACACTAAATAATTAATTTTAAAATAATAAAATATTAATTTTTTATTAACCGTTTATAGCGCACGTGAACCGAGATACCATGTTCAAAACCTAATTACTTCTCATATCTTTCTAAAGTTTATTTCTTAAAAAAAAAAAAAAAAAAAAAACAGAATGAGAGATAAAATGCATTCTTTCTCTCTCTTAAAAACAAAAATGCTGTTAAATATATTTGTATTAGCGGCATATTTCTAATGACACTAATTCATTCACATCGATATTTATAAATATTCTAAATGATGCAAATACGTTTCTAATTTCTAACACTAATTTCTAATTTTTTAATAGTGCCTATTAGAATTACTTTTTTCTTAATCCGGAAAAAGAATTATAATTATTGTAGATTGTAGATTTTTTATTAGATTTTTACATTTGATTAGATTTTGATTAAATTTTTAATTTGATTAGATTTTTTATTAGATTAGGATTAATATTTAAATATGTTAGAAGATAAATTAATTTAAATTTAAAAATTAATTAGAGTAGAATGTGTTAGGATTGGTTAGGGATTAAGCTTATATAATTTGTTATCGTGGAATTAGAATTTGATCAATGGTCTTTAGGTAGTTGGCTATCCCTATCCCCTATTAAAGAATATTTTGGTTTGAAATATCGGGTAATTTATGTTAATTGCAATTTATTTTAATAAGTACTTTTAGTGAATTAGATTAAAATTTTTACTTCAGGTAAGTCAATTTTGGTCAAAATTAAATTAAAATTATTAACTAATAACTAATAACTAATAACTAATAACTAATGCTAATAGAATACTTGAAAATTTTTTAAAAATTTTTGAAAGGATGTCAACGTACGAAAATAAAGACAAAGTAATTAAAGTTAATAAGGAGATTAGGAGAAAAATTTGCTACGTGCAAATAAAAATGTGCTCATCAGGAGAGTTTAATATTTATATGTATCTATTTTTAAATACAAGGATATATAGTATTATTTTTTTAAAATGATAAATAATTTGACAGTTGAGAATCTATAAATTTTTACTATTCTCTAATTTCGATACGATTTCGGTTTCTGATACATTATACTTATATTCCATCTATTATATTTGGTTTAAATTTGTAGGTATCTAAATTAAAATTAAATTATAATTTATTAGAATAAAATATAATTTTTAAATTTATTTTGAACTATTTGAAATATAAATAGGAATTTAATTTAATTAGAATTAAAATTAAAACTAAACTCTAATTTAAAGTCTTATAATATACAATAAAGCATACGCGGTTACCTTAGTTAGACCAATGTTCGGAATCCATTGTTGTGTGGATGCGAATTTAATATTTTAAATTTCATATATTTTAAATTTTATATACAAAAATTGTAAACTGCATTGATACGACAAACCCATGCAGCCCAAAGCGAAGCCTACCATCTCAAGCTCTCACCCAAAGAAAACAAATAAAAATTAAAAAAACATTAACATGAGAGATGCTGTTTAATGCAGTTAATTACATAAGCTATAAGAAATTAATCATATCCCCGAGACGAAGACGCTAATACTATCATCAACGGTTGTCGTCAACGGCGCCGTGGCTACCATCATCACCTCATCACCGTGTAAGCCGTGGAAAGCCATCAGCGAGTCGACGGTCGGAAAACCGTCATCGGTATCGTCGTCAGAATCGCTACTGTAATCCCCGTCGGAAGTCGGCCGGGCGACGACGACGGGCTCTCGACACAGCGGGCAAGTGCTCTTCGATCGGGTGAGCAGCCACGGGTCGACGCAGTGCTTGTGGAACGTGTGCTTGCACGGCGGCAGCACGCGCAGCTCCTCTCCGGCCACGAAATCCTCCAGGCATATCGCACAACTCTCGGAGTTGCTTCCGTCACCGTCGTCGTCGGTACCGTCTTTAGCGTAGATGGTGAGCGAGATCTCGTCGACCTGCTGATGCTGGGACGCCGAGACGGCGGCGGCCGGGGGCTCGTCACGGGAGCGTGGGCGGTAGCAGCACCTGTGGATTGCCAAGCCGAGGTAGAAGAGCACGATCAAAGCGACGCAGAAGAACACCACACGGATGTGGTCGTAGTTGTAGGCGACCGGAGCGTCGGCCGCGGGTCCGAGAGGCCGAACCATGGGAACTACTATCTCTTACTCCGGGGAAACCTGGGTGGAGGAGGAGGACGACGAGGAACAGCAGAGATGGGTAATATCGATCTAATGGTGGCTATAAGACGAAATTAATTGGTAAACTGTGGGAGAACGTAACTGTATTCAATTGCTTAAATAGTGTTTCACCATCTAGTAGTATTACGCGCTCTGTTAACGGTACGAATCCTAGTAGGATTTGTTAATTGATGACCCTACACAATCCTATTAGAATTATTTTTTTTTTTTTCTTAATTCCGAATATAACTAAACTAGATAAGAGCTACAAAGATTTGAGTGCTACATAAACAACCGATCGACTGCTATAAATACGTAAGAATGAAAGTTATGAATACATCTCCCGGGCTTGTCCCCTATTAGGATTTAGTTAGATTTATATATGAATCCTAATTAAATTTTAATTAGATTATAATTAATATTTAGATATGTTAAAAGATAAATTAATTTAAATTAATATTAATTAGAGTAGTTAAATATTAATTTGTCTTATGTTAGGATTTAGTTAAATTTATAGTTGAATTCTATTTAGATCTATTAGAATTTGCTTAGATTTTTAATTAAATTTTAATTAGATTATAATTAATATTTAAATATATTAAAAAATAAATTAGTTTAAATTTAAAAATTAATCAGAATAGAATTTCTAATTATGTTAGAATTGGGTGCATTATATAATGAATTAAGGGTTGAAGGTGTTCCATACAAAAAGAGAGAGTTCGGTACGGATTGTATCCATGAGAGAAAAATAGAATAATTTAAAAAATTGTATGCATCGAGTGCACTGCATGAGAGAGAGAGATTTTTTTTTTTTTGAATTTATAGAAAATGAAAGAAGAAGAGTTACGTGTAATTCATTTGCATTTTATATTTTAATATTTTTTGGTATAAATTTGATTTAATATTTTTATTGTCAAATTGCAATAATTAGTATAAAAAAAAGTATCAAATAATCAATAACAGAAGATATCAAAGTGGATTGTAAATTTATAAAATTTGGTACCGAAATGAATAATAAAGTTTTCAATAAAATTAAGATTAATACAGTATAACACACCGTTTGGTAACGGGGATAAGGGATAATCCCTTATCCCCAGTTTAATACCCAAACGAAAATAAGGGCAATGGGAATTGCAAAACTTCATTATTACGCTTATTTCGGTATAAGTTGGGAATACCAATTTCCAACCTGAGGCGGAAATATGTGAAATTGCACTTTGTATGAAAATCGAGGAAACCCATGGGTACAGGCCTCTCTCTCTCTTTCCTCTCTCTCTATCTTACGTGGTTCCATTCTTTTTTTTTTTTTCTTTTTTTTTTTCCTTTCTTTTGCATACTAATAAAAATTTATTTTTTTATTTTTTTAAATTAGAATTTTTAAATTTTAAAAAATATTTAAATTTATAAATTTTAAATTTTAAAATTGTTTATTTTAAAAATTTTAAATTTTTTAACTTATTTTTTAATAAATCTAAAAATTTTATTTTATGTCATTTTTGAAAAAAATTATTAATTTTAAATTTTTAAAATTTATACAATTATTTTATAAATTTTTTAAAATTTATATAAATTTAAAAATTAAAATTTTTACTCTCACTTAAAATTTAAAAATTAATTTTTATTTACTCTCACTTAAAATTTTTACTCCCACTTAAACTTTAATTTTTATTATGTATTTTTTAAAATTTATATAAATTTAAAAATTAAAATTTTTACTGCATTTAAACTTTAATTTAAAGGGCAAAATAGTCAAAATACATAATTATCCCCTCTCAATTCTTCTTATTCCTCTATACCCAACCAAACACAATTTTTTCTTATTCTTCTTATTCCTATATAATTTACCAAACACAATTTTTTTAAAATCTAGTATAACTCTTAAACCGAACCAAACGCAAATTTATACTAGTTCTTGCTAAAATCATATTTTATACCTATCCCCGGTATAACTAAATTTTTCTTATCCCCGAACCAAACGCAGCCTAAGAAAATTACTAATAATACTTAATTTTCATACACTAATTGAGAAGAGAGACACGTTAGTACAATATAGCATATACCGACGGTTCAAAAAACGGCATATGAAAATTTTGTATTGTACCAAATTAATTTATTAAATAATAAATTTTATTATTATTTTTTAGCTCCACACAGATAATTCTAAATTTTTTAAACAAAATTTAAACAAAAAAATAAATAAGACAATACTTAATGAGGAGACAAGCCGAGAAGAGAGAAGATGAAAACTAAATAATTTGTGATCAATTATTACTTTGTGCAGAGAAATGCGCATTGTATACGTGCATATGACTTATGTACATCTTCAAATAATTAAAAAAAAAATATGCAAACGAAAATGTAAACTGTCCATACAAATCATAATTTTCAAATTAGTAATTTAATCAAAATAGTAAGATAAAAAAAGAACAACAAATAAATGCACTTGCATGTCTTCATTAGTCTAATAGTAAATAATCGCTTTAACAAATTGCACAATCATATATACATAAATCATAACTAGGCACTAATCCAATTTCACCGTCCAAATAACAACGCACTTTTGTTAGCTAGAAAGTAGTTAACAACAGCTGATAAATTATTAAGAAGTTAAAAGATCGGTAATCATATGCGAGAAACCGAACGTTTTTACGGTAAAATCGAGACGGTGAAGGTGTCGTCGGCATCGTCGTCGTCCCCGTCAGTATCAAAATAGTCGTAGGAATCCTCGTCGTCGTCCAAAGACTGTCGCTCGAACACGCAGTCTCGGCACAGTGGGCAGGTGGTCTTGAGCCGGAGCCAGGGATAGAGGCAGCCGTCGTGGAACGCGTGGTTGCACCGCGGGAGCGCACACACCTCTTCACTGGGCGCCAAGTCCTCCAGGCATATCGCGCAGCTCTCCGAATCACTATCGCCGTCGGTATTCGAATCGGCAGTGATCGAGATCTCGTCGAGAGGTTGTTGATGTGTAGGTATAGAGTAAAGGAAATCGTAACTGATGAAAAAATAATTATTGTGCACAATGAAGAGTACAAAACCAACACTTAATATATAGTATTATTGGATACAAAATATAATTTCATTATTCTTGAGATTATAATATTTACACAATTATATTCTATAAGTGTACAATGTTTGAATTCAAATAGTTTCTATTTGATGTGATTGTCATACTTGCGAAATTATCATTCTTGAGTTTTCTTAATTTTTCGTGATTTGAATACTTATTATAATTGATTGATTCTTGATTATGAGAATTTGATTTATCCATAATCAATTCCTTAATTGTATTATTATTTTATCCTCCATTATAGAAGAGGTAGTAGTTGTGGGCACGGCGTTGGCAGCGGTAGGGGCCTCGTGCTGCAACGGTGGTAGGCCGTGAGCTTCTAAGGCGTGCAAAAGGAGGAGTAAACCAGCGCCGGACTCTAAGGTCGCACCATCCGCAATGCTGTTGAGTTGGTCAGAGGTTTGCGCAGCAATGGCGGTGGTCTCTTCTCCTTGCAGGTCGAAGGACAAAGACGGGGAGGAGGACGCAATTCCTAGAGGCGCAGCCATGGGAGCTTTTTACTGTTGCGACTGGAGGAGAATAAAAGAAATTGGGAGGAGACGGAGAATAGCAGGGAGGAAGGGGTTGCTATTCGAGTCGAAATTAATTTTGACAACTTGAATTTCGCTAGCGCTAGCTCTTCAATTAATGTTTTATTAGTGTTCTATACCCTACTAGCTAGCTAGCTATAATTAAGTTAACTACTGTATTTCTGTTTCTCAACTATAGACAGTTTTAGTCTAATCCTTCTAAGTTTTTCTTGATTCTCGACACCTACTTTTTATTTGATTTAAGTATTTTTAACAATTACTAGCTAATTATGCATCCTTGGCTATTTATTTATAGATTAAGAAGACTAATAAGTTGAGTTGGGTTAGTTCAATAAATTGAGTGAAACTGCGATTCATAATAAATCTAACGGCAACAAACCCAACAATAAATCTAACGTTCAGATAGTACTCAAAATAAATCTAACGTCCAGATGGATAAACTGGTTGTGTATTTCTAATATCTCGAACTTTTAGAATTAATATTAAAGTAATACACTAATTTTTTTCAAAAATAAAAAAAATAATTCCTTTAGAATGGCATTATCGAAAAATTCAAAATAACATAATAATTTGAAAATATAAAATTTTTTTTTGAAAAACTCAGCAATTGTTGGTGGTACAATCCCTACGTGGTAGATGCGAATTTTAATATTTCAAATTTAATTAAAATTTTAATATACTTTTTAAAAAAATAATCTTTGTATTCTACTATAGATATTAATTTGCCTCGTGTGTACAAAAATTGTAAATTAAGTTTATGAAAACATGTTGGGAGGAGATAAATTTAATTATTTTATACTTATTTATTTGTTAATTATAATAATTTTTATTATTTTAAATTTTATCATTTGTTGAGGTTTACATCTTATAAATAAATTTTTATTATTAATATAGAGATATTGGGATGTGCAAATGATATATATATATATATATATATATATATATATATATATATATATATATATATATATATATATATATATATATATATATAGGCTATAATACTATCCATAGTAACAAGTCATTGGTATACTATCAAATTTTTAATTTTTGGATTAAAAAATATATAATTAAGATGATAGTGATTCCCTAGGGTTTACTAGATAGTTGGTTGAATAGTAAAAATTTTAGAAGACCACTATAATCTCAATCCAACAGAAGAAAATTTGATAGCACCAATTGCTTGGTGTTATCGATAGTATTCTAGCCGTACTATATATATATATATATATATATATATATATATATATATATATATATATATTTCAAAATAGTTTCTTCTCAAAAAAAAAAAAAAAAAAAAAAAAAAACATTAACAAGAAATGCAACTTAAACTTAATGATACAGTTAATTACATGAGCTCAATGAAATTAATCATATCTCTGAGACGAGGACGCTAATACTATCATCAACGGTTAATTGTGGTCAACGGCGCCGTGGCTACCATCATCACCTCATCACCGTGTAAGCCGTAGAAGGTCAGGTCATCAGCGAGTCGACGGTCGAAAAACCGTCATCGGTATTGTCGTCAGAATCGCTATTGTAATCCCCGTCGGATCGAAGTCGGTCGGGCGACGACGACGGGCTCTCGACACAGCGGGCAAGTGCTCTTTGATCGGGCGAGCAGCCATGGGTCGATGCAGTGCTTGTGGAACGTGTGCTTGCACGGCGGCAGCACGCGCAGCTCCTCTCCGGCCACGAAATCCTCCAGGCATATCGCGCAGCTCTCCGAGTTGTTTCCGCCGCCGACGTTGTCGTCAGTACCGTCTTTAGCGTAGATGGTGATGGAGATGGCTGCGGTTGGGGGCTCGTCGCGGGAGCGTGGGAGGTAGCGGCAACTGTAGATTGCCAAGGCGATTAAGAAGACAGCTAACACAGGGAGGGAGACGAGGAACAACACAAGGATGCCGTCCCAGCTGTTGTAGGCGACCGGAGCGGCGGTCGCGGGTCCGAGAGGCCGAACCATGGGAACTATCTCCAACTCCGGGGAAACCTGGGTGGAGGAGGAGGACGAGGAACAGCAGAGAAGACAAAATTAACTGGTAAATTGTGGGAGAACGCAACTGTATTCAATTGCTTAAATAATGTTCAACCATCATCTAATATTACGTACTCTGTTAACGGTACAAATCCTAATCCTGGTAGGATTTGTTGATGATTATATATAATCCTACTAGAATTATTTTTTTTTCTTTAAAAAATTTGTTAGGATTTGATTAGTTTTGTAATTAAATTTTAATTATATTAGAATTAATATTTAAATTTGCCAGAGATAAATTAATTTAAATTTAAATATTAATTGAATTATTATCATAATTTAAGTAGATTTGGATTTATGTTTGGTGCTATCAATAGCATTCTAGCTGGTGCTATCGATAGTATTATAGCCAGACTATATATATATATATATATATAAGTCTTCTAAGTTTATAGAAGACCAGAGAGGATTGAAGCGATTCTATTGCAAAAGAGAAGTCTCGGTGTAATTCTTCTCTTAGTTAATGAATCTTATTTCCCCGCATATTTTCTTGTATTAGTTTTTCTTCTCTTTGTGTTTGTATTGGTTTCAGTTTTGTTGAGAGGACGGGTTTATGATAAAAATCCGATTTGACTTTCCGCTGCGGAATCCCAACTCTAGGCGGTATCGAAGCGGGTTGCGGATTCAGAGAATCTGGTACCGGAGCGATTATCGAATTTTTCTAACAATTGGTATCGGAGCTAAAGGTTATCGATCTTCGAAAAAGATTAACGGAGATGGCCACGAAGTTTGAAATCGAGAAGTTCGACGGTAAGAACAATTTCGACTTGTGGCAAATTAAAGTTCGAGCCATTTTGATGCAACAGGATTTGGACCAAACGTTGAACGGGAAAGAGACAAAGCCGGCGGAGATTACAGATGCGGCATGGGAGAAGATGGAGCGAAAAGCGTTGAGTACGCAGATGATGATGTTCTTTACAACATAGTCAACGAGTCAACACCAGCGAAATTATGGAAGAAATTAAAAGTTATTGAAGAAATTGAAAGATCTGTACATGACCAAATCCCTAACGAACAGATTGTATCTGAAGCAGCGACGATTCACGCTGCGGATGCAAGAAGCGGCTAACCTACATGTGTTAGGTTTTGCGCATAAATAAATACAGCGAAAAAAAAAAATCAAATAAATAAATAAAAAAAATTTGAGATCTAATCTCAAAAACTACGCAAAACAGGATCCCTCATGTATCTAAGATTAAAAGGAAAAGTAAGATCTAATATAAACAACTTGAGATCTAATCTCAAAAACCACGCAAAACAGGATCCCTCATGTATCTAAGATTAAAAGGAAAAGTAAGATCTAATATAAACAACTTGAGATCTAATCTCAAAAACCACGCAAAACAGGATCCCTATAAACAAGAGATCTAATCTCAAAAGCTACGCAAAACAGGATCCTTCATATATTAAAAGGAAAAGGAATAAAAGGAAAAGAAAGATCTCATCTTCACTTTTGATTATCGTGAAATTTGGTTCTCTTGAAGTCGCGCACACACGACTTGATCGACAGCCTAGATCGACTTGATGGAAATTCTTACTGGGGTCCAGGTCCAGCCTAGGTCGACTTGATCGAAATTCTCACCGGGGTGAGAGCTCTCTTGAGAATGTGGATATTTAGAAACGAGGAAAGGGATGACGACTAGGATTTTCTCTTTCTTTTTTTTTTCTCTTAAAAAAACCGTACGTATAAAAAGAGATATAATCCTTTTTTATAATTATTAAGATAAATATTAAGATAAACTTAAATTTATCTTATTCCTAATCGGTTCAATCGATTAAATCCTAATTTAATTCGATTTGAACTCAATCCTAATTTGATCAAATCAAATTATTAATGCAACATTTGTACTTAAGTCCTCTCACAACTTACTATATAATATATACATATATAAATGTTTAATATTATATTAAAAATTTTATTTTAAAAATTTAGATTTAATATAGTATATTTTAAAATATTATAAAGAGAAATAATTATTTTGAGTTCAAATTTTTAAAATTGGATTCAAATTTGAATTTTAAATTTTTAGACAGGTTTGAACCTAGATTTAAATTTTTAAAATTCATCAAATTCAAATTTAAATTCAAATTTGGATTTCAAATTTAAATTCAAATTCAAAGTTCAAATTTAATATTTGAATTTGAATTTTAAATTTTTAGACAGGTTTGAACCTAGATATAAATTTTTAAAATTCGTCAAATTCGAATTTAAATTCAAATTCGGATTTCAAATTTAAATTCAAATTCAAATTTTAAATTTAATATTTGAATTTGAATTTGAATTTTTGAAAATTCGTTTCGAATTCAATCCGTGGACAGCCTTGTAAACAACCAAGTGTTATAAAAACTTAAGCATAAACATATTAACACATTACTCTACGGACGGAAAAATTCTATGCTTCACTCGGGATAAATTTAGTAGGAACCTAAAAGTTGGCAGAAACTATTGTAACCCCTGGATCCAATTAAGCAACTAATCATCTTATTATTTATTTTCTTACTGAATATAATAATACTGTTTAATATTATGTCTAATGAAAGTTTGACACAATGTATTTTTGCATAAATAAAATAAAATAATTTTAGTATTGAAAATTTATCAATTTTTGCATTGAAAAAATAAAATAAAAAGTATTTTTGCATAAAAAAAATTTATCAAATTTTTTTTTTCTCATTTGATTAAAATTTTACATTTTATATATACAATTCGAAATTTTAGTAAATTGACTATTTTTTTTTATTCATTTTTTTTTTCTTTTCGATCTTTATAGTCTCTTCTCTACCACCGCCTACGCAAGCGCCGGTGCCAATAACAATCCTACGCAAGCGCCGGTGCCAATAACGATCAAATCCACTAACAATAATAACAATAATAACTTGTTCATATCTCTTTTATACTTAATCACAACTCCACAGGCTCCTCTAACCTAATCACAACTCCACTCTATTTTTATGCGAATTCTCATTTGAACTCCCCTAACCTAATCCAACTCCACTCCATTCTCGTATGGAAATTCAAATGAGACCTAACCTAATCCAACTCCACTCCATTCTCGTATGGAAATTCAAATTCTCATTTGAACTCCCCTAACCTAATCCAACTCCACTCCATTCTCGAGAGAATTTGAACTCCCCTAACCTAATCCAACTCCACTCCATTCTCGAAACTAGGCCTGACGTTCTCGCCTAACCTAATCACAACTCCACTCCATTATCGGAACTAGGCCCGACGTTCTCGCTACATTCTCACTTTACCATTCAGACACATGATCAGACCATGACTCAGACTCAGTGTTGAAATTCGTCATACACTTTCGTGATTGACTCTAATACCAAATATAACGACCGGGTCCACTAGCAATAATAACTCGTTGGGTACAACTACCGGCCTAAAATATTTAAGTCCAGTCGTTGGGCCCAATGCACAATCTAAAATATCTAGGCTCAATTATTATTACTCGTGTATATGGTCTATTATAAACCCAATCACAACTACATTCCTATTCGATGTGGGACTATTGGGGTGTCATACCGACGTCGATGCAGATGCTGAAGAAAGATAACTCGGTGCGAACGCAGGTAAGGACGAAGCGAACGGAGGTGATGAGATCATAGCCGAGATGGTGCTCGACGTTTTTTCCTTCTCCTCCATCGTCTTAATATCGATGTCATGCTTAACTCTCTTGTCTCACCTATATCTTAGCTCACGCCAATTCAGATATTATATAGATCGCAGAAATAAGGTTGCAGCAAAGTGTGTGGCCGTGGATGGCGACGACGACGAGATTACTGAAGAATTTAAGGACTACGAAGCAAGAGAGTGTGTTCGATAAGGGCAATGGCTGCGGTAGAGGACGAGGAAAAAAGTGCAATAGTAAAAAAATAAGCCGAGTGTGACACCCCAATACTCCCACATCAAATAAGAATGAGATTGTGATAAGATATATAAAAGACAAATGCACACCAGTAAAAATAACTGAGTTTAAAATTTTGTGTTGTGATTTGGGTCCTACAAATTATTATTGCTAGTGGTAAAAAAAAAAATAAAAAAAAAAATTCTTTCTCATTATGTAACCTTGCTACTATAAGAAAATGACAAAAACCAAAGAAGAAAATAAAAAAAAAAAAAAGATAAAATTGCGCTATTTGAGACGAAAGTTATCCTATTTAAAGCGAAAGTCATTCTATTTGAGCAAAAGTTGCACTATTTGAGAGAAAAAATTTACTCTTTAACGAAAATTATATTTTTTGAGCAAAAGTTGAATTGTTTGATATAAAAATTATACTTTTTGAGCAAAAATTATATTACTTAAGACGAAAATTATACTTTTTAAGTGAAAGTTGCACGGTTTAAAATGAAAATTATACTCTGTGATATGAAAGTTGTAATTTTTATGTGAAAGTTGCACTTTTGAGACAAGAGTGATACTTATTGGGACAAAAATTGAACTCTTTGAATGAAAATTGTATTTTTTGTCCTAAAATAGTCTAAAAAAATATAATTTTCATTCAAATAGTATAATTTTCATGTCAAATAATATAATTTTTGTTCAAAAAATATAATTTTTATCTCAAACAGTATAATTTTTATTTAAATAGTATAATTTTCGTCTCAAATAATATAACTTTTATTCAAAAAATATAATTTTTGTCTCAAATAATATATTTTTTTTCTCAAAAGGTGCAATTTTTTTTTTCAAAGAGTGTGCAAATTTCATCTCAAAAAATATAACTTTTGTCTTAAAAAATATAATTTTATCTTAACAATATAACTTCATCTTATTCTTCTTTATTCTCTGATTTTTGGCCTTTTCAACCATAGTGATGACACATAAAAATCTTCACAGTAGAAAAATTTATTTTTTCTTTATTTTTCTGTATTTACTTTTTTTTCTTCATTTTTTTTTCATCGTTTATATATTTTTTTTCAACTTTTTTTCTCGCCCTATGCTGCAGTCACCGTTCCTACCAAATATGCTCTACTGACCCGCCATACTTAAATTCTTCAGTATCCTCATCGTCGTTGTCATTTGCGGCAATATGCTCTATGGCAAATTTATCTCCGCAATTTATATTATATTTGAATTGGTATGGATTAAAATGCGGCAAAATTATTTTTTTTTTATTTTTCTATATTTATTCTTTTTTCTTTATTTTTTTTCATTCTTTATATATTTTTTTCACTATCGCACTCTTTTTCTTGACCTCTGCTGCCGTCACTACCCCCACTGAATATGCTCTACTGCCCCGTCATACTTAAATTCTTCAGTATCCTCATCGTCGTTATCATTTACCGCAATATGCTCTATGGCAAATTTATCTCCGTAATTTATATTATATTTAAATTGATATGGATTAAAACGTAAGAGAGATAAGTATGGCGTCAATACTAGGATGGTAAAGAAAGAAGAGAAAAGAAAAATAATGGAAGGAGAAGGAGAGAAAGAAAGCCAACGAAAAAAAAAAAAAAAAAAAAAAAAGAATGATATTTTAGTGGGTTTACTAAAAATTTGAATCTAATATGCAAAATTTAAAATTGTGGTTAATTTTTGAGAAATCACAAAATTACTAAATTTTTATGTAAGTTTTTTGTTAAAAAAAAATAAAAGGAAAATAAAAAGCTCGCTGCGCCACGAGTTATCGTTCCCGCTTTGGAGGTCTCCATCTCACCCTCATCCCCTCCGGGGCGAGTTAGAAGTCCTTCGTCCTCTCCTATCTCTAATGTCGTCACCTCTCCCACCTTGCGTTACCCTCCTCCGCGGCGCATCTCACCGCCCCCTTCTCCCCCACTCCCCCCACTCCATCCCCCACCGCCGCCGCCGCCGCACCACGGCGAGCTCGTCCGCTCCTCCGCCGCCGCATCGAGGTGGCCGGAGCACACGCCGCGCCGCCTCCGCAGCGCTCCTCCTCCTCCTCCTCGGCGGCCCCGCTGCGCGTCCCCACCGTTCGTCCTCGATCCCTCCCTCTCTCTCTCTCTCTCTCTCTCTCTCTCTCTCTCTCTCTCTCTCTCTCTCGTTCTCCGCTGCTTGTTCTAAATCCGATGGTTCACGATTCGATCTCGGCCCTCTCCCCTTTCTCTGATCTTGATCTGAATCGATCGGTCTAATGATCGCAGGCGCTGATGCGGTGAATCCGTTCGATAAATATGTGAAGAGGTAATCTCTCTCCGCTTGTTTCCCTTACACCGACTGTGGTTTTGGATCGAAATTAGGGTTTCAGATTCGTGGAGTGATCGAATTTAGCTATTTCAATCGGTAATTGCGAGTTCACTCTAATATCATTATTATTTGCCCGTATCAGAATTTATGTTACAAATGTTGCTTTAAACTTTTTTCCGAGCCATATATTTGCCTGCATTTGAATACTTTTAGCATACATTATCTTTCTGAGTATAGTGGAAACCTAGAATCAACAGATTCTTGAAAATGTGGTTGATGCCGAGTTTATGGTATACAATATGTTGTAAGAGTAGTCAGAGCAGCAAAAGTTTATGAACAACTTAACTCTTTTTGTGATGTATGTGTTGTATGAGGAATGAGGTTGGGATTATCATTTTAAAGGTTTTCTTGTGTTGTGTGCTAATTATCAACTTTGGTTCGTTTTCTGACATAATCTTATTAAAATGGTTGCAAACTTACATCTGAATATGCTACTTTGTTTTTCAATATTATATGATTGATTTCTTGTCCGCAAACATTAAGAATCCTAGGTAACGACTTCCGACAATTTGTTATGACATCGTAGCTGTCATAACATATTTACATCTTGTCATTTAACATACCTCGAGTCTTAACAAAGTTTCCTCATATTGAACTTCCCTATTTGATCATGAGTATGGCTTTCATTTTATGCTTTTCTTTTTTTTAATCAGGAAAAAGCTGGAGCCTTTAGAAGCATATGTCCCTGCTGTGCTTTTGACTCAAGCACAATTCGAGGACTTAGGTAAATAGCTGTTGATATTTTACCATCAACAACTAACCCTCAAGAAGAGTTTACACTTTACAGAGATTTATACACATTTTGGAACTAAAACCACCAATTACCCACCCTCAAGAAAGAGTTTATGGAGATTTACACACATTTTGGAGCTAAACTGAAATTTCCTGCTGGTGTCAGCGTTAGGTTATAAATGTATTACAACCTCATAAATTTCTTGCAGATGAGGCTAATTCAATGCAGCATACTAAGCTTTTATAATTCACTAACTGAGCCAAACTGACTAACTCGAGCAATTGCCACCCTATCAAATTCCAAGTTTTTCTTATGCCGACCAGTATATAACCATATAATTGAAAATGATATCATATGTTAGACATCAGTGCACACGAATATTAAAATTCTTGGAACAACCTCATAAATGACCCAGAGTGGCTTTTGAACATAATTATTTATTCAAGTAGTTTATAATAAAATTTTTAATTTTTCATTCCTTTAAATGCTTGAGATGTCTTCTATCTGATATTCTTCTATCATGTATTACTTTCACTCTGAAACATTTTCTTTCACTTAAATATTCCCTTGTTGTACCTCTTCACAGAGAAATATCTGGATCTTGAGCAGCCAAACTACAATGATAGCAGATCTTTACTTCGTTCTGGTCCAGCTGCATCTCTGCGAGTAAATATTCGAGCTGTGAGTATCTAAATAACCAATTAGAAATGATTATAATTGTCTACAAAATATGCTTGATGAGATGTTTCTTCTGAACTATCAGATAAATTTATTAATATGGGTAGTTAGCTATACTTGTATTTCTACCCTTCCATTTAATCGTTTTTTCACAGGCAGCTGAGTTTTATTATTTGTAAGGTGATTTGTTTCTTATATAGAACCAATGCATGGCGATTGAATCAAACAAACCAATACCATTTTCACACTATTACTACCTAATTAGCTTTCTTTGCAGTCGCTTAATGAGTTTATATGCATAGTGTTGGTTGTGAGTGCTTTAGCTTGTGGTGGTGCTAATTAAGAGTTATTTACACATGTTTATTTGCTGTGGCGGTACTTTCTGACATTATCTTGGGAATAATAGGTGGCACAATATGCTATTGATAGTGGTAAAGGAAAAGTCGCTTCTGATGCAGTCGATCAATGCCTAAGGTATGGTTACTTCGAACGATCTCTAATGTTCTTCAGCATTGGCTTGGAATTTCATTCTTATTTGCTCTGTAAATGGAAAACTTCTGCTCTTTCATAGAGCATTAGAGGATCTCGACTCACTACTGCTACATGCATTGAGGAAAGACCCAACTGCATCAGTTGAATCTATGAAGAGCAAGATCAGGCTTGCTGTGGGTGCTTTGGATAGGTACCAGCAAATCTGCTTACTGTATCCTTTTTCTGAATCTTCTCTTCCTCAAAAACTATTCTTCTCAAACCAAAACTTTTTACTTAATTGACCAAAAAGAGTAAGCCTGATCTTTAACTGCAATTTTATTATTTTGAAAATTTTGATTCGTGCTGAATAATACAAAGTAAGCCTCCAAATAATATACCTATTCATTTGTAGTCTCTTGCAAACTGTGCCATCAACAATTCTGGAACAAGGGAAGGCAATTGCAGATGCATACAGGATTCCAAGTGTTGGCAGTGAAGGTAAGTTGGAAGATTTGGATCCAGAGGTGAAACAATTGGGGGGCCTTCTCTGACTACAGATTTTAAGGCCTCTCAACAATGTTTCTGTCAAAAATAGGGGAAAAAAAGAAAAAACAATGTTTCTGTGGTTTTAATTAATTAAAATTTTGCTCTAAACACGGATAAATTGCTTGTTTTACTCCCCAATTGTCGATAGAGGGAATTACTTAAGGCCGTTTTGCATAGAAGACTGACTAATATTATGCTTTTGCATGTATTATGATTCTTGCAAGATTGGTGCAAATTTCTGAAAAATGCCAAAATTACCTTAAACAAGGAATTTGGTGTTGGGACACGGGATTGTGCTGAAAATTTACGGATACAATACAACACGATGCATACCGAACATGGCTGTACCGATGTATGCCCTAAAAATTATTGAATTTTAATTAGGTTTTAAAGTGATTTCAAACTTGTTTTGGTCTTTGGGCTTTTTTGGGCAGCCCAAATATTCATGGGCTTTGTCTGGGAGCCCAAATCCATTCCCCTCTACATGTGATGTTTAGTTTCACATCGAAAACTCATCGTATGTAGAAGAGGTTTATATACTCCTTCACTTTTGTATGTATTGGTTAGGAGAAAGTGAGAGTAAGGCTTCTTCTAAACACACGCTCGGCACGAGCACGAGCCGAGCCGAGTCGGGCGGGCGGCGCCGCGTGCGATCTTGACCCGGTTTCTTTTATTTTGACCTTTTCTTTTTGCTTAGATTAACCAATCTTGGAAAGTACCATCTCGGGCTATCTAAGTCCCTTCCTTGGGAAGTGACTTGTGGGCTGCCCAAGGAAGGTAGCCGTTGGACCTTGTTCCCTGGTGGGTTAATGGGCTCTCTTTGGGCTCTATATATATAGAGGAAGAGAGCTTGGTTAATAGCAGCAGCTACAACACCTTCTACTCTACTCTGATTTACAGTGCTATACTACACTGAGATTTACATTTTGCTATTTCTCTTTTGGATTCGAGTTTTCCTACTTCGAGTGTTACTCTTGCTGGATCTCTGAAAGTTGTTGGGTTCGCTATGCACCATTCCGGAGTCGTTGCCGACGGGATGGACAGTGGTCGTTGTATCGCTAGGGATGATTGTCGGAGCCTCGCACGTGGAGGGGTAATCTCGTTTCTAGGACAGTGCTTACGCACGCCTCAACATTCACAGGTTTCATCTAAACTTTGCTATATTTTATTATTAACGGTACAATAGAAAATTACAAAGTAGTATTTCGGTTTTTAAATTAAGTTTAAATATTATTTGACTAAAAAAATTAATTTGAAAAGATAATTTTACCAACAAAAATAATAAGGGCTGTTTGGTAATTATATAAAAAAAAAATAGAATTTTATATTTTGTTGTAATAGATTGGTATGAAATTTTAAATTCGGTGTAATACTTTGCTTTATTTTTTCATATTTGGATAAAATATTGTATTTTTACAGGATTGAAACAATGGCTAAATTTTTTAAAAATTAGTCGTTAGTTTTTTCAAAAACTAGTAATTAAAGTATTTTGTAGACATATATATACTTAAAATAATCAAACTAGTCGATATAATGATATAAAAATAATAAAATAATTTTATAATATTTAAAATTAGTCAAATAATTTTATAATATTTAAAAATGATTAAATTAGTCGTTAAGTGATTTGAACTAATTAAATGAGTCTTTAATTAAGTGATTTGAACTAGTCAAACTAGTCGTTAAGTGATTTCAAATAGACAAACTAGTCGTCAGAGGAGAATGTTTTGAATTTAATGAAAACCTCTAATCTCTATATAATGATAAATTTTTTTTACTAGAATGATTATAAATTATTTTTTATATATTTTTTTTTATCTATATTCAAATTTTTATATGTTTAAAATTATTAGAGAATAATATAGGAAGGTGATGATTATTGAAGGAAGATGCAAAAAAAAAAAATTGATAATAATTTCGTGACAAACTTTTTTTTTTCTATGATGAGCAACCCATGTGGCAACGAGAACACCAATTCACACCTAACCGGAGTGCCATATGTCAATGAAGTTTTCTAAGGTCATGAATTTAGATGCAATAGAGAGTTTCCAATAAAAACTCATATTTTTTATTTATTAGTGAAATATTGGAAAGATAAAATTTTTCTGCGTGATAACAATTGAAAAGTCGATAACTATGTTTTTATATACATTAACAAAAAATACAAGTAACCAAATTTTACCAGGGCGGTTTCAACATAGTGACGAAACTGCTAGTCAATATTTTCGTTAAATGCTATATGCAGTTATATAATTCAGTAGAAATTTTATTCATTTACCATGATCTATCACCTCGTCAAAAATCAGAAGTAATTTAAAATTTTTTTCTTATTTTGAAGTACTTTTGATTTTTTGATTTTTCTTATATTTAATTCAATATTAATAGTGAGTATTATAAAAGTAATAATTTTTTTTTTCAAATTTCAGCACTATTGCATAGATGGCGCACATGTTTCAATAAAAATCTCCGTAAATTTGCAAAAACTATATCATAATAGAAAGCATATTTTATCACAAAATATAATAGTTGCTTATGACTTTAATTTTCATTTTTTATATATAAGGACAGGTTGAAAGTATCAGCTTCTGATACAAGAATATTATAAAATTCACTTAACAACAACTTTGAGAAAAATACTATTTAGTTGATGTTGGATACGCAAATTCTCTCAACTTGCATCTTACCGCAACACAAAATATCACATAAAAAAGTGTCAAATTCAAGAGAAGTCTAAAAATTATAAGGAAGTATTCAATTTACGTTATGCACAAGTGCAAAATGAGCATATTATCAGTATTTTAAAAATATGTTTTCTAATTCTTAAGATAGCTATTTTTTTAACAATTGAATCATAAACACAATTTTATACGAATTTATAATTAATGATAAAACCAATTAACTTAGAGTATTTTAAAAATATGTTTTTTAATTCTTAAGATAACTATTTTTTATCCAATTGAATCACAAACACAGTTTTATACTAATTCATAATGATTAAATCAATTAACTTAACGATAGAGTTAGTTGTTAATATTGAATATATGATTAATTAAAAGCAAGTCGGTCGAAAAAGAGATGATATTGCACACAATATATAGAATGGCTATGTTGCAAGATGTAATGTTAGAAAATTTTAAAGGACAACTCCTATTTTGTATATATTAACTTTTTTTTTGCCTAATTTGTATGGTTAGTTCAATTTGATTGAAATATTTAACTTATATTTATTTGAAACATCAATGTACTATATGTAATGGATTTAATAGTCCAAAATACATTACATATTGTGTTATGCTAAAAAATATCGATATTATATTTTCAACATTAATATAATATTTTTAACATAATACCAAAATATATAATATCGATATTATATTTTCTACATAATACCAAAATAGAAAAAAAAAATGTCTTAAATATAATTCAACTCATATCATTGTATTAACTTTATTTGAGTAATTTAAATTTTATAGGTAAGAGATTAAAATATTTATCTTATATTTGTTTGAAATATCGATATTATACAATGTATCATGTTCTAAAATATTACAATGTCATTATATTTTCAACATAATGTATATCAAATAAGGAAAAGAAAAAAAAAAAATGTGCACCATAGTTCAAAATATGATATCAAAATATTATATAGTGTCATAGTCCAAATTACATATTAATGCTCCAAAACATTAATATTATATTTTCAACATAATACCGGAGATATGTCTGAATTGTAGGTATAGGAGATACTTGAAATATTAGCTGATTAACTAAGTCCGTATCAATATTTTTATTTTTATTTTTTCAATAAAAAAATATTATTTTTTTAATAAAAAAATACTTGAATTTAGAGATGTTGGTTATGATGGTAAGTCCAGTTACAAAATAAAAAAATCAGTTAGATATTTCAAAATTACTTAAAAAAATATTAAAAAAATTATTAATTTTTTTAAAAAATTAAGTATACCGACGACAAATCGATACAATAGGACGATAACTACAAGCCTGCCAAATATTAACTGATTGGTTCACAGCATGATGCCTCACATGAAAATTTAAAGACAAACTATACATACAATAGAGTGAGGGGACATTCACAAGTGAAACCCATTCGCATTTGTTATGGATTTAACACATTCTCACAATTATTCATACAACCATACTGTTGCCTGTATGAAGCATCCACACGTTCAGTACACCCCATCTCTGAGAGAGGCACGGCAATTATTACGGCACCGATGTACAACCTGAACCATTGCATGGCTGAAAACATGAAACAACACTAACTCAAAGCTCATCAACTATAACACTCGGCAAACCAAAAATAGCCGCCAAAACAGCCAACCAAAAACTTCTTCCAAATTTTGAGCGGAGAGGAGTGCAGCGCCTACTCCCCACTCCTGTTAGGCATTTTTATAGTAATATCTAAAATTGAATATATATTGCAAGCCACTAATACAATAACATAAATCCTGATTCAGTTACAGATTTAAAGACACAAACCACGCCCACTGATGCCACCGCATATTTGTTACACGGGCACACGGATGCTCTACCAAACAAGATGCACAACACTAGCAACACCTCAGAGGCCATTTTGGTGGTATATACAAGAAGGGCACCAATAGGACTTTCTCAAAGTCATTCGTGCTATGAAAAAAAGGGGCCGGATTCAAATATTTAATAGGGGCATAAATATTACGAGATAAAAATAGCTGTAAAATTACGGCCTGCATCTTAACCCACTAGGCCGCTCTGGATGCGCTTCAGGCTCGGGCACGCCATCCGTAATCTCCAGAAATCATCCGCATTTATCTGACAGGAGAAGAATGGAGAAGAGATACAAATAAAGAATATTAGATGGGCCAAGGGCAAATGGCCCACACCATATGATTTTTTTTTTTTTTTTTTTTTTTTTTTGAGTAAAGCAGAAAATGTTTACCTTTGAGCAGGAGTGGACATTGAGGATCTCCAGCACATGACAGTGAGATATTGCTGATTCCAATTCTTCTTCTGCCAGCATGCTGCACGCCTGCAAGAATATTGTATTATAACTACAACGCCCATTGGATAAGTGCGGAAAATGTTATACCATGCATGAATGTTGAGAGAGAGGGAAGTTTTGATAGCATACCACATGGGGAGCATGAGCATTAATATACCACGCCCCCGCCCCCCCCCACCAAAAAAAAGCCCTGAAGACTCTAAAACACTAATTTGCATGATTTTTTTTTTATTTTCGAGTGCTAATTTGCATGAATCACGTTACTATGGCCCATGTCATCAAAGCTTTAGGGTGTGTTTAGTTGGACATAAAAAGTACCGGATATTACTTTTCGGTTTGAAAAATTATTTTCCATATGTTTGTTTACCCGTAAAAAGAAAAAAAAAATTACGGATTCGAGAAAAATGGAGTGTTTTTGTTTTCTGCCGATTTTTGGCAGAAAATAAAAACTCAATCTATGTAAAAAAAATTCATTTATTTTTGTTCCACCAAACCAAACAAATATGAATTTTTTTCTTTCAACCAAACAAATGTCGATGAAAAACTATTTTTTCTACGAACCAAACACAACAATACCATTTTTTTTTTTCTCATAAAACTATTTTTCAGAGTTTTACGTCCAACCAAACAGCCCGTTAGCATCAACAGCCAGAGAAAAAGATGACAACAAAATATGAAACTAGTTTTCAGTAGTTACACGTGGAAAATACTAACCAAGAGCTGAAGGTTGGTCAATTTTGGACAATCAAGCCTCAAAATCTCCAAGGAGCTGCAGTTGCTGAATTGAAGAAGTCAAAATAAAATCAGAAATCAGAGGATAAGAAAAGGCAGAAACCAGTTAGTGAACAAATTCAAGCCAGAATATTTTTTTATCAAATAAAAAGAAAATTGAAGGAAGACTGACCTCAAATTTAGTGTGCAAAGACTGATACATGTTAGATCCACTTCCTTCAAACTTGCGGACAAATTAAAGTTCAATTTAGATAAATATAGACAATTTGCTGTCGAAGGGATTAGAATTTTCTTCACATTTGGACAACCAGTACAATTAAGAACTTCAAGCAAATGATCTGACTTCCTGTGAGCCACTTTGCATGTCATAGTTGTCAAATTGGATGAACATGCATCGAATAGCATCTCGGACGGATGGTTACTTGAGCCCCAAACCAGTTGGCAAAGATTCGTGCATCCATTCAAGTTCACGTGAACCAAATTAGTGCAGCAAGAAAGAAGAGCCGATATGGCGGTCTGCCCAATTGATGAATATGACAAATCTAAATCAACTAGTGCTGGAAGCGCTCCTTTCTTGTAGAGAGCTTCTAAAGATGAATCGGTCAGATATTTGCAAGCCGAAAGTTTCAAGGTCTGCAAAAGACGAAAATTTGTCAAAGTACCGACAAATGAAATGACATTCACAGTTACATGAATAAAATATGGATGGACATACATATAATATAATAATAATTAATGTTTTACAAACAATTGTTACAGTTGAAAAACAACTTGACAGTTGAACAAAGTTTGCACTGCACCTTAACGTACTGCTATATCAGTTTCTGTTTACTTCTTGTTCTGATTTACATAACATCAGTATACAGTTCAAGGTCATATTCTATGTATGTATTTATGGTAGAGTTGTTCATACGAGGGTTACACATTAAAAAATTTCCACTAAACAGAATTGTTTGTAAATTTGTATGAGTCGCCAAAAATGGCCCGTAGATTGAATACTGAAAACTAGCCTGATAGAACACCTCAGTTAGTTTCGAAAAACCAGCGTGTAACTTACTCAAAAACACATTTTATAACTTTAGGGGGTAAAAAAATCTCCACACATTAGGAATCAACCAGATAACTTAAAGAAGATTAAACACAATGCTCTGATACCCCCAAATAAAAGGGGAATGAATGTCAAAAGTTCAATAATTTACCCACCTTTAACTGAGAACAGGTATCAACCACTGGTTGTAAGTTCGTCAGAAAAGTGTATGACAGATCAAGGAGAGTCAATTGTCGAAGCCAATGCAAAGAAGACAATCCATCAATCCCTATGGATAGGCATGATGATAGGATTAGACATTCAATGTTAGGGCACAAAGTTACCGTTGTAGACAGCGAATCATCTACGAACTGCCTGTATAAGCAAAAATGAAACAAAAAGGAGAAACAAAAATATGAAACAATTAGCTTAAGCATAAGACAGAGTAACTGATGTAGAAATGAGGACAGAATACAACCTGCAAAAAGAGGCATCCAGGGATTTCAAGCAAGGACAATTAATTGAAGCCTGAGAAAGCACACCACAACCTTTTAGCTCCAATATTGACATTTTTGGAGCCTCAATCTCTAGAACACTCAACTTTGGGCAAATTCCTAGATTAAGTGATTCAAGACCAACCTGCCAAAAGAAGAAAGAGATCTCAGCAAGAACAGGTTTGTTAGAGTAATTTGAAACTGCATGCAGTGTAAAAATTTGATGTTAAAAGTAGAGTCAGTTATGAAACAGAAAAATAAAGAAAAAAAAGAGCCAGAAGAACTTCTGGGCCATAAATTATATATTTGGTGCCCATCAACATTACAGGTCAAAGTTATTTTTTTGAGACATGCATTGAATATATCTGATTCTGACGAGAAAAAAAACATGAGATAGCAAGCAATCAATAATCAAGATATTTGGAAATATATAATTATCGGCAAGAGGAAGAATTTTTGCACAAGCATATTGAATCAAAAATCAATAGCCAACTTACTGGACAAAATAATGCTCTTTCCAGATGATCACAGCCATCGAGATTTACACTTTGAAGATTCGGGCAAGATAATTCAAGGAGATTCATAGCACGGCAACCAGCAAGTGACAGACTGATCAAAGAACTACTGCTCAGCCCCACCATGGTCAAGCTCTGGATACACAACAAACCTCAAAGCGTAACAGATCTGACAGAACCTCAGATAACAACATGTTATATCAGATATCAAAAATATATAAGATAGCATTAAAACATGAGACAAATGTCAAATCACTTGTCAGCATTCAATGTCTCCAATTAATACAAATACATAGATTATGTACTGATCAGTATAATCCAACAATTCTTACAAAAGTCAGTATGTACCCACAAGCACATAAAAGAAAAGTAACAGGAACCTCAAAAAAGATCAAAGTGTAAACTATAACAAGATTAATAAGCTCAAAGTTATAGGCTCAAGTCCGATATCTATTATTACAAGGCAGCAGAGTAAAGATGGAGAAGAGAAAATAACTTGTTACTTTAGTCTAAGGGTTGAGGTACCACTATATAAGCATGGTAAATTGGTAATAAGTGAATGACTAAGTTCACATTTACCTGCCAGTACCAATAAGCATGTTCAACATGCATGGATGTATAACAACACACCACCTCCAAACAACAATTGTGCCAAAAGAAAGGCAAGAGAAAAACAAAAAAATGGTTTTCCGCATGCTTTGGATTGTTTCACTTCAAAGGTTCAGTTCTTTTTCTGTTTATATAGGTGCCAAACAGGTGAAATTCAACGTAATGTCAGTTTTCTTTAGACAAACTGGTTCAAAACAGAGCCAAACCATTTTGTATAAGTTCTTCAAATTTTTAAATCATAATTTACAAAATATTTGCAGCCCTATAATACATAAAATAATATAAAGCAGTATAGGATCTGAAACTCTAATCTGCTAGAAAAATTCAGAGTACACTAAGCACCCAGGTTCCAAAAGTGTAGTCCATAACATGCACTGTAAGATTTTGAACCATTGAACTGCAGTAAGTGGTCCAGTTTTCTTTCAGTTCATTTTCTTCTCTTCTTTCTTTATTTTACACTAGATCAACTTTGTTCCACTACTTTTCAGTGTTAGTTTATCACTTGTACAAGAGATTCAGCAAAAATACAAATGCAATATCTTATAAAAGTAAGAAGAAGCAAATTGCAAACCTCACAATTGTCGAGAATCAAGGATCTGAGCATGGGGCAACCACCCCCATCACTAAAAACTTTACAAATTGAATTTGTCAAAGATTCACAATCACTGAGGTCCACATCTATCAAATTGTGGCATTGCAATGTCAAAGAAGCCAAACTTTCTTGTTTTTGCAACACCAATTTCTGCACAACAGGTATTACAACTCTTGAAGTCTAAAGCCTTCATTGAACAACAATAAAAGAAAGAATAAACTACTAGTCATGCAAGATAAAAGCTTACCTGAAGTGCATTCGATATAATGCTAATACGGTGGAGGGCTGAACATCTAGAAACCTTAACATCTGAAAGCACAGGACTCCGCAAATTCAACTCGACAAATCTAAAAAAATGCAGAAAATTTAGTATCCACAGAATTGAGAATAAGGGTCGCACGTAGGAACAGAGGCAGGGAGATGGTGCCATACTTGCGTAAATGTACAAGACTAATATTCCAAAGGTGCGGCAGATCTAATGAAACGGATGTCAACAGACCGCAATTATCCAGCTGCAGCTCCTGCAATGATTTGTATAAACACTGTCAGACCTAATGCAATATATATATATATATATATATATATATATATATATATATATATATATATATATATATATATATATATATATATATATATGAGCTAGGCTTGTATGCTTTTAGAAGCACGGTAGGCTCCGTGCTATTAAGTTGTTTTCAATGCTTGGATTTCCAAATCGATGATCGGCTCGGTTAGACTTGATCTAGAGTATTTGAAGTATCTAGAAAATAAATTTCACAATTTTTCGTTATCATTTATCTAGTGATAGAAGGGACCCAAAATCAACAATTTTAATGGTCATCTTGAGGCATTTGCAAATTTAACGGTGTAAAAATTTTCAAATCACAGAAAATTTTGCTACAAAATTCTTAAAACTATATAAAACAAGACTAATATTTTTTATCTAAAATTTTAGTGTCATATCATCACTGTTTGTGACATTTTTATTTTCAGCCATTGATTTTGAGTCATTTCGATTACTAAGTAAATAATATCAAAAAATTGCGAAATTTATTTTCTAGATACTTCCAATTCTCTAGATCAAGTCTAATGGAGCTGATTATCGATTCAGAAGCCCCAACATCAGAAATGATTTGATAGCACGGAGGCCACCATGTTTCTAAAAGCACACTAGCCGAACTCTCTCTATATATACAAACACCAGTGTGATAAGAAGCAAGCTCGCAGAGAAGGCTCTAACCTCTAGCATGCGACTATGAGATATCGCATGCATTGAAGCAGAACCTATGCCCTCACAACTATGGAGTTTCAAATCTACTAACATTGGAAGTCTCACAGACTTCTCGCCAAAAAAAAAAAAAAAAAGGTTAGACTTCAGATCAAAAGAATGCAAAAAAATATAAAAAGAAAGGTGTGCCAGAACATCAAAGTAAAAAGAGTGACCTCAAATGCAATATTAGGACAATTCGATGCATCAAGAACAGAAAGATTAGGACATGTCAAAGCTATTTCACGCAATGTGTCGTCGCTAACACAAGAGCAAGATGACATATCTAATGATGCCAATAAAGGGCATCCAATAGCAGCTTGTCGAATTGCACTTTCAGAAAGCTTATGGCAGGAAGAGAAGTCCAATTCATGTAACTTGGGACACTGCAGGGTGACATTTGCCATGGTGGTGCGCTTCAGAGACAGCATATAAAGCTGAGGGCATCTGTAGGTCACCAAAATTAAGCAATCAAGATAATATACTCACTCAAACAAGGTTACAAAAGAAGACTATTACCTGACTGAAATACGTAGTACACGACATTTCACAATGCGTAGATCGCGCAGTCTCTCGTGGTATACAGTTACCTCATGTAGGCCATTACCAAGTGATGCATCACAAATGATCAAAGTGGTCAAAGCAGCACAATCAGCCAACGCAAAAAAAAATCCATCACTTAGCTGCCCTTTTCCCAAGATTAATGTTTCAAGATGCCTGAAAGAAAGCTTAAATGCCTCATGAAGTTACCAAACACATTGGTACAAGAAGAGAGTAACCAAGGAGGAGATAAATTAAGAAAACCTTAGAGAAGTCAATGCTTCCATAACAAGCACGTCAGCATTTAGAACACCTGACAAATCCAATTTTGTAGCATTTGGGTACCGGTGGCAAGTGGTGACAACTGCAAATGAAGGAAACCATCAATAAAGAAAACAAAAGCAAAAAAAGAAAAAAAAATCTCGGTTTGCTTATCTTTAAAGATGTTATGTCAGCTGAAAATAAGATGAACACTAAGCTTGACTAAATCCTTCTGAAAGTTCAGGCTTTGGGTACCTCATCTTGCAAGCAATTATTGGACAAACTAATGAAATCAAGAACCTTCGTCAAAAATATGGCTACCCAAGGCTTGCACATATCATCAAGAAAATTATGTTGTTCGTTCAACAAATAGCTGAATAGATAATAATAATAACAATAATAGTAATATGCAAAATAAAAAAATATTACTACAAAGAACAAACCATCAAAAAATCAGTAAAATACAAGCTTTTCACGTGCAATAAGCAAGAGAAAAACTGCTGTTACCAAACAACAATGAAATCAGCAGAATATAATCTTTTCATACGAATCACTTATGTGTCAAGCTTAATCTAGTTAAAGATAAGATAAGATGTCTGTGTGTGTGTGTGTGTGTGTGTGTGTGTGTGTGAGAGAGAGAGAGAGAGAGACAGAGAGAGAAAGAGAGCCCACAATATGATGTTAAAAAAAGAAAAAGAAAAGTCAGAACTATAAATTTAGGGCAGTAACCTTGAAAAGACGAAAGCAGGTTTCCGGTACTTAAAATAATTTGAGGCCTAAAGAATGGCCAAAAAGTTGTCCAGTTTGTATATTAGACAGTGTGTTTAAATAACTAGGATGAGTCTCTTCAGTGAATTGAGATTTTCTTGCGAAGTTATAAATTGCTGAATGCTTTTAGTTCACATGATTCTTCTTCCCCTCTTCTTCAAACTTGCCTCTCAGCTTTCTCTATTCCATCAGTTCAAGACATCCAGTACCGCTTCTCATATATATTTTTTTCATTATATGTTATGTAAATCTATAAATCAGTAGAGAATATGCTCTTACATAATTGCATGCGCATTAAAGGTTGATTTTGCCAATAAGATATAGTAAAAGCTTTTACTACATAAGAATAAAAGAACAAAATAAAAGATCGCTAGACATCATACAGTTTTCTTCAGATATTCTTGTGTTCTTAAAGCTTAAACACTTCCAGAATTCCTCATGCATACTAGCTGACAACCATTGCTTGCAGGTAGCACCTGCTCTACATAAATCCTTGTGGTCCAAGAAAGAGAAGATCTGCAACCGCATAGCTATATCAACAGGGGTTCTAATTCAAGAAACTAGCAACTTTAATAAAGATGAATCAAAGGTGCACATATATGTATAGTACGAGCAAACCTGGTGCAGTAGATCATCAGAGAGATCCATCCTTATCTCAACATCCTCCACATTTCTACTACCAGAGATGTCTCCATCAGTATCTCTGTCACCATTTGAGCCTCTGGATTTTCCACCACCATCATCATTTTGAAAAAGACTCAGGTAGTGAGGCATTTGATATTTAGCTGGAGCTAACGAACTTTGGCATTCACATTCTCCAGATGCTGGCAGAAAAGATGCTTCCGCGCCAGAGGTTGCAGCAGAATATTGGCTTGGTCTGTATAAAGAAAAATAATTAGAAGTCCCATAGCGGATCCACCAAAACCTTCGCTTCCCAGATACAATGCTAGAGAATTGAATACCATGTGTGTGAATATTCTGAACTTAAAGTGCTCAACAATATGCACTGAGCGTAAAACAGAGTGTAAAGAAAAACGAATGCCACAAGAGTAATAATATCGTCAAAAGAGTGCTCTTTAAAAATCCAATGTAAAGCCAAAATGAAATAAGCATGTGAGAACAACAACATTAGATAAATATGAGAAGTGACCAAGATTGACATATACTTTAAACTACGTCTGCAGGTCTTTTATAGGAAGGAAATGCAATAGAATGTACATGAAGCAAAAGGTACCTAGAATCTAAAACCCAAAGAAAGTATCAACTTAGTTTGGAAAGATTTTTTTTTTTTAATAATCATTGTACCATACCTTGCATGGCAAACAAATACAAGAATTGAAGAAGAGCAAATAACACATAACGGAAAATAGATAAAGAGAAGGGAGCAAATTAAGGAGTAACCAGCTGAAAGATGTAAAAAGCAAGCAGAGGAACTTATCTTATGCATGCTATCCATATAAACAAATATGAAAATGGTAAATTGCGAGGTTATTTGGAATTATACTAAGCGAATGAAAAGGAAACAAAAGTAAAAAATAAAAAGAAAAGGTTAAAATATAAGAAAATTCAAGAATAACTAACTATAGGGCATTTTGAAACAGCCCCCAAACTTTAATTTTGTTTATTGATGCCCCTCAACTTTTTGCTTGGTTTAATTTTGTTTTATCTGTCGTTTCAATAAGGATTTCACTCATTTTAACGACAATTCCCATAAATTTGACAGCTCTGTGGTCTTGTCAGTTAATGGCTGACAGATAAAGGAGCTGCTAATTTAAACAACAGTTTCAATTATTTGACAAAAGCAACTCAAAAAGAGAGTTGGTTGTTTCATTTAAAGAGGACCATGAGGAGTTCTCCGTACACATTTACCCGAACATATATAGAATAGGCAAATTAATACAGTTGATAGCAAATAGGTAACAAGCTATAAGAAACGCAAGGGAGATGCAGATGCAATATCCTTCCTCTATCCACTTGGTTCAAGCATTACTAAACAGCAATTGTTTCTGGGAAGAATGAGAGAGGACAAAGCATAGTGTATAAAAATGAGATCCCCACCAGATGCATCTAGGAAGCCCTGACCGTGCAGTGTCTAATACATTTTCCATGTTTTGCAATTTTCATTGATTAAAAAGGGGTAGTAGGCTTGTTTGATCATGCCTACATAAATGAAGAGGACTAACTAATACACAAGTCAGCAATGAACGTGCTTCACTGCAAAAGACCCAAAATTTCTTGTTAAGCAGCCGACCTAATATCAAAATTTTAAAACAGATGCTAGTTTGCTAGGTACAGCTTAATTCATACAGATTAACATTGCACAAAGGCAAAATCTCGGTACCACAGTAAAACAAAAATAGTAGAAAAATAAAAGAAAAGCAAAGAATTGAAAGATACGCAGGAAATAGAATCATATTGTGATCAACGAAATGAACAAGAACAGGAACTCACTCTCCAAACTCGAGAACCTTCGCGCGCTTGTGCTGAGAATCATGAGCCCTGTCCTTCTCACCATTTTTCCTCTCTGTTTCCCCAAAGACCTCATCATTCCGAACTACTTCCCACGAGAGAGGACCGATCAACGGCTCCTCGAGCTCCTCTCCAAAAGGTCTAACGGGCGATGGCCTCGCCAGAGACGAAGAAGGCGCCCGCGTCTCGAAAGGCGAGTGCCGCATCCTCGAACCACCTTGTGACGACGACCCCGCCCTCGATCCCCGCCACCCGAGCGAAAGCCCTAGATCCAATTCGTCCAGATCCTCGTCCCCGCCATCCCCATCCACACTCTCGTCGTCGTCCACGATGACGCCCTTCATGCGCCAATCCGCCATGGCCGACCAACCACCGCAGCGATCCACAACCAGAAAACCCTAACCCTAACGTAACCGCCGGCCCCAAGATCGCCTCAAATTCCTGCCAAATTCCAACCTTGCGTTTCCATCTCGGATCCCCATGAGTCGGCCCCCAAACCCTTAACCCTAATCAACCGATCGAAACCTGAAATCGCAGAGATTGCAGCTGGGGAGAGCGATTGCGACACGATTTTCCACAAATCGGAAGCGATCGATCGACGGCGGGAGGGAGCCGCTACAAAAAAAGAAGGGGGGGAGGGGGGAATCTTACGATAATACGTTCGACGGGGGAGGTAGGGTTTATACCTAGAACGAAGACGAAAACAACGAAATAACCGCAGAGAATTGGCGAATCATCCGAGATCCCCAAAATCGCCGCTTCTCCTCGCGAGTCGGAGTGCGCGAACGCATCATCGCGTAGACGAATTTTTCTCTCCCCTACACCGATTCCTTTGTTCTCTTTTTCCCTTTGCTCGATTTTTCTCCTTTTTTTTCTTTCCTCGGTCGTGATTTCAAAACATCAGCGATTTCGGAGAGAGAGAGAGAGAGAGAGAGAGAGGGGTCGGGGCCTCAGCCTTCGGGGGAGAAGGGTCGGGGGTGGGGCCCGCTCGATCGGCATCGGACGGTGATCGCGACGTCCAACTGGGACGTGGTGTTGAGTGGGTCCGAGTTTGGATGTGGCGGGTGAGGCGCGGGTGCGTGTAGAGTAATAAGGGTATATATATATATATATATATATATATATATATATATATATATAGAGAGAGAGAGAGAGAGAGAGAGAGAGAGAGAGAGAGAGAGTTGTTCTTAAAAAAAATACGTGAATGTGTTGCTTGTAAGTTATTTTTAATGAGAAAATATTTAATTTGATAATTAGTTCTATTAAGTATAATTTATATTATTATAATTATTTAAAAATTAAATTTTATAATTTTTTAATATTATTTATTAAATAATTAAAAAAATTAAAAATTATTATTTTTACGATCGATATAGTAGATTTGCAAGTTTAACGGTATAGAACAATCCAAATTAGATAAAATTTTAATAAAAACTTCTATTTAACATTAATAATAAGATCAATACTTCCGATTTGAAATTTTGAATTTTTTATCGCTATTTTTTATAAAATTTTTATTTTTAGTCGTTTATTTTAAGACTACTCGTTCACTAAGCAAATGAAGTCAAAAAATTATAAAATTTAATTTCTAACTAGTTATAATATTGTACATCAAGTCTGACGAACCGATCACTAAATCAGACATATATATATATATTGAGAGAGAGAGAGAGAAAGAGTTAGAGAGCTCGGCTGAAATACTATTAATATATAGCATCTCATTGGTGCTATTAAGGTTTTAACACTTGGATTAAAATATGTGTGGTTGAGATAATAGTGGCCCCTTGGGTTTTATAGGTAGTTGGAGAAATAGTAAAATCTAACCGATAAAAATGATCAAAGAGGTTGATGTAAGGGTAAAAAACTTGATAGCACCAAATATTTCTTACGGACTATATATATATATATATATATATATATATATATATATATATATATAATATATATATATATATATTGTAAATTTTTTACCATTGAATTTATATTGAGATTTATGCTATTATAAAGTCGACTAAAGAAAGAGAAAGAAAAAGTATAATAGTACAAATCTTAATACAAATTTAATGATAGAAAATTCACAAATATGGTTGGACTTGTGCTTTCTCTCTCTTCTTAAATGTCTTTACAATAACACGGATTCCAATATAAATTCTATGGTAAAAAATTTAATAACACAAATGACTTGGTGGAATTGTTAGCATAATAGCCTAGTTATATATATATATATATATATATATATATATATATATATATATATATATATATATATATATATATATATATTTAACTATATTTGCAAATTTTTACCATTGAATTTACATTGAGATTTGTGCTATTGTAAAATCGACTAAAGAAAGAGAAATAAAAAGTATAATAGTACAAATCTTAATACAAATCTAACAATAGAAAATTCACAAGTATAGTTGGACTTGTGCTTTCTCTCTCTTCTTAAATGTCTTTACAATAACACGGATTCTAATATAAATTCTATGGTAAAAAATTCATAAATATAAATGGACTTGTACTTTTAAAAGCATATAAGCTCTACTCTGTGTGTGTATGCTTTTAAAAGCATAAGCCCATCTATGTTTGTGAATTTTTTATTATTGGATTTGTATTGAAATTTGTATTTTTTTACTTTTTCTTTCTCTCTTTAGCTGACTTTATAATAACACAAATTTCAATACAAATGTAAGGATAAAAAATTTATAAGTATAAATTGACTTATCTTTTAAAAATATATAATCTTTTTTTACAATAGCATAAATTTTAATACAAATATAAGGATAAAAAATTTATAAATATAAATTGACTTATCTCTTAAAAGTATATAATCTCTTCTACTCTCTCTCTGCGTGAATTTTTTTATGCGCCATTTATACCATATCTACACATATACCGCACATAATATTTGATAACTAATATTTTAAAAGTAATTTAAAATTTTACTGAAAGAGATCTCTCACATTAGCAAAGTGAAAAAAAAAAATTATTGCTTAATTTATATAAAAAAAATAATATTTAAAATATACCATCTTCAATATTAAGTTTTTTTTTTTCCAACGTTGCAAAATATATCTAATAAATTTAATTTTGATATTGAAATCTTTATATTAATTATTTTCTATACATGGTGTATAAATTATACTCATACACCAAGTTCATGAAATAATTTCGTTACGTTTAGTCAGGGATACGTTTAGTCAGGGAAACGACCGCGTCTGTTCAACATGTGAGCTGGTAATAATTCGTTCAGGTGGTGCGGGTATAAAAAAAGAAAAAATAAAGAAAACAATCCTTTATTCTTTACTTTTTGTGTCCCAAAATAGTTTTGACAGAGAAGGAATAATATTTATTTTTTAAAAAATAAATTTGTACAAGTTATATATATATATATATATATATATATATATATATATATATATATATATAAAGAGAGAGAAGAGTCCCACTAGAATACTATCGATAGCATCAGGGACGAAGTTATGTGGAGACCCACAGTGGCCATGACCCCCAAACATTTTTAAAATTATATAACAGTCCATTATTAAGTTATTAAAAAAATAAAAATAGTGTAAATTTTAGGGCCTAAAATAATTTTTTTTTAAAAAATAATGTTATCTTGTAGGCCACGAAATATAAATTTAATTGACTCAAACGCATTGTAATATTTGATTTGAAAATTATGAAAATTTTTAATACTTGATTTTTTGATATATCGTAATACTTGATTTGCAAATTATACTAAATTTTAATACCTAATTTTTAAAATAAATTTTTATTTATTTTTTAAAATAATTTTTTTACAGATATTTAAAATATTATTATTTTAATGGTAAAGACAACTATATTCTATTCTTTTTCTAAAAAAAATATATATTAAAACTCGAAAGCTAATGAACAAAAAAAAAATACTTATATATAATTTTTTATTAAAAATTTTTAAAAATTAATATATTTTGTATAATATATTTTTGGTCCCGCTAAAGTTAAAATTCTTGCTTCGTCCCTGGATAGCACCAAACAATTGGTGTTATCAAATTTTCAGCTTTTGGATGAAAAGATATGTAGTTGGATTATAGTGGTCCATTAAAATTTTTACTATTCAACCAACCACCTACTAAACCATAGGGGGCCACTATCATCCTAACTGCACATCGCTTAATCCAAGACTAAAAAATTAATAGCATCAATGAGTTGGTGCTATCGATAGTATTTCAGCATAATAATATATATATAGAGAGAGAAAGAGTAGAGCATATATACTTTTAAAAGTATAAGCCAATTTATACTTGTAAATTTTTTATTATTAGATTTGTATTGAGATTTGTGTTCTTATAAAGTCAACTAAAAAAAATGAAAGAAAAAGTAAAAAACTATAAATTTCAATACAAATTTAATAATAAAAAATTCACAACTATAGATGAGCTTGTGCTTAAAATGTATAAGCTCTACTCTCTCTCTCTCTCTCTCTCTCTCTCTCTCTCTATATATATATACAAACTATTTTTTACTCAAAACAAAATATAATTTAAATTATTATATTAACTTTTAGGGTAATTATTTTCATGACTTTTTTTTTTATTTCGTTATTTAAGCTAATTTTAAAAATATTTTTTTAACATTTTAAATTTTTTCAAATATATCCTTAAAGTTAAATTATGTTAATAGTGAACTATTAGTGATTACCATTATTTTTGTAAAATTTCTATTTTGTCTTTTTCAATATACCCTTTTATTGTAACAAATAATTATTATTTGCTCTTAAAGTAGGAGCAACAGAAGTATTTCAATTTTTTATCTTTTCAAATATACCCTTCTACTATCATCAATATTTTTTAAAAAAAAAATTCCTCAAGTTAAGAACAAAGTAAATATTTTAATTTATTTTAATTCGGATTTAATTCGAGATAACATACCAGATACTAAAAGTTGGGGTATTTTTAAAAAATAGAAAAATATATAAAAAGTATATTTGAAACAAAAAAAAATTAATATATTTCTGAAGTATTAAAGGTTATATAAATATTATTTCTTAATTTTTAATAAAATAAAAGTAATACAATAATTATTAAATTTAGCTATTCAACCGTTATTTTACTTATTTTCAAAAATAATCTAATTTTAAACTAGTGGGGTTTCTATTTCTTCAAAAAATTGCACATATTTCAAGAAAAAGTAATTTCTCGTTATTCCTGAGCCAAGTGATACTGTGATACTGGTACACTCCAAAAAAAACTTATAAATCTATTATCTTTTATAGACTCTTCTCTTATAATTTTTTTAAAATATTAATAATTTAGAAAAAAAATTAATCTTATGATAAAGAGAGTGATCCATTCCCTATATTTTTTTTTTGGAAACGCTTTTTGTACACCGCCAATAGGGTTTACATCTTACATCCTATTCATCCAAAGGTGGAGTGAATTTTACCGGTCATTTCGAAGTGACCGATAAATTAGTCCCCACCCTTGGATGGGGTGGGATGTGTGATGTACACCCCATATGGGGTGTACAAGTAGCGTTGTCTATTTTTTTTCCCTACATTTTTCTATATTTCCTTAAGATTATATAGCAATAATTACATAAGTAACAAAATATTTGATAGTTAATCCCTGAGGTTCCAAATTTAATCCCTAATTGCATTATAATTTTTATCTAAATTTATTTTTCAGAACGTATTTGATTCGTATTATCCTGTCAGAAAATTATAAGCAATTATATCAGAATTATTCGTTTGGTTTATCAAATCTATAATCTAGTCAGTAATACATTATATTACAAATGGAGCAGGGTGAGCGTATTTTCTTGTATGTTATATAAAATTATAAGTTAATCCTTAAGTAATATGGGCTATCTTGCCTATTATTGATGGCGGGTTATCGCCTATTACAGATCCGAATTGGGCTCGATATTGGACCGGGCCTGAGCTCCAGAAAAAGGCATGCTAGTGGTAATATGAAGCGTAGGACCCGGCCCAAATAAAAAAGGAAACGAAAAAAGAAAAATACCACGTCAGAATTATCATTTCTACAGGCATAAGAGATGATATTACTAAATAGCTCATGTAACAAGTTTGCCATTATTTTAGATACGGAATGTACACGAAAGGGAGTAGGAGCACAAGTAATAACAGAGCCTCAAGATTTGTGAGCAATTATAGGGTCCTTTGCTTTGACATTTGCAATATTTTGATGCATTTTATTTTACAAAAAAATATTTAAATTATTATTTTTCAACTTAAATTGATAATTATAAAAGACTTGTTAATGAAACAGTAAAATTATTGTAGATTTTAAATAATAAAAATACTAAATTATTATAGATGAGAAGGTATTTTCATTTTCATACTTAATGAGAATTATTAGTAATCCATTAATAAAAATGTACTGATTCTTAACCATCTTTCAACTCAAATAATAGGATAAATTAGTAATAAACTTGTTATTATAAATTAAAAATATACAATAGATTCAAAATATTACAAATCTCGAACCAAACGGCCATATATATATATATATATTATATAATAAGTTATTTTATTACATCATATATTAAAATCTTTTAAGATACAATTGTATAATTTGACCAAAAAATACTAAAGTTTTCTCATATAATTCTACTCTTTTTAAGTTCTTTTCATTTTATAGAGTTAATTAAGAGTGTGTTCAGTTGGCCCTAAAAAAAAAAAAATTTGATTGCCGATTTTCAACAAAAATTGAAAACTTAAGCTATATAAAATATTTTTCATTCAAAATTTTCTATCAAACAAAATAAATATTGATTTTTTTCGTAGAGCCAAACAAATATTAATAAAATGAAAAATCTATCAAATTATTTTTATAAAAATTATTTTTTAACCATTTTACATACAACCGAACAGATGTTCTACGCACGAACGGTGGATAATGGGGAGTACGAGCACGTGAGCATGGGAGAGGTATCACGTGCAGGAGGGGGAAGTTGGGCCTTGGGGGCGAGGCAAAAGAAAAAGGAAGTTTGCATGCATGCTTCGCGTTGGTGGCTTCAGCTGTACTTTTTGTCCCTGGGCGCGGAGGCAGCGACGACCTGCTGCCTCCTAAATATGCTCAAAGCTCCCACTTCCCCCACTCCAACAGAGAATCTCATCATCATTTACAAAAAATATATATAAAATAATAATAATAAATAAATAAAATATAGAAATCAAGCTCAGCTTGTTAGATCCGTATACAAATTAATACGAAATAATCTAAGAAACATATGTAAATTATTAGATAATCGTTCATCTATTTGAAAATATTATAAATGCTTACCGAAATTTATGTCTGATGAAACGTGTTTTCAGATTTTATCGTTCCTCAGACACCGACAATAAAATCACGATTGAATACTTCTAAGTTTAGATTCGTCGTCTAATTAATTTTGCTCTGAATGAAGCATGACAAATTGATGACAGAAATCCGACTCGGGATCACAATTCTTTATATTCCTTATATATTATGTTTAATTAGAGTTCATAAATCCTAATTAGACTTGTATTAGGTTCTACATATTAATAATCCATATCCAATAGATATTTTCAGAACCCATATTAGATCACTTAATGAGATAGCACAAAATATAATTATAAATTTATATGTTAGCCTATATATAAAAAAAATTAAATCCAACACACCTATCACCACCCTCCGAGTTCTGCTTCTCGGCACCGCCAGACTAGTGAGTGCCAAATTAAACAGCTATAAGAGAATTTTTTTAAATAATTTACCGTAAAATAATTTTTTGTTGTCAATTTATTGAATGACGATGCAAGATTTACAGTACGGTAAATTATTATTCACTGCTTTCAGATTAATTTTCCTCGAGGCTAATTTTGTAAAAAGCGGTTAACGATTTACCCGCTTTTATAAGACGGTAAATAATTCTTTAGTAGTAAATAATCTGGTGGAAGGATAATTCTTCTTTCCTGTTCCAATCAACAAAATAATTTGATGCTATAGTAATCCTAGGAAAATGGAAAAAGTTTTAAAAAAAGGAATTATAAGGAGGTAACCTCACACTAAACTCTAATGAATTAATAAATAAATTATTAATATAAGTAACCATTTATTTCTAATTTTTTAACATTCAACTTCATTTCCCTTTTTTTTTTTTTTTTTTTTTTTTCTTTTTCCAATTTTCTAGTTAATTTGCATCCATATATTGCTGTGGAATTTATATATTTCTAATTTGATGTTCTACATAAATTTGCATCACATAAATGATTTTGTTGCGCTTTATGTCTTTACATGATCTACAAATGGAATTTGTAATTTGCTTGGATTATGTTTCATAAATTTATTTCTATACAATCAGTTATGCTATTACTTTTATAATATAATTTGCTCTCTTTATTAAGATAATGGTATTGAACCTGCTAATAAAAGAGCTTATTTTGTTGTTGTTGTTGTTGTTGTTGTTGTTTTTTTTTTTTTTTTCAGTGTATTATAATTCAGAACAAATGCTTTCACATTGATTATGTTTAATATAGCCATTGTGATTTACGAATCTGAGTGAAAGAGTTGTTATTCAGAAATCATTGTTAAGCAGTGTATCTTTTAATTTGATCATAGAAGGATACACAAATAGCTGATTCTAAGAGAGGTAATTCAATTTTGAACCTTGAACCTCATTATGCCTAAGACTATGAAACTGTATGACTTAATTTACTCCATTTATGATATGTTATTGATTATCTTTTCGGTCCCAATTGACGTACAACAATACGAATTTGTCTACGATTTTCCATCTAATGATCTGCATCGTTCTGCAAGTTATTCGTTTGGTTTCGTATACGACGACGTCATTAGCCCATGCTACTTGTGAGATATATTAATTCATCCAAGAAAATTTGCAGGTTCAAATATGAAGATCTAATTTCTTTCAGCTTCCCTGAGGAGAGTCGAGATAGTATATTGTTTTTCATGTCATCAGTTTCTGTTTTCTGATGAGGAGAACTTCAATTTGTCAGCTTACGATCGTTATTTATTATTACAATTGGGAGATTCAGTTTCCTTTTTAGATTTTATGGCCTTGAATGCTCGATCTTATTACCTAACAATGTTTCTGCTTACTTTTGCAGAATGTTTTAGTTTGTCCTATTTTTTCTGCTGTTAAAGAGCATTACAATGGTGTATATATTTCCAGGAAGCAGATTTAAATGAACAATCAATTTCATCCTGAAACTATTGACTTCATCACATCTGGGTGACCTGGAGTTATCATAAATCATGTTTAATTGTGAATTGAATTTATTCACTTGATGTAATTCCTTTATGCAACTCTTTCATTTACTTAATTGCGACTCTATCTTTACTGCACGAATAAAGTAACTGCTTGCTGTAATCTTCAATGAATTGTATGATACTGAAATCCTATATCTGGTATTCATTGATTCTCATACCTTCAAATTATCCTTTCCAGTCAATTTGTTTGTATTATCGTGTTCTTCATATCATACTTTTTTTTCCATTTTAAAATGCATAATTGACACCATTAACTCGTTTCGTTTCGTTCATGCAATTGGGCAGGTGGGAGTTACTTGCTCTGTTCTGAAATTTATAGCTATTTAGTTTGAGACATGGTTTTCTCCTTACAACTTTTTTTTTTGCGCAGAAATAGCAGTAGCAGATTAAACATGACTTACAAAGAAAAGTAGGAAATTAATGACATGTTCGCGGAAATAATTCAGTCGACATATTTTCAAATAGTCAGAATTTATAGCCCATCTGTATCTCCGACTCCTTTCAGAAAATATTTTTAACTTAATTTAAAGTTGCCACCTCTTATTCTTTACTTACAGATGTCGCAATTGATGCAGTGTTCTTTCCAGACTCTTGAAACCCATGATCAAGATATCTGTTGTGCAGAAACCAATTCAATGAACTCTTCAAATTAAAGATAGCCTGCATGTTAGTTCCGTAGGGGTTAATTTCGACTAAGAGTTTCTTAAAAATTGAATACGCGCATTTCGTCGATAATTGTTCACTCTCTTTTCCTGTTGGAGCAGCTTTTTGTGGACACTCAGCTCCTGCTATTATCGCATAAAAAGGTGACAATATTAAGTTTGTGCAAAGTTGTAGGGTATTACTGCATTTTCATCAGAATCTTTTGATGGCCATGGTTTTCAGGTTCAAGTTTCTCTCCATATAAAGATTCTTCTATGTAAAATAGTTCGCGAAGTGAAATTTTTAATAGATCGAAACGCCCTTACAATCATATGGATCTCTCTCTGAACCTTCGAATCTGTATGTACAAATAATTTAAAGGACAAATTAGATTCAAAAGTATTTGTTCTTGTTAGATATGTCACAAATTTTAGAATCGAAAGATTTTCTAACTTTGATTATTATATTAAGTTAAATTTAGATTATGCCTAATTTTATTAAAATTATTTCTAATCTTAATGAATTAGTATTTCTAGTTGTAATAGGATTTAGTCACTATTATAAATATACCTTTATTTTATTAATTTTGTGTGGCGGATGAGAAGTAATATGAGTATATTTTGAGATTAGAATTTTATAAGAAAGCTATATTTTATACACCACTTTGATTATAATAAAAGTTTCCGCTCCGTCTTCGTCCGTGGACGTAGGCCAGTGGCCGAATCACGTAAATATTATGTGCTTTATTTTTTCTTTTCTCTTTTTTGATTCTCTTTTGGTATTTTCGCGCCTAACAAACAAGACCTTTTTCGATTTTGTCATAACAAACTGGTATCGGAGCCGGATTGTTTGTTTGGATGTCGATAAAATTTTAGATCGAGAAGTTTGATCGCTCTAGTAGTTTCACTCTACGACAAGTTGTCATTCTCATGCAGCAGAGGTTGCAAAAGACGTAACTGGAGAATGAGAAGATTAGCATTTTAGACTTTAGAGAGCCCACGGATTTGCTCATTAAGTCGGACGACCAAATTAAAGAATTCTATATATTTGATTTGCATGTGCAGCAAGGTACACTTTTAGGAGCTTTTAGAATTTTGGTGGAGAAGACAAAGAATTCAAACCAAGGTGGAAATTGTTAGATATGTCTCGAATTCTATAATATTTATTCTGTTTTGATTATCTCATTAAGTTAAATTTAGATTATACCTAATTTTATTAAAATTATTCATAATCTTAGTGAATTTGTATTCCTAGTTGTATTAAGATTTAGTCATTATCATAAATATACCTTTTTTCTATTGATTTTGTGCGGCGATGAGAAGGACTATGAGTATATTTTGGGATTAAGATTTTGTGAGAGATGCATATTTTGTACACCACTTTGATTATAATGAAAGTCTCTGCTCCGTCTTCGCCCGTAGACGTAGGCCAGTGGCTTAACCACATAAATATTATATGTTTTATTTTTATCTTCTCTCTTTTTTGATTCTCTTTTCATATTTTCGCGCCCAACAAACTAGACCTTTTTCGATTTTATCATAACAGTTCTTATTAAATATATGAGCTAGGCTTGTGTGTTTTTAAAAGCACGGAGGCTCCCGTGTTTTCAAGTTGTTTTCGATGTTAGAACTTCCGAATAGACGATCGGTTCTGTTAACCTTGATGTAGAGTATTTAAAATGCCTAAAGATTAAATTTTCTTGAATTTTCGATATTATTTGTCTAGTGATCATAGTGACTCAAAATCAACCATTTTAATGATTATGGTGAGCAATTTGTAAGTTTAATGGTGTAGAAATATCCAAATCAAGTAAAATTTTGATAGAAAATTATTTATACTATATAGAACAAAATAAATATCTTTGATCTAAAATTTTAGTATCATATAATCGTATTTTGTAAGATTTTTATTTTCAGTCGGTAATTTTGAGCTCTTTCGATCACTATGTACACTACAGCAAAACTATATTATAGCGACATTGTTAAGTGTCCCTAAAATCTAAAAAAAAAATCTTGCTGAAAAAAATACCGACACTTGTTATTAGTGTCGTTATATGTGCAGTTATTAGGGTGTATAGCGATACATTATTGTAATATTGTTACAAAAATGTGTCCCTATAATCTAATTTTCGATATAGATGAAATATAAATGGAACACTTACAAAAAGTGTCACAAAAATATATTCCTATAACCTAATTTTGTTGTAGTGGTAAAATATATCGAAAAATCATAAAATTTAGTTACTAAATAATTCAAATATTCTCGATCAAGTATAACGGAGCCAATCTTTTATTTGGAAGTCCTAACATTAAAAATAACTTGGAAGCACTGAGGACTTCGTGCTTCTAAAAGTAATTAGTGAAATTCACTTTACTAGTCATTTTGAAGTAACTGTTAAAACTTATTCCATTCTAGAATGAATAGAGTGTAAGATATACACCCTATTTTGAGTGCACAAAAAATACTTTCCATTTTAATTAAGGTTAATTTCATTCCGATCCCTCTAAAAATTTAAAATATTATGAATATTTCTATAAATTTGATTATGGTACAACTAGCTTACAAATGAATGATAAAACTTTGTAATTATTCAGCGAATTTATTCTTGTCTCACTCCCTTTTAAGAAGATTTAGAAACATTTTATGATATAGAATAAGAAAGAAATACATAAATCTTTTAGAAATCAAAATGAAAATCAAACTAATAACATGCACATATTTCATAAGTAGGCCTAAATAATTATATTAAAAGCTGATATTTTTTTTAATGAACCAAATATCTTGCACAACAATTGTGCATGTTGTCAAAATCTGTTTATAAAAATTTTAAATTTAAAGAATATTTAAAAAAGTTATACTCATTAGTAATAATTAGAACATTTAAAAGGGCAACTATAAAAAGGGTAAAATTGGTATTTGGCTGCGGTTAATGTGGATTTTAACATAAATTTGTTCTAAAGAATACTTTTGGAAGTTTTCTATATTTAGAGGGTCATTTAAGATATTTCAATTTTTATAGAAACATCTATGTAAATATGTGTTTTTTAAGGAGTATATAAAAAAATTTTCTTTCATATTTTATAAATTGGAATTTCATTATAAACACTCTCCTAGTTGAGAGAAAAATATAAAGAGTTTCTGAAAGAAATCTTTTTGTAATTAAATTTAATTTTTTGTATTTTTATGTTTTGAATTAATCGAAAAATAAACTATGGTGGTCTTATTTGTAAACGTAGGTTTACATACTATTTGATGAAATTATGTAAATATTATATTCTTAATTATTTTTTTTATTTTTATTTATAAAAAAATGATTATTTTCGTTATTTAATTTTGTTATGCTCCCACTATAATAAAATTAAATTATAGGAATATATGTTTATGACACTTTTTTTTGTAAGTGTCCCATTTATATTCTATCTATATCTAAAATTAAGTTATAAGGATATATTTTTGGGACAGATTATAGTAATGTGTCGTTAGACACCCTAGCGACGGTACATATAGCGGCACTAATGATAAGTGTCAGTATTTTTTTCAGTAATATATTTTTTTAATATTTAATAATATTTAAAATTAATATTATAGTATAATTTTACTGTATTGTCCGTAGGTTTTAAGTCGTGTTCTATAGGTTTTAAGTCCTTTATGTTTATGTTACTTTAGGGATGCAGTGAGAACACATGTAAAACGACAGCATGCAGGACGAAAACAAGGCGACGGTGGTGATGGACAGAAAGCAGACGCTCCAGCACTCGCGATTTAATTGTCAGCTGCACAAAACCAGCAGATGGAGGTGATTGAAAGAAAAGAGACAACGTCCATACTCGGCCATTACTGTCTGCTAATTAATTAACAACGCCACAGATATAAATTCTCTTTTAAATTCAATACCTAGCAAAAAGAAAATAAGAAAATATATATATATATATATATATATATATATATATATATATATATATATATATATATATATATATAGATCTAGAGAGAGAGATTTGAACTACCTGCATGTATATTTAAATAGATAAGTATAGATTTTATTCTATTATTTATTCAAGAATTAATTTTATAATTTTGATAATTCTACTATAATTTGAGATGATTGTAATATTATTTTTAGTAATTAGGCGCTAATAATTTTAGAAATAAATAGAAGAGTTTAATTTAGAAATGTTTTAGGCGATAAAAAATTAGAATTGATGAGCGTGAATATCAAACACAATTTAAATTATTTTAATATTTTAAAACTTAATTTTGATATCTTGTAATATTATTTACCCGTGGTGATCAGATAGCCTTAATTTTTCTTTATATTAATAATTAAAAATTATTAATTTTGAAAGTACTTAAATATTCGCCAACAAGCTTATAAAATCATAAAATTTAAAAATTGAGAAGTGCGAATAATCTTGGTGGAGTTTAATAGTGCTTATTGTGGATTTGAATAATTTTTTGCAATAACAATATGAAAGTAAACAACTATACTTCCAACAGTATCATAACCTTACTCGTATTATTCTTATATAATATATTAATATATTAATAATTAATAAAATTAATATTTTTTGAGTGCCTTTGTTAGTTATTATAAAAATCGCCGTATTATAGTATAGATGTATATACTAGTAAAATACAAAAATAAAAATAATATTATCCGAGCAAACACTTTTTATCTATCATTAAAATTATAAATTTTACAACCTTTGATCATTAAGTTAATAATATCAAAATAATTTGAAATTTAATTTTTAGATACTTTTAGAGGCATAGATCATATTTAACGGTGTAGATTGTCGATTTGAAAACTCCATTATCGAAAACAAATATATGACAATAAAACTCATTTGCTACTGATAGCATTTCAGCTCAACTCTCTCTCTCTCTCTCTCTATATATATATATATATATATATATATATATATATATATATATATATATATATATATATATATATATACACACACACACACAAAAATCAACATTTAAGTATAAATTATTTATATATATTTAAGCATGCTTAGATAGGTCCCAATATAGTCTAGTGTGTTATATATATTTATTTGAAAGCGTTATAAAATCAACATTTAAGTATAATTTATTTATATATATTTAACCATGCTTAGATAGGTCCCAATATAGTATAGTGTGTTATATATATTTGAAAGCGTTAATAAATAAATAGTCGTTCCATATATACCGATATTTATATCAAACATCGGTAAAATATATTCTGACACATTTTAAAATATTAAATTTTTTAAAATTAAATCATCTAAAAATAATAATAAAATTTATTATTTAATAAATTAGTTTGATATAATAAAAATAAAAGGTTCATATAACTATTTACTATATTATAAGAATGCTTGGGACTTTCACTACAACAAAATTAGGCTGTAGCGAAACTTTTAAGTGTTTCTAAAATTAAAAAAAAGTATCGCTGACAAAAATACCGACACTTATTGTAAGTGTTGCTATATGTGCCGTCGCTAGGGTGTATAGCGATATATTTTTGTAATGTGTCCAAAAAATGTATCCCTATAATCTAATTTTGGATATAGATAGAATATAGATATGACACTTATACAAAAATGTCACAAACATGTGTCCCTATAACCAAGTGCTTGGTGTTATCAAGTTTTTCATTGTAAGATTTACACATTTGATCATTTTCATATCTTAAATCATACTATTCCACCAACCATCCACTAAACTCTTTGAAATCACTATCATATATATATATATATATATATATATATATATATATATATATATATATATATATATATATAGTAGAGCTTATATATATACTTTTAAAAATACAAGCCAAAATATATATATACACAGAGAGAGAGAGAGAGAGAGAGAGAGAATTGAGCTTTATACTTTTAAAAGCACCAAGTCATTAGTGCTTGTAATTAAATTTTTAACTCTTGGATGAAAATTTATATGGTTAGGATAATAGTGGACCCTTGAGTTTAGTGGGTGGTTGGTGGAATAGCATGATCTACGGGGTGGAATTAGTCAAAGAGTTAGATCTTACGGTGAAAACTTACAAACACTAAATATTTGGTACTTTTACAAATATAATAGTCGAACTATATATATAACTAGGCTACTATGTTATCGATATATAGCACAAAGTCTTTGGTGATATTAGGTTTTAGCCCTTAGATTAAGGAGTGTGTGGTAAGGATAATAGTGAAAAATAGTATGATCTAATGGGTGGAAATGATTAAAGAGATAGATCTAACGGTGAAAATTTTGATAGCATAAAATACTTGGTGCTATCGATAACATAGTAGCCGAAGTACTATATATATATATATACAAATGATTAAAAGGATAGATCTAACGGTGAAAATTTTGGTGGCATAAAGTACTTTGTGCTATCGATAACATAGTAGCCGGACTATATATATATATATATATATATATATATATATATATATATATATATATATATATATATATATATATATATATATATATATATATATGAGTTTGACTGGAATATTATTGGTAGTAAACAAACGTTATTGTTATCGATGATGGAACATTCGAATCGATGATCAGCACCGTTGAATATGATCTAGACCACTGTGTTGAGACTAAAATTTTTCGTCTTTCAAGGAAGTGACACGTGGTGTGTACTATCGGTTAGAGGTATCAGCCGATAGGGGTTTGAATTAGCAAAGGGGGAACCCGCGCCTCGATTGAGATCGGTTCCGGTCACGAGAGAGAACAGCGCGCGATGCATGCCGTCAGCCGAAGACATCAGCCGACGAAGGAAGAGGGATCCGCGTCCTGATCCGGGACGATCCCAGCCGCACAAGAATGCGCCACGTGGCAGAGGTTATCGGCTAAGAACGTCAACCGATAGGAGAAACAGCCGATAAAGAGAACCAGTGCCTCGTCCAGGATTAACGTTGGTTGCCACCAGACATCAAACTGCCTCGATCAGATGGCGAAGCAGGCTGAGTCGGAATCAACTTTCGGTTGATCAAGCCAAAGATCGAAAGACTCATGCCTGCACTCAGACCGGTCTTAGGCGTGTAACAGTATAATACAAGGCGCACGCCATCAGACGAAGGCCTCAGTCAAAGAAGTGTCCGCATCCCGATCCGGACCAATTTCAGTCACGCAAAGACAAAATACTCAACAAACACAATCGGTTGAAAGTATCCGCTGAAGGTACCGGCAGAATGAGAGTCAACCGACAGAAGAAACGGTCGACGAAAAGATTATCGTCTTATTTAGGACCGTCTGTCAGCCAAAGACAGATATCAGACCGCCCTAGTCAAGCGACGGAAGAGGCGATGTCAAGGTCAATCCTCAGCTGCTCGAAGCTACTGAAGGAAATCCTCAGCTGCTCGAAGCTACTGAAGGAAAGATTTTAAAAAGAATAAATGTGAGATTCAGGCACGAATCTCGTAACAGACTCCGAAGCGGCAAACGGCGTCCAGCATTGAAAAGCGCCGAAGATCGTGTTTCGGCACGATAATCAGGGAATGAACCTAGACAAGAAATGACTATTATCCTTTAAAAAATAATCGATTCAAAAGTAAATGGTTGAGGAATTCCCGATAATTCCCCTTTGATTACGCCAATTTCTAAATCAGTGGTTATACACCTTGGTTTGAAAACTGTATAAATAAGCGAACCATCGAAGAGATCAAGGCCCGACAATCTCGTAAACCCGGTACCACCCCAACAGTTCTTCTTATCTAGGAGTATGGTAACTTAACTGTTACCGCTTTTCTTTACAGTTTTTTATAAGAGTAGGCTTAATTATAATCCTTCTATCCCTTTTTTTTTTCACTTGTATCCCCTCTTCTTGTAATATAAAGTATAATCGGCTCATTAGCCGTATCATTTATTGTCTTTTCTACTCACGATCGGGTCCTTAGCCCCTCGTGTTTATTTATCTCACATCTGGTTCGGTTACTCTAAGTCGAAACCGGCAATCTCTCTTTACCTCCATATCCCGCTTCGGCCATCCTAGGCCAAGCGGTCGCGAGAAGTAATCAGAGGAGAGTTTCCCTCTGCGTTCGCATCCTGATTCGGCCTCTCCAAGTCGATCGAGTGCGAGAGTTACCAGAGGAGAACCCGCCCGAATAGATTTCTTCATGGCCCGATCGCTTGATTGTTGGCACGCAACGCATTTCGACACCTCTGAAAAGTCACCCAGGCGCTGATCGCGCGTAAGCCACATTTTGGCCCCAACACACCGGAACTATCTAAAAATCAAATTTCATATTTTTTCGATATTTTTTTCTTATTTATTAAATGGACACAAAAATGAACGAATAAAAATAAATATCCTCCAAAAAGTGATGATATCAGTCTTATAATGAAAATCGAGAATATATATCTTATTTTAAATAATTTTAAAAAATTTCTAACCAAAATTTAATTAATTTAAATTTTCTTACACAGTTAAATGAGCAGACGTCTCATATCTAGCATTAAAATTATATTTTTTGTAATCTTTTGATCATTAGACTAATGATGGCGAAAAAATTTGAAATTTGATTTTGAGATAGTTTTTATGGTCTAGATCATATTCAACGGTACCGATCATCGATTTGAAGGCTTCATCATCGAAAATAAATCGATAGCAACGACGTCCATTTATTTCCGATAGTATTCCAATCACTCTCTCACTCTCTCTCTCTCTCTCTCTCTATATATATAGTCCGGCTATTTGTTTGTACTTGTTCAAACAAATAGCTGGACAAATTATTTTGTACTTGTCCAAACAAATAGCCCCAAACAAATAGCCGGACTATATATATATATATATATATATATATATATATATATATATATATATATATATATATATATATATTCCCTCCTGCTTTTATAACACAAAGAGGGATAACACAAATCCCATGTGATGTTTAACATCACCCATGCCATATGCAGCCCCACATAAATTTATTAGCACTGCAAAAATTATATCGGAATAAAATTATTAAATATAATTTGTAAAAAATAAAAGTGAACGGATAATTTAGATTTTTAAATTTTAATTTATTATAATTTTAATTTAAAATTTAAAATTAATATAATAAAATTTGATAGTTTATTTATCTAGTTTAATTTTAATATATTGTTAATATAAAAATTATATAGTAATATTATGATTATGACAATAATTAAGACATTATATAACTTTCAGTTACTCGTTAATTGTTAATTAATTGAATTAGATTATATATAAAAAGTAGTTATAATAATTTATAAAGTTTATTTAAAAATTATAATAAATTAAAATTTAAAAATTAAAATGATACGTGCCTTATAGTTTCAGAACCAAAAAAATATAAATTACTTTAAAAATAAATAAAATATTTTATATTGTATTTTTTATTGAACATAACATATTTTTTTTATAATTACAAATGGAGTTTAAATTAATTAGAAGAACTAAACTCAAATTGACTTTTCTAGTTTGATAATAATAATATTAACCAGAATAGAGCTTATACATTTTTAAAAGTATATGTCTAATTATATTTATAAATTTTTTATTATTAAATTTGTATTGAGATTTGTATAATTATTTTTTTATTGAGATTTATATAATTATATATATTTTTTATTTTTTTAGTTAACTTTATAATTATATAAATTTCAATATAAATTTAATAATAAAATATTTATAAATATAAATTTTTAAAAATATATAAACTCTATTCTATTAACAATAACAATACAAAATAATAATTTATTAACTTTCTGTCTCTCGTATTACTTAAAGTAGATAAACACACTACACATGACCCGTAAATGACAAAGTAATAGATCATAAACAGTAATTCACACCAACTTAAATAAATTGCTGTAAAACTATGTAGAGTTTTCTAATAAATTAGTGGACAAATTTAATATATTCCTTGTAGAACAAGTGTTAAGTAGAAACGACTACTTTACGTACGGGTCAAATACACACCCACCAACTCAAAAGCTTGCGTAGTAATAGCCCCAGCTATAAATGGCAAAAAAGAAGTCCCTTTCCCTATCCCTATAAACCCCACCGTTTTGATACAACTATGCGAAGATTCCACAAAGTAAGAGAGAGAGAGAGAGAGGGAGAGAGGGGGAGAGGGGGGGGGGGGGGTGGTGAGTTTGTGGCAGGGAGAAAAAGCCAACCTCACCTCTACCTCGGGAACCAAAATCAATCCAACTCCAATCTTTTTAGATTTGTACCCTCACCTTTTTCTCTCTCACTCTTTTTTTTTCTTTTTCTTTTTTTTGGTTCTGAATATATATATATATATATATATATATATATATATATATATATATATATATATATATATATATGTTTTATATATGGCAGTGTGGAGTATATATATATATACGGAAGAGGAGGAGCAGGTGTAGTGTCCTTTCCGTAGCTATGCTATGCTACCATGTTAGCTTTGGAGTTAGTACAAAAGAAGAAGTGAGAGAGAGAGAAAGGAATAATGCATGCACCATGGGATATATATATATATATATATATATATATATATATATATATATATATATATATATAAGTATACATCCTAAAAAATATATATATATATATTTTACATCCTATTAATTCAAGAATGAAGTAAATTTTATCCATCATTTAATATGATGGATGAAAAAGTCCCATCATTGAATGGATGGGGATGTAAGATGTACATCCATGATTAGATGTACAAATAGCATTCCTCTCTCTCTCTCTCTCTCTCATCTCTATATATATATATATATATATATATATATATATATATAGTGCTTATATATTTTTAAAAGTATAAGTCAAATTATGCTTGCAAATTTTTTATGATTGTATTTATATTAAGATTTGTATAATTGAAAAGTCAACTAACAAGAGAGAAAGAGAAAGTATAATTGCACAAATCTCAATACAAATTCAATAGTAAAAAATTTATGAACATGATTAGGCTTGTGCTTTTAAAAGCATATAAGCTCTACTATATATATATATATATATATATATATATATATATATATATATATATATATAGTAGGGCTTATATATTTTCAAAAATACAAGCTCAAGTATGCTTGTGAATTTTTTACCATTAAAATTGTATTAAGTTTTGTGTTATTTGTTTTTTCTCTTTATTTAATTAACTTCATAATAGCACAAATCTCAATACAAATTCAATAATAAAAAGGCTAAATTACAGAAAACCCCCCTCTATATCCCGCTTTTCCACTTTACCCTCCTGTCATTTAAAAGTCGACAATCTGCCCCTCGTAATTTCAGAAATGTCTTTAGGGGGCAACACCGTTAACAGATGGGGTAAAATGACCATTATGCCCTCCTCTTTTTTTTTTTTTTTTTTCTAAAGTTTTTCTTTCTTTTTTTTTTTTTTTTAAGGGATATTTTTCAAGGGTATTTGGGTATATTTATATTAAAAAAAACTGACGGTCAACTGACGGTCAACTGACGGCGGGGGTTATTACACAATCTGTAATTACGAGGGGGCAGATTGTCGACTTTTAAATGACAGGGGAGTCGGGATATTAGAGGGGGGTTTTCTGTAATTTAGCCTAGTAAAAAATTAATAAGTATGATACTTGTCAATTTTTTACCATTGGATTTCTATTGGAATTTGTGTTTTTATAAAGTCAACTAAAAAAAAAAAAAAAGTAAAAACACAAATCCCAATACAAATCTAATAGTAAAAAATTTACAAACATGAATATACTTGCACTTTAAAATGTATATAAGTTATACTGTTTCTCTCTATATATAAATATATATGTAGAGAGAGAGAGAGAGTAGAGCTTATATGTTTTTAAAAGTACAAGCATATTCATGCTATATATATATATATATATATATATATATATATATAGTAGAGTTTATATATTTTTAAAAGCACAAGCACATTCATGCTATATATTTATATAGTAGAGCTTATATGTTTTTAAAAATTACAAATATGAATGTGCTCGTACTTTAAAATGTATATAAATTATACTCACTCTCTCTATATAAATATATATATAGAGAGAGAGAGTAGAGCTTATATGTTTTTAAAAGCACAAGCACCCAGAATGAAATAGGTGTAAGATGTACATCCCATTTGGAATGTACATCTAGTTTTTATATATATATATATATATATATATATATATATATATGTGTGTGTAAGATGTACACACAATCACACACACACACGGGGTCGAGATGATCCATAAAACTCTACTCCAAAATATTTACAAAATTGTTAGAAATTCACAAATAAAAATATCTTCACATCACAGAAAACTTTAAGTCTAGCGGCTAAACTCTCTACAAAAATTTTAAAAATCAGAATTGAAGTACTAATAAAAAAAAGTATACAATATTATAATTAGGCAAATAAAATATTAATATATATTATAAAGTCCGATTATTATTATTATTATTATTATTATTATTATACTTTTGATCGTGCTGGATGAATTTTTGATCAATATATTAATGAGCGATTCGCACTAACTGATACGAGTTTGAAAAATTAATTGATTTATTTATTTTTTTAAAATTAGTTATTAAAAAATTATTTTCAAAAATAATTATATTTGAGATAGTAATTAGAGAAATTGCTAGATTTAAATCTACATTTTTTTCTTCGAGTTAGATTGATATATAAATTATAGTAAATATATCATATTATCGAATTACGTAAATTTAAATAAATAAAATCTAAATATAGATATAAAAATGGTGACCCGTGTCCTAATTAAAAAAAAACCCAACCATTATTGATTAGAATTAAATAAGAAATATATGAATTATAAAATAATTATACCCGTAAACATTTTGAAGATCTTATCTACTAGTTCTTACCCTGAGAAAAAAAAAAAAAAAAAAAATCTACAAGCAAAGTTTAATTAAGTTAATTGAACTCAGGTCTATAGACCATGGTCCACGCAATAATATCCCCAGAAAAGATCAAGGAGATGGCAGTATGGCACACGTCCCGAGAGAAATCACTGTCCAGTGTTTTTCTCTCCTCTTTGTGTTTGTGTGTGTGTGTTTATTTATGTGTGTGTGGGGGGAGGGGAGGTGGGAGGGAATATCGATAATGTATCTCCATGTATCTATCTCTTTATCTCTCTCTCTCTCTCTCTTTCTCTCTCTCTCAATCCTGATGCTGCATATTTATAACCCTACTCTGGGTAGGGAGTTTTAAATGCCCGTTTTGTCCACATGTCAACCCAGTAGATAGGAATCAGCATTATTGGATTGAAACAGGATTATCAATTCTATTTTATATATATTTCACTTCTATTCTATTCTATTCTATTCGAAAATTTTAATAATTCAATTTATATTACTTTTAAATTATAAAAAATATGTCAACCGTAAATAATAATCAAATTCTTAGAAATATTAATGATTAATTATAATTTTAACATATAATTAATTATAATTATATCTTACTTTTACTTTTTAGTAGTTTAAAAAATTTAAACTTAATAAAACTAAAAGTCGAAACAATTAAATTATTTTAGTTCGATTTAATTTGATTCGATTCGATTTTTTTAAAATTATAAAAATTGATCTGACAAATGCCCACACTAATCAGTAGAGGGCAATTTTTTTTTGGGAACAATTATAATATAAAAAAATATTCCTAATTAATTATATATATTTTGTAGAATAAATGAAAAAAATTCAATGAGAAATAATATAATAATATATCTTAAAATAATTTTTTTGAAAAAAATATTATTTTTATCCAATGAAGAAATATTTGATTGAGTAAATTCTTTATGTTGCATTTGTGACATAGATGACTTTCACGGAAAATAAAATAAAATCTAATTATAATATTTTAAATATAATTTTACATTCATTATATGTTTATATGTATGAGAAGATAATAAAGAATAGTTTCGCATTAATACAAAATAAAATAATTAAAAATAAAAATATTTTTATACAAAATAATTGTGATTATAAAAAAATAAAAAAAATTCTAAATATACATTCTAAAGGGATATACATCTCACATCTCAATCCATCTAAAAATAAAATGTGACGAGAGATCACTTTTAAAAAATATTCTCATCCTTAAATGAGTGAAAATATAATATGTATATATTTTTTTGAAATGTACATATAGTATTCCTTAAAAAAAAAAAAAAAAAAAAAAAAAAAAAAAAAAAAAAAAAAAAAAAAAAAACCCTTATGCAAGGGTGGTGAAAAGAAAAGAAAAAAATAATTCCAGGTGCGTGCCAGGAGAAGTTGACACAACGCTAGCAAATGTTGCACACCTTTGTATCCACGAGATATGTTAGAGTAACTATTTTATTTTATTATTATTGTTTTTTTTCGAAAAAAAATATAGGAATTCGCAGGAAATGACAAAGTTATTGCTAAAAACGAGGCTGCCATATTTGGACCAGAGAATTTAATTTTTAAATCTAAAATAAATTTTCAAATAATAAATAATAAGAGAATATAGGTTTGTTTGATCGCATGGGGAACGGTTACCAATATATTCGTTTAAGTTTACATGGAAAATCTTACTCAGTTTGATTAATTTTTGTAAATATCTTAAATTATTATTATAATCAAAATAAGTTGATTTAATTTGATTCAGTAAATAAATTTAAAATAACTAATGCAACCCTTACTTAACAAAAATTTGATCATCCAATTTTTATAGTATTTACTCAGTAAATTTTGACCCAGTGTCTAATAAAAACCTTTAAACAGAAATTAAAACAAACGGCATTAATATTAATTAATTAAAGTTGGACAAACTATTTTAATTTGATAACTTCAATAACTATTAATAATAATGTAATAAACGAGAGATTAAATATATTTGGTTAATTATTTAGCTATTATTTTTGGAATCACTATTATCGAAATGAGGAGCTTTCGGGGTAATGGGCGACGTACACCTGAGAAGGAAGAGACACGCTGCCACGGTACTACTACGTATCTACGACGGCTCAGGAACGAAATCCAAGAACAAAAAGTTATATGTATAACACAAACCATGTCCCTATACGTATATAGAAAAATGCTACATATACACTTTAAATACAGGATGTATAGTTTACACTCTTAATCCAATATTTAATATATTTTAAAAAAATAAAAAAATATTAATAAGACAAAGTGGATTTAATATAAGACATAAGAAACTTATAAGTATAAAGTTACACCATAAATTGAGTGTAAAACTTATACTCTAATCTCTACAGGATTTTTAATTTTTAGCAAAATTATAAACAAGATTTATATATTTTTAGCAGAAATTATACTCTAATCTTTACATGATTTATGTAATTTAAAAGTGTAAATTTATAAATTTTTTTTTGTTTAAAATAGCTTATTTTTTAAAAACCAAAAGAATAAGAAAGTAAAAAAGATTTTATTAAAATTATTAATTTTTGTATATGAGAAACCAAACCATGAAAAAGAAAGTGAAAAAAATACTGTAGCAGCATTACTTTTTCCAACTTCTTTATAATCATTCCACCAATATATAAATGCTTCAGAGGATGCGCAAAGCCCACGACACGCCAGGGTCTTAATCCCTCCTCCCTCCTCGTTCTTGGGTTTGTGAAGAGTTTCAAGGAAACAAAGACTTGGAGCTTTGGGTTCTGAGCATCGATCTGAGAGAGAGAGAGAGAGAGACCCAAGTTCCCAGCTGGGTTAATTCCTAATCATCATATTCTTTTCATTTCCTTGGTTTCTGGGTTGGTTGCTGTTCTCAAAGCCCTCCTCCACGCCATTCCATGCGATGGATATGAGCACTTGGCTCGGATTCTCCCTTTCCTCTACTAAAGGAGAGAGCTCCTCTTACTGTGAGGAAGCTCTGAGCAATGGAGGAGGAGGAGGAGGAGGTGGTGGTGGTGGTGGTGTCAATGGTAGTATACTTAATGGTGGTGGGGTTGGGGTTGGGGATGTGGGTTTTGCTTCGCCTCCTCTGCATGCTATGCCCTTGCGCTCTGATGAATCCATTTGCTTCATGGAACAAGCTTTTAGGCCATCTACTGGTATTAGAAAATTCGGTTCATTTTTTTCTTTTGTTGTTTTGGTATTTTCATCTTCTGTTGTGACATAAAAGATTATATTTTTTTTGACTGACCTTATTAGATGAAACTTTTACAAGATATAATGTGACCAGTTTTATCTTCAGTTCAGTTTGAAGTTAGTTTGTGTAGTTCTAATACTTGTGTTGCTATTGGTGATGCTTATTTTTGTTTGAGAATTTTGCATATATTTCTTGTGAACTCACTTGGAGATCAAATAGTGTGTTGGAATGAATTTTGGCCTTTCTCTTATTAGCTTCCTATAAGGTGTTTTTCATGCTTATAATGTATATACTTTTGCTCTAATTTTTGACTTTGTTGAAACTTTTATATACATGTACTTTTGCTCCTTCCATTCAAAAAAAAAAACCCTTTTTTTGTAATATTGTTTCTCTTTCCTCATTTGTACTTTATTTCATGTGGTTATTCTAATGTGATTTTATTGGTCTCTCTTCACATAACTAGATTCACAGCAATATGCTAATATCTATTTCTTTGATGAGGATACTGTATGCAGCATCTCTCACTACTATCAAGTGTAAAGAAAAAATGAATTCCTTTCTCTTTTTACACAGATTGGAAATATGAGAGTGCTATGCCTACTCAATCTACCACCTCAAATCAAGAATTAAAAGGGCCAAAGCTTGAAGACTTTTTAGGAAGTTATGTTGAAACAGCCAATGAAAACCTCCATGAGCCCACCACCAATCTCCATGACATGTACTACAATAGCCATGTTGGCCTCAACATTAATGTTAACATGCCCCCCTCTTTTAGTCCCCAGGAGAGAGAAGCAGATCAGGAAGATGCCCAAAATGCATACCAATTCATGCAATCCTTTCACAATCACCCAGACCTCAATCTTCAATTCCTCGTGGCCGCCCCTAACTTGTACCCAAACCCTAACACTAACCCTAGTCCAGCTGGTTCTATGTACAGTGTGGGCGGGGACGGCTCGTCGACCTCGATATCGGGGATCAAGTCGTGGCTCCGGCAAAACCCTTATTTGCCGGAGAAGCAAACTGTCGAGCCAGGAGAAACCGACGTCCGGTCGCTGACCCTCTCGATGAGCCCTGGCTCGCATTTTGAGTCGGGTGCGATCGTGTGCGCCAACGATGACCCGAAGAGGTCGGCGGCAAAGTGCTCAGCCCGAGAGCCGGTTCCCAGGAAGTCAATTGAGACATTTGGGCAGAGAACTTCTCAGTATCGCGGCGTCACGCGGTTGGTTCGATAAGAATTTCGTGAATTCTAATTCAGAAACATTCCTCAAGACAGATGCTCAGTAATTATTCGGCGCAATTGTTGTTTGTTGATGATGTTAAATTGGGTTTTGTAGGCATAGATGGACAGGTAGATATGAAGCACATTTGTGGGATAACAGTTGCAGGAAGGAAGGGCAAACCAGAAAAGGAAGGCAAGGTAATATATATAATTGATTTTATACTTGAAATAATGTGGACTCAATTTTTTTTTTTTTTTATTGTATCAAGAGGACTGACTATATTTTGTTATGTTGTGTTTCTGGTGCAATTGTTGTTTAATTTGGAGCAGTTTATTTAGGTAAATCAAATTTCATCTTTACTTTGAGTGTGCATATTATATATGCTCTAGTCTATGTATGTGATTTGTTATTGTTTTTTTTTCTTATGAAGGGGGATATGACAATGAGGAAAAAGCAGCAAGGGCTTATGATTTAGCTGCACTGAAGTACTGGGGTCCAACAACTCACATTAATTTCTCAGTATGCTGAATCTAAAAGGCCACTTAATATTAGATTTATTTTTTCCCTAACATACCTTCTCAAAAAAGGTGATTTTTTTTTTTTTTCTCCCCTACAGCTAAGCACCTATGGGAAGGAGCTGGAAGAGATGAAGAATATGACCAGGCAGGAGTTTGTAGCACACCTAAGAAGGTTTGATAATTTAACTTCTTTAGTGGTTAAATCAATATTTTGCAACATGTTTCTTGTGTATATATACTATGCATATTAAATGTTCTTGGAATTTTAATTGTTTAGGAGGAGCAGTGGATTCTCTAGAGGAGCATCTATGTACAGAGGAGTTACTAGGTCCTGCTCTAACTTCTTATTTAATAGTTTGAAGTTTTTTATCTTAAACCCTGAGCCATTGTATTATAAATTCACTCTCTCTCTCTCTCTCTCTCTCTCTCTCTCTCTCTCTCTATGTTTTCTTGTTTTGTGACAGGCACCACCAACATGGAAGATGGCAAGCAAGGATAGGAAGAGTGGCAGGAAACAAAGATTTATACCTTGGGACATTCAGTGAGTTGCCACTATATATTTTGTATATTTTGTGAAGTTTTCATACAATCATATTCTCATTTGTGGTGCTTCTCTCATATTTTCTTGCGTAATATTGATCCAATCATTTGCACTTGGAACTTCATTGTAAGCATGTTTGAGTATATTCATTGCATGTTGGGCCCTAAGTTATTGCCTCGACCTTAATTTGGACTTTGCTGTACTTGCAGGCACTCAGGAAGAGGCTGCAGAAGCCTACGACATCGCGGCCATCAAGTTCCGGGGCGTGAACGCAGTGACCAACTTTGACATCAGCAAGTACGACGTGAAGCGCATTTGCTCGAGCACCCGCCTCATAGGCGGCAATCTCGCCAAGCGCTCGCCCACTGCCTCCTCCGATTCTGCTAATGGCGACCCGCAGCCTCTCGCAATCACAAACCCTACAACCGCCGCCTCCGTCGGTGGCGTATGTGGGGCAATGAATGACTTGTCTGGGAGCCCTAGGGTTACCGATCTGCATCATAGCGGCTACGGATCTTTCCCTACTGCATTTTGTAATGCTAATACGGTGAAGTACGAGAGCGGGGAGAATAGTAGTAATGGTGGGAATGAGGTTGGTAGTTTGAGCTGGATGGCCGCCGCCACCCCCGCCGGGCTTCCGATGGTTCGTCATCGGCATCTTCCGATGTTTGCGCTGTGGAATGAATGAGAATAGGGGGTATGTAAACATTAATGAGCTTTCGTTAAAGGCCTTGTAGATGTTACCCACCCTTGTTAGTACTCCACAGGTGCTAAACATTTTTGGTGCAACATGTAATGTTTCAAACATGCAGGCTAAAATTGTGTTATCAGCAGTGCTTTATTTTACTTTGTGGTATCTGTGATTATTAATTTTGAGTGTTAAATCGAGTATGGTACCAAAATTATGTAGTTTCCTACTCAAATGCGATTGATATATTTAAGGTATTATTGGTGCAAAATAATTAGTTGTAATTTACTCTTACATCTCGGTAACTGCACGTACATGAAGAATCTCGGGGGCGCATTAAGGGCACTACTGTTTTCTTGTGAGACTGACAAGTGGGGCCCTACATGTCGTTCTCAGAGGGCCTAATTTATCTGTGGCAGCGATAGACCACCGTGACACGGAAAAGATCAAAAGATGCGGAGGGAGATCTCGTAGCTAGAGGACAAGGAAGGTGGAGCACCAGAAAACCGACTTCCGAGGCATATATATATATATAGGGCTTTGCTACCCATACACCCCAAAAGGGGGTGTATGATGCACACCCCACCCATCCAAGGGTGGGGCTTCCTCCACTGGTCACTTCGATGTGACCAGTGGAATTCACCCACCCTAGGATGGGTGGGTGTAAGATGTACACCCCGTCAGGGTGTACACTTATATTTACCCATATATATATATATATATATATATATATATATATATATATATATATATATGTATGTGGAGAGTTCCGCTATTATGTTATCGATTATACTAAATATTTTGTGCTATCAAATTTTTTATTCTTAAATCAATATTTTTTCAACCGTTAAATTTTACTATTTTTCCAATCATCTATTAAACCCAAGAGGGCTACTATCGATTATCTTAACTACACATTTTTTAACCCAAGGATTAAAAATTTAATAGTATCAATGACTTAATACTATTAATAGCATTCCAGTCTAACACTTTCTCTCTCTCTCTCTCTATCTCTCTCTCTCTCTCTATATATATATATATATATATATATATATTGGTTATTATGTTATCGATAGCACTAAGTATTTAGTACTATTAAGTTTTCACTGTTAAATCTATCTCTGTGATTATTTTTTTCTTTTAAATTATACTATTTTTCTAACGATCCACTAAATCATAGGAATCCACTATATTCTAACCACACAATTCTTTTATCCAAAAGTTAAAAACTTAATAATATTAATGACTTAGTATTATTAATAGTATACTAGCCTAATTATATATATATATATATATTCCGGCTATTATATTTGTACAAGTATCAAACAATTGGTGCACGTAAATTTTCTACCGTTAAATGTATCTCTTTGACCAATTTTATCTCTTAAATCATTTATTCCACCAACCACTCACTTAACTCAAGGGGGTCATTATCATTCTAACCACATATCTTTAATCCAAGAACTAAAAACCTACAAACACTAATTACTTATTATTTTAAAAGTATAGAAACTAAATATGTGACGCCCCAACTTCCCAGGAGGTCATCCATTCTAGAACTACTCTAGCTCTAGTCTCTTAACCTCTTGGGCCTTGCTACCACTCAAAATGCTATAGTCGGGTTAAGAGATTTAGTCTTATTATATCATTTATATATATGACTAATCTAAATTCTGGGGTGTCACAAAAAAAAAAAAAAAAATATAAAATATATATATATATATATATATATATATATATATATATATATATATATAGTAGAGCTTATATATTTTTAAAAGTATAAGTCAATTTATATTTGTAAATTTTTTATCCTTAGATTTGTATTGAAATTTATGCTATTGTAAAATCAACTAAAAAGAGAGAAAGAAAAAATAGAAATTACAAATTTCAATACAAATCTAATAATAAAAATTTTACAAGCATGATTGCATTTGTGCTTTTAAAGGCATATAAGCTCTACACACTCACTCACTCAATCACTGACACACACACACACACACACACACACACACACACTCTCTCTCTCTCTCTCTCTCTCTCTCTCTCTCTCTCTCTCTCTCTCTCTATATATATATATATATATATATATATGGTAGAGCTTATATATTTTTAAAAATACAAGCTAATTTATGTTTATGATTTTTTTACTATTGAATTTATATTGAAATTTGTGCTATTATAAAATTAACTAAAGAGAGCGAAAGAAATAGTAAAAAAATACAAATCTCAATACAAATTCAATGGTAAAAAATTCACAAGCATGAATGGAATTCTACTTTTAAAAGTATATAAGCTTTACTCTCTCTCTCTCACGCTCTCTCTCTATATATAGAGAGTAGAATTTATATATTTTTAAAAGTATAAGCTAATTTATGTTTGTAAATTTTTTATCATTAGATTTGTATTGCGATTTGTGCTATTGTAAAGGCAACTAAAGCGAGAGGAAAAAAAAGTAAAAAATATAAATTTCAATACAAATCCAATGGTAAAAAATTTACAAGTATGGATGGATTTGTACTTTTAAAAACATATAAACTCTACTCTCTCTCTCCCTTTCTCTCTCTCTCTCTCTCTCTCTCTCTCTCTCTATATATATATATATATAAAGAGAGTCCAGTTATTATGCTATCGATAGCACTAAACACTTGAATTGTTCTACACCGTTAAACTAGCAATTACCGGCTCATATAGACTGTTAAAAACTATCGATTTTGTGATACTTTAATTACTATGTAAATAATTTTAAAAAATTTACGAAACTTATTTTCTAGATCAATTTTAACGATTTTGATCATCGATTACAATTTTTTATCATGTAAAATGACTTAAGGAGGACTTTATCCTCCTAAAAAAATATTTGCCCCTTTAGGGGTGTACATCCTACACCCCACTGTTGCGGTATCTGGCGCGTTGCGGCCTGTGCATGTTTGAGCTCCACACGTACTGCCTGCACGGCGCCGCCCCCGCTCATAGCGCAAGTACCAGCGACGACGGCAGTGGTCAGGTATTTAGGCCGCACCGCACTTCATATTGCAGAAGAAGTTTATCGCCAACGCAATAAGTGAATACTGAGAGTACTACTACTGCAGATAATAATTAATAGTCCCACATCCTGCATATTGAAAGAAAATTATAACTGAAAATGTCTGATAATTAGGGCTCCATTATAAATAAATGAGTTTAAGTATTTTGTCCCATTATCCTACACTCCATTTTATTCTGGAGTGGTATAAATTTCACTCGTTACATCAAGTGACGAGTGAAATTCACCCCACCTCAAGATGGAGTGGGGTGTAAGATATACATCCCTAAATCAGTGTATATTTATATATACACTATATATATTGCACCAACTCAATATATTATGCAATTATATATACGTTACATATATTCTACCACAACCCTACATTGTTACTCTCTCATTTTATGTGGAGATTTCATCATAGATAAAGAGTCTCATATCAAATTATTAATAAAGAAGTCAGAAGATAAATTCAGATATAATAGACTTAAATTGATATGTTGAATGAATATTATACAACATATTAATTGAGATTCAAATGAATCTGAATTAGATCCAAAACTCTCTGACAGAATAATCTCTCGCATTTTTGCCCCTCTATCTCTCTCTTTTTCTTTATCACACTCGTTGGCAGAAAAGATGGGGCGATGCATCCACTTATTCCCTCACCTAGCATGTCTCTCCAATTCCAACATCCCCCCATGCACCTTTCTCTTTTCTCATGGTCTTTTTTTTATTTATTTAATTAGCAGCATCATATATATATATATATATATATATATATAATATATATATATATTATATATATATATATATATTGTTTATTATGCTATTAATAATACCAAACACTTAATGTTAGCCACCAAGTTTTTAACTATTAGATCAATTTCTTTAATTATTTTCAACCCTTACATTATACTACTCAATCAACCACCTACTAAATTCCAAAGGCCCACTATCATCTTAACCACATATTTTTTTCGTTCAATAGTTAAAAATATAATAGCACCAATGATTTGGTACTATTAATAGTATAGTAGCGTAGATATATATATATATATATATATATATATATATATATATATAGTGGAGCTTATTTGTTTTTAAGGCAGCGTTTGGTTGGGGGATAAAGGGGGAATAACCCCCTTTATCCTTTTATTCTTGCCAAACACCAAGCAAAAAAGACAGGGGATAAATTTTTTTTTTATCCCTTCTTAACGGGTTATCCTAGGATAACCCGTTAAGAATTATCCCAAGGGGGAGTGGGAATAGGGGAATAAGGGGGGGAGTGAATGGGATTAATTTGAACTTGAGGCTAATGTGATTTACTTTGAACTTGAGGCTATGTGAAACTGCATTATCATTGAACTTGTGGCTATGTGAAACTGCATTATCTTTGATCTTGCGGTTATGTGATTATCATTGAACTTGAGGCTATGTGACTTACACTGATATTATTATTTACTAAAATATACTATAAAATAAAAAATATTATTTTTTAGATAAGATATAATTTATTACTTATAATTAAATTGCTTCAAATTTAATATAATAATTAAATTAATTTTTCTATAAAAAAAGATAAGGTTAAAATTGGCATTCTGTAAAAAATTCTATTTTTTTTCCACTATCCTTCACTATTCCATAATTTTAACCAAACACAATTTTAATTATTCCAGAGAATACCAACTTTTCAACCAAACGCAATTTAACTTTTATACTTCATTATCCCGGAATAGCAAGCTATCCCAGGTATAAAAAAATTTATACCTCTTAAATTTATCCCCGAACCAAACGGGCCCTAAAAGTATAAGGTCATTCATGCTTGTGAATTTTTTACCATTAGATTTGTATTGAGATTTGTATTTTTTACTTTTTATTTCTTTTTATTTAGTTGACTTTATAATAGCACAAATTCCAATACAAATCTAATGGTAAAAAATTTATAAACATAAATTGACTTATACTTTTAAAAGTATATAAGCTCTACTATATATATATATATATATATATATATATATATATATATAGAGAGAGAGAGAGAGAGAGAGAGAGAGAGAGAGAGCTTATATACTTTCAAAAGCACAAGCACACTTATGCTTGCGAAATTTTTGCCATTAAATTTGCATTGAGATTTGTGCAATTGTAAAGTCAACTAAAGAGAGAAAAAGAAAGTACAATTGCACAAATTTCAATGCAAATTCAATGATAAAAAATTTACAAGGTTGAGCTTTGTACTTTTGAAAGTATATATATAAATATATATATATATATATATATATATATATATATATATATATAATTGAGTTCTTATATTTTTTAAAAATATCAAGTTATTAGTGTTTGTAGTATTTAGCCATTGTATGAAAAGATGTGCGATTAGGATGATAGTGGGCCCTTAGGTTTAGTGAGTCGTTGGTGGAATAGTATGATCTAAGAGATAGATCTAACGGTGAAAAACTTACAAGTATCAAGTGATCGGTATTTTTACAAGTATCATAGTCGGACTCTCTCTCTCTCTCTCTCTCTCTCTCTCTCTATCTCTGTTTATAATATATATATATATATATATCGTAGGGCTACTATGCTCTTATGAGTATAAACCCCTTTGTACTCATAACTTTTTCGCCCTTGGATAAAGTAATATGCGGTTAGGATGATAGTGGTCCCCCTAGGGTTTACTAGGTTGTTGGTGAAATAGTATAAATTCTACGAACTAATATAATCCTAACCGTACATTTCTTCATCCAAGGAATAAAAACTTATGAGTACGAAAGAATTTTACTCATAAGAGTATAGTAGCCGAACCCTATATATATATATATATATATATAGAGAGAGAGAGAGAGAGAGAGAGAGAGAGGCGGGGTGCTTTTATAAGCACGGAGGCATCATTACTTTTAAGTTCTTTTCAATGTTAGGACTTTCAAATTGACGATCGGCTCCGTTAAACTTGATATAGGTATTTGAAATATTAGAAAATAAATTTCGTGAATTTTTGATTTTATTTTTCTAGTGATCGATAGGGCTTAAAATCAATCGCTGAAAATAAAAATCTTATAAAATATGATGATATGACACTAAAATTTTAGATAAAAAATATTAATCTTATTTTATGTAGTATAAAAAATTTTCTATTAAAATTTTACGTGATTTGAACATTTCAATACCGTTAAACTTATAAACGGCTCACCATGATCATTAAAATTATTGATTTTTAGTACATTTGATAATTAAGCACGAATTTTTTTTTAAAATATTTCAAATACTCTAGATCAAATTTAGCTGAGCCGATCGTCGATTTGAAAGTCCCAATATCAAAAATTACTTATAAGTACGGAAGGCTTCGTGCTTCTATAAACATAGCAGCCTAACACACTCTCTCTCTCTCTCTCTCTCTCTCTCTCTCCTCTCTCTCTCTTATATATATATATATATATATATATATATATATATATATATATATATATATATATATAGATTACTATATTATTAGTAGTATTAGATTTTTGACTCTTGGATTAACGGATATACAGTTAAAATGATAGTGGGCCCCTAGAGTTTAGTAAATGATTGAAAAAAATAATATAATTTAAGAGATAAAAATAATCAAAACGATAGATCTAACCGCGAAAAATTTGATAGTACTAAATGCTTGATGCTATATATATATATATATATATATATATATATATATATATTTATATATATATAGTAAAGTTTATATGCTTTGAAAAGTATAAGTTCATTCATATTTGTAAATTTTTACCATATGATTTGTATTGAGATTCATGTTATTGTAAAGGCAATTAAAGAAAGATAGAAAGTACAATTGTGCAAATTCAATACAAATTTTATGATATAAAATTCACAAGTATGGATGAGTTCATACCTTTTAAAGTATATAAGCTCTACTTACTCTCTCTCTCTCTCTCTCTCTCTCTCTCTCTCTCTCTAGGCTTGTGAGCTTTTAAAAGCATAGAGGTTTTCGTGCTTTCAAATTATTTTCGATGTAGGGACTTCACAATGGACGATCGGCTCCGTTAAAATTGATCTATAGTATTTAAAAGGGTTAGAAATTAAATTTCGCGAATTTTCGATATTATTTGCTTAGTGATGAAAGTGGCTCAAAATCAACAATTTTAACGGTCGTGATGAGTCGTTTGCAAGTTTAACGGTATAGAAATATCCAAATCATGTAAAATTTTGATAGAAAATTTTTTATACTATATAGAACAAAATCAATATTTTTGATCTAAAATTTTATGATCAAATCATCACATTGTGTGAGATTTTAATTTTCAACCGTTGATTTTGAGATTTTTCGATTACTATGTAAATGATATTGAAAAATCGTAAAAATTATTTTCTAGATAGTTCAAATATTTTAGGTCAAGTCTAACAGAGCCGATCGTCTATTCGGAAGTTCCAACAATAAAAATAATTTGAGAGCACGAAGGATTCTGTACTTTTAAAAACACAAGTCTTAGTATATATATATATATATATATATATATATATATATATTAAAAGTAGAATACCATTAATAATATAAAACAATATTTATTATTTATTTTTTAATCATTGAAGGTTTAAAATTTAATAAAAATTTATAAAATACTAAAATTAATAATAAATATTATTTATATATTATTAATAACATACTAAGTCAACTATGTATATAAACGATCTTTTAACTCCTGCCCTTATTTAGAAGTTGTTCCCAACCATTTGGCTTTCGCTTTCTGAGCATTTATATCTCATCTTGCTGCCTTGGAACTCGGCGTACCTGCTGTGGACTCAAAACAAAAAAAAAAAAGAAAAACTGAACTTGGCCTATAGATCCATAACTAAAGCAGCTTCTATTTTTTAAATTAATAAGTTTTATATTTTATTTTTATTTATATTATTTGAACTTAACTGGGAGCTTGGTATTTTTAGTTGAAAAGTGAAAAGCTTTGATTGAGAAATATTTTATACATTTTTAAGTTTTTGATTTTTTTATTCACCCTTCTTATCGGGCTAAATATTAAAAATATTTTTTTAATATTCTAAATTTTTTTAAATATATTGCGAGAATTAAATTTTATTAATGAACGGCTAGAAATAGATAAAATTATTATTTTATTATTTTTAATATATTTTTCTACTATGATCAAAATTTTTTATTGTCCTTAAATTATGGCAAAAGATGCATTTTTATTTTTTATCTTTTCAAATATTTTTTTTTTTAGTATTACTAACTTTTTTTAATTTGACATCAAAATAAGGGGCAAAATATAGATTTTAATTTTTTCTTTAAAATATTATAAAAATTTAATTCGAATTTAATTTAAAATAACTTAATGAATATCAACAGCTAGAATATTTTTAAATAACAAAAAAATATATAAAAAATGATTACTATTTAATCGAACGGATATTAATTTCTTCAGTATAATTATTATAATAATTAAAAAAAAAAAAAAAAAAAAAAAAAAAACAGTTAAGTGAAGGTCCATAGACTCCATACAACGCTTCCTGTGTTTAGCTAACTCTTCCGCAGAGTACCAACCACCAGTTCCCAAGAATTTGCAGGAGTGTTTAAAGCCGAACAAATGCATAAACAAAGGACCAACACTTCAATTAGATGCTATTCATAGTAAGATCACTATCATATTAAGGGCTTAATTTATATCAGGATAATTCAACTTTGATAATATTAATAAGTAAGCGAGTAAAAAATCAATATATACAAATACATTCGCCTTAATAGGCTTAACTTTTTAGATTAAATTTTTAATGGGTCACTGTTGGAGCTGAAATATATGTCACGGAGGCGGTTAATCTGGTCTCGTCCGCAATTAGCTTCCAATCTGATCCTCTGATGTAATACGCCGCGTGCCAAATAATTAGGTTGAGAAGGAATTCTCTCAACCAGATTCTTCTCAATCAAATTCGAAACACGATTCGGTCTAGAGGAGCCGACCTAGAATTTGAAAATAGGAAATGATACGACCAAACAACTGATTGAAAAAAAAGAATTGTACTATTCAGGAAAGATTACAGGGAACGATTATAACTAAAACTACTTTTAGGAAAGCTGTAAAAAAAAAAAAACAGTAAATGCTAGTATAAAATTCTATCTAGAAAAACTGTAAATGCAAGTATTGAATGTATGAAATAACAGGAGTAATCTCTGGCTCACGAGGTTACAGAACTCTTTTTTTCTTCGATGATTCGCTTATTTGTACTCGCTTGAATCACGTGTATAGTTGTACATGCCGTAAGTTACGCGAAACAACCACGTATCTCCCGGCCACTTTTCTTTTGAATTTATCTTTTTCAACCGAATGGTGGCTCTTTTTTTTGTCTGCATTTGTTTCTGATATCTGTGCGTCGAGACGAGATCCTCGGCGATCGTTGATGTGGGGTGCTGCTTGCCAAGTTTTGTGTCTGTTACACAATTAGTCACCCTATTCCGCGCTTATCATTTTCAGAATCATTTGTCCTCGAACACACTCTTTCTCGACTCGTCGAGTAGGATCCCAATCTTGATCGCGTTTCTTGTTGTTATTCGGCCGTGATAAATAGCCTAAGCCTTACAGCCGATCGAAACTGGCCTTAACCAGGACGCAAGCGTGTTTTGTCGGCTTCACCCTCCAACGGTTGATATCTTAGACCGATAGTCTATGCCATATATCGCCTTTCGATTTGACCGTACTTTTTTTTTCATATGGCGACGACTTTGACCTCAAGAGACACATTCTTGGTCAAATGTAAATTTGAACTAGACTAAGAGCTTCCAAAAAATAGGATAAGAGCTAATTGAGTTAATGTCTCTTATAAAAACATCAAATAAATAAAGAAAAATTATAATAATAAAATATAATAATTTTGTGCACACAAAAAAATTAGGCCTGAAATTTTTGATGCCATCAAAAAACTAGAATCAGTTTTAATAGACTAGTTTTGAATTTTATTAAATAAGTTATATTTTTTTGTCGGATTGTTAGTATTAATCATTAATTTTAAAAAACTGAATTATTAAAAATATACAACTAATTTATTTAAAATATACAGGCACAATACTTACAAGTTTCGATTGTGATTCGATTCAATTAGTACCACGCCACTTCGAATATGATTCGATTCAACTTGACCTTCTTTCACATAATAGAATGCCGATACTTTTAAGCCAATAATTTTGACCCATGTGGATTTATTTTTGAATAAGAACACTCTAACCTACTAAATTTACTATTGTGTTCATCAAGTAAAATAAAGGAACTTTAAAATAAGGCAAAGAATTTGATAATCAATAACCAGTACCCGCACTGCCGATATCAAAATTTATAATTTTTATAATTAATTTCTATGCAGTGAGAATCAACATGTAACAAAATTTTCCTTCAATAAATTCATGCATTCAAATACAGTAATATACAATCCACATATAATAGAGAGGGAATATCTTCTTACACATTATACATCCAAATACAGCACACATATTGAAAATTAAATTGTTTGTTGAGTGATCATATTAAGGAAAAGGATTGAAATAATCTGGACAGAAACCAAAGTATGCTATGGAACTATCCTGGTCAACCACCTTGCTAGCTTACATTCGTTGATATATATATATATATAGAGAGAGAGAGAGAGAGAGAGAGAGAGAGAGAGAGAGAGAGTGTAGGTTATATACTTTTAAAAATATAAATTTATTTATATTTATAAATTTTTTATTATTGAATTTGCATTGCGATTTGTATTTTTTTTTATTTTTTTTTCTCAATCTTTACTTAATTTTACAATAATACAAATTTTAATATAAATTTAATTATAAAAATTAAAAATATAAATTGACTTATATTTTTAAAAATATATAAGTTCTACTCTCTCTCTCTCTCTCTCTCTCTCTCTCTCTCTCTCTCTATATATATATATATATATATATATATATATATATATAGTAGGCTGGAATAATATAATAGTCCAAGTTATTTGGTGCTATTAAGTTTTTAACCATTGGATTAAAATATGTGTGATTGAAATGATAGTGGATTTCTTGGGTTTAATAGGTAGTTGGATAAATAGTAAAATCTAAGGAGTAAAAATGATCAAAGGGGTTGATCTAAGGATAGAAAACTTGATAGCACCAATAACTTGATATTATTAATAATATAGTAGCCGGATTATATATATATATATATATATATATATATATATATATATATATATATATATATATATATATATAGTTGTGCTGGAATGCTATTGATAGCACCAACCCAACTTTGCCATCCATTTTGTAGCCCTTCGATCGCATTGAGATTCGTGCAAGTACTTTAATTAAATTTTTTTTTTTTTACTTTTGATTTTTTTGTTTTTATTTATTTATTTTTTCATTAAAAACCTTGCATGAATATCCAAGAGCTACAAAATGGGCCCTCTAGGGTCGGCGAGGGGCGGGTGCAAGTCGAAGTCGAAGCAGCAGGCGGAGTAGCCGAGGATGGGGTGGTAGCAGAGGTCGCACAGCATGGGCCCTCTAGGGTCGGCGAGGGGCGGGACGAGATTGACCGGGTGCAGCGGGTGCGCGAAGAAGGAGGGCAGGGTGGCGGGGCACGCGGCGCAGTGCTCGTGGAGGTCGAAGTCGCAGGCGTCGCAGCGGTAGCGGTCGCCGGAGCCGGCAGCCTTGCACATGTCGCAGGTGAAGCGGCCCTCTCGTCCTGCGGTCTTCACCAGCCTGTGTTTCGGATGGGTGAAGTGGGTTATCGCCTTAGACATGATTGATACTTCGATAGATGAGATTGTTATTTTTTCTCTAGCTTGCTGTTGCTTCCGCTGCGCTGCGCGCTCTCTCCTTTTCTAACCTATCTATGGTCAGAAGATACAAGAGATAATGCTTAACAAAATTTAGTTAGCATTAAGTTAATTACTTTTTATTTTATTTTTTAAATTAAAATATGAGCATATATATATATATATATATATATATATATATATATATATATATATATATATATATATATTTGTGATTGTCAACTTATTAAAGTTTGCTGAGGATAGTAATTAATACCGGAGGTTCCCAACCTCCCACCATATTTTATTTATTTATTTATTTATTTATTTTGTGTTAGATAATTAATTTTAATTTTATTTTTTATTTTTAATTTTTATTTATTATTTTAATAGGGACTGATCAGGATGAAAATTAATTTTTCATAAATTAGAATGGATGGAAAGAAGAAATAAATCAAGTTGAGATTAACTCAAGACAAATTTTATATATATATATATATATATTTTATTTACCGTCTCATTCAAAATATATATGGCCCAGAGCACCACTCTGCAGCTGAGGCTGGCTCCTATAAAGAGTATCAGACTGGTTTACTTTCTCTTTACATGCAACAAATTATAGGTTTCTTTTTCTTTTTTTTTTTCTTTTTTTATTTTTGCTGCTTTACACTTCCAACGAAACTGTAACAACTCGGACAATTCGCAATCCAACGGTGATGAGAATGCTCTGAGTCGTGGACAATGATACGGATGATGGTCGTTAACTGTGGGAATAATTGAGATTTCTGCAGTAAATTGAGAGGAGTTGGGAAATGGGAAGAAGGTAGAGAATAGGATTGGAGGTAGAGAAGGAAAATTTGAGAGAGAATTGGGCGAAGAAGATAGTTAGGAAAAGAGATGAGAATTGAGGAATTGAGAGGAGAGAGAGAGAGAGAGAGAGAGAGTAGAGAGAAGCTTGAGAAAGAGGTAAAGAGACTTGTATTAATTTCTTGATAAGTTCTTTTACATCTTAGTTAGCTATATATATAATATATATATATATATATATATATATATATATATATATATATATATATATATATATATATATAAGCTAATAATACTATTCTATTTACTATACTAATTATCTTCTCTGGTGGCCTGAGCCTTTCACTGAATCTGATGGGCCTTCTCTGGTTGGGCTTTTTGCTATTGGTGTTGCTATTCTGGCTTGGGCCTCTTTGGTTGGGCCTCCTAAAGTTACTGCTGCCAGTGGATCATCTCTTCGATTGGGCCTCTTGAGTTGGGCCTTTACAGTCGGGCACCCATCAGCCGGGCATCTCCTCCGCTGGGCCCCCGTCTCTTTATCCTTAACAGCCACACCCCCCATCCATCCTCCTCTGTTGGCTCTTTAGTACGCATCCTCATCTCTGCTCCCCTATCCTTTCCTACTCTCGGATTTGCTACAGTTGGGCTCCTCCAGATACTTCTATCTTGTTTCTTCTCCTACTCCTCTGTCGTGGAGCTGCTTTCGTCGGCGCTAGTTGTTACAAAAACATAAATAAATTTACTATTTTGCCATTTCAAATATACCGTAACCAGTTTTTTTTTTTTTTTTTTTTTTTTAATTTGCCCTTAAATTAGGGGGAATAGAAGTATTTTAATTTTTTACTTTTTCGAATATAATTTTCTATCGTTATCTATTTTTTTTTATTTATCCTCAAGTTAAGAACAAAGTAGGTATTTTATTTTTTAAAAATTATAATAAAAAATTAACTTTAATTTAACTCGATATAAATTAATGGGTATTAACAACAGGGATATTTTTGAATAACGAAAAAATATATAAAAAAATTATTTGAAAACAAAAAGTAAAAATAAATAAAATATTTCTGAAATGTTGCATGATATATAAAATATTATTTCTAAAATTTACATTCATTTTAAAAGTGTATAAGTAACAATTGCTTTTTATTTATCAAAATATAGTGCCCATAGGCATGTGTGTAACCCATTTCTCAAGGACTGGGCCTCTCTATTAGAAGAGTGAATTAACCTTTTTTTTATTTAAAAAGAGAAATGCCCACAGGAGTGGACCATGGCCCATTTCTTTAGGGCCCACTTATTAAGAAGATGGGCCTCCTTGTTAGAAGACCCACTAGCTCAAACCACAAAAACTATTTGGTGTTGTTTATAGTATGGTGGTTAGACAATATATATATATATATATATATATATATATATATATATAGAGAGAGAGAGAGAGAGAGAGAGAGAGAGAGAGAGAGAGAGAGAGTAGAGCTTATATATTTTTAAAAGCACAAGACCAATCATGTTTGTGAATTATTTACTATTGAATTTGTATTGAGATTTGTGCAATTATAAAGTCAACTAAAGAAAGAGAAAGAAAAAGTATAATTGCACATATCTCAATGCAAATTTAATGGTAAAAAATTTATAAGTATAGTTTATCTTGTGCTTTTAAAAATATATAAGCTCTACTCTCTCTCTCTCTCTCTCTCTCTCTCTCTCTCTCTCTCTCTATATATATATATATATATATAAAATCTAAAGGATGGAACTAGACAGAGAGTTAGATCTAACGACATAAAACTTGATAGAACCAAAGATTTTGTGGATATGCGGTTAGGATTATAGTGGTCTCCTACAATTTATACTATTTTACCAACAACCTACTAAACCATAGGGAATTACTATCATCCTAACCGCACATTCCTCCATCCGAGGATCAGAAACCACTACAACAAAATTAGGCTATAGCGACACGTTTTTATAATGTGTCCCAAAAATGTGTCCTTATAACCTAATTTTGGATATAGATAGAATATAGATAGGACACTTATACAAAAGTGTTACAAACATGTGTCCCTATAACCTAATTTTGTTGCAGTGAACTCAACAGTACCAAGTGCTTTGTACTATTGATTGTATAGTAGTGTCGTTCTATATAATATATGTATAAAGTGCGGCGGGTATGTTTTTATAAACACAGAGTCCTCCGTACTTATAATTCGTTTTCGATGTTGGGACTTTCGAATTGACGGTCGGCTCAGCTAGACTTAATCTAGAATATTTAAAATATCTAAAAAAAATCATGATTTTTTGATATTATTTGCCTAGTGATCGAAAGGGCTTAAAACAAACGGCTGAAAATAAAAATCTCACAAAATGTGATGATATGATACTAAAATTTTAGATCAAAAATATTGATATTGTTTTATATAGTATAAAAGATTTTCTATCAAAATATCACATGATTAGAATATTTTTATACGGTTAAATTTGTAAACAGCACCACAACGATCATTAAAAAATAAATAAGTAGTTAAATAATTAATTAATTAATATATAATTACTTGTATATAGATAAATAAAATTATTTGTAAATAAATAAATACTAATAAAAGATTTTAAGCAATACAAGCATAATGTTAAAAAATTTAAAAATTTTTAAAATAGTTTTATTTAAAATATAAATTTTTAATTTTTTCTACAAATTTAAATTTTAAAATTTAAAATTTAAAATTTAAATTTTCAATTTTAAATTTAAATTATTTTAAAATAAAATTCAATAAAAAAAATATTATTTATAAACAATAAAAGAAATTGCCAAATTTATTTCTAATTTTTTATAGAAAGTGATTGTGTATATTAACTCAAAATTCTTTAATTAATTATAATTATTAAATTTAATAAAAAAAATAAAAGAATCATAATAATTTTTTAAGTTTAATTTATATATTAAAACTAAATAGATTAAATTTTTAAATTACGCCGATTGATAATTTAAAAAATTATTAAAAAATATAAAAATATTAAACATATCCCCTTATTATTTATAGATAGTAAATTTAATTAATTAATAAAATTATATAATTATAGTCGGCTCACCTGCTCAACAAAAAATAACGTATGATTTATTTTCGTGCAATCATATATAATAAATATATAATTTTATAATATATAAAGTTATATATAAATACAAAATTTTAATTAATGATTAAAAAATTATATGGTCAGTTTATAATTAAAAGAGATAATTTAATCTCTTTATCTAAAAAGTTATATAATTTATAAATAAAAGTCCTAACTTCAGCCTATCAAATAAAAGAAATGTAACTTTGCAATTATATAACTGTAAAATTTTGAACTGTACGTATTTTTAACTATAATATTATTTTTACAACTATATTTTTTTTAACTAATAATATTAAAAATGAGCTGTAACAGCTCCGTGCATTTACACGGGTAATTTACTAGTATGTCCATAAAGTCCGTGCCAACAACCTGAGTACTTGTGGTTTTATTGGATAAAACAGTCCACGCCTACATCATTAATTGAGAAATTACCAAGTGCTCTTGCCTCCCCAACACTACTCGTGTACCACCTGTGGACCACTATTAATAACTTAACCCTCTTCCAATTCAAAAAATTTAACTATTTTTTGATAATAATGAAACATACTTTAACACCGCGGATCTGATCACTGCACCACCGATACGTGACAGATTATACGATCGAGAATAATTTATCCGTCCCATTTCGATTGCTGATCCGCTCGACTAAGCTTATGCAATAATTTGTCCTTGATGATCATCCAAAGGCATGATGAACAAAAGATGTGATTAGTCAAGATCACGGAGAATGCATTGGGTAAGATGAATACCTACAAACATAATTAAGTTTGATGGGCCACCAGTTAACCGCAAGAAACCTAATCTTGTGGGCCATGGATAGCGCATCTAAGACTAAAAATGTGAGAAATTATTACTTGCACCTACTGCATTCATATGTCTCATGCACCACTGCTCATTATCTAACTTACAAGAAAATTAATAGTTCCAGCATTTAAAGACAGGGATACAAATTTGATTCTCAAAAACTCGATCATCAAAAATTTTGGTATTTAAATTTTGAAATCAACTGAATTGAAAGGTTGGATAGTAATATTTGCGTATGCGAGATGTGCACAAGGTGCACGCGATAATATCTAAAGAGAAGTGGATATTTTGTTGCTTGTACAAAGGGACAAGAATAATAACAAGGTAAGAAACCTAATTCACAACTGGTAATCACACACATCCCTATTTTTTAATCTCAACTTAGTAACCTAATCAATTACTATTTTAAAAAGCAATAAACCCCCACCCCCAACAAAAAAAATTTAATCCATTGACCAATCAAAAGGCAACAAAAAACCATTTTTTTAAAAAAAAATAAAATAAAAGAAGATCTTAAAAATAACAATGATAACTAAGAAAAGGTCCGTCCCTTGCGTGAGTGTCAAATCTCCTTATATTCTCTCTCTCTCTCTATACTTCTCTCTCTCTCTCTAAAACATTGCTTCACTCTCTCCGAGATTTCTTATTTTCTCTCTCTTCTCCCCCTTCTTTTTTTTTTCTCTCTCTCTCTTTAAAGCGCTTCAACTTTGTTCGGAGAAGAAATGTTCCAAAATTTCAAGGTAATCCAAACAAGCTGTGAAAATTCTAGGCCGGTCCCTGAAGCCCCTTAATTTTTTTTAAAAAAATTTCCTGTTTCTCAGATTTGAAGTTCGTTCTTGTTATTTTCTGCAATTGTCGCAAATTTTGTACCAAAGTTATAGTTTTGGTATTTACTTGGTGTTTTTTTTTTTTTTTTTCCTTTTGATTTTTTTTTGTATTCTAGACAAAAGAAAAACACCACCCTGTCCTTGATTTCCTGCTCTCCGCCAGAATCAAAAGTTCCTTTTTACTATTTAATATTTAATATCCCTTTTCTTTTTCTCTCTTTCTCTTATTAGGGAAAAAAAAAAAAAAATGAAAAAAAAGAAAAAAAAAAGAAGAAGAAGTTTAAACCATATATTTTTTTCCATGCTCTTCTTCTCTAAGCAAAAAAAAAAAAAAAAAAATCTTTTTTATTTTATTTTGGTTTTGGATTTGGATTTGGATTTGGTTTATTAATTATTAAGAAAAGAATTGGATCAGCTTTTAGAAATCAGAATCCCTTTTGTGAAAAGAAGGACATGGGGCTAAGTGATGATTCCCATTTATCAGTCCCTGTCCCTCATGCTTCCTTATACTTAACCAACTCCCAATAGATTCCTCTCTCTCTCTCTCTATCATCCTCGGTTTTCTAGCTCTGCCATTTCATTTTTACAACCTACTTTATATAATCTTTTATTTTTAATTTCTAACACTACTGTAAGGAGTGGATCTTAATTGTGTGCTCATTTTCTCACTGCTTATTTATTTATTTATTTATTTATTTATTTATTTATTTATTTATTTATTTATTTTATTTATGTTATCATCTTCATTGCAGGATATTCGACTATCGAATTGAAAGGAAAAGCGGAAAAGTATGGAAGGAGATGTGTTTTCAGGGCTGAACAATGGAGGTCAGATGGACAACAGAGTGATGCAGAATTTCCAGAAGAGCTTTGTGCAGGTGCAGAGCATATTGGATCAGAACCGGTTGCTGATCAACGAGATCAACCAGAACCACGAGTCGAAGATCCCCGACAACCTGAGCCGCAACGTCGGGCTCATCCGGGAGCTCAACAACAACATCAGGAGGGTGGTCGACCTCTACGCCGACCTCTCCGTCTCCTTCTCCAAGACCATGGACGCCTCGTCGGAGGGCGACTCCGCGGGGACCAAATCCGGCCAGAAGCGAATTCGCCCCGGTTAAAATTAATGACTCTGGAGTGGATGTTAGGATCTTTAATTAGGAGGTGGATTTTCTAAGTGTTATGTTGTTTGTGCTCTCTCTCTCTCTCTCTGTGTTCTGAAGCAGTTCAATTTTTCTGGTTGGGGGAGGGGGTACTACTACTACTACTTTGTAGAACATAACCTTTGTGGGAACTTTCCTTTTGTTGTTACTTAATTTGCTTCTAGTTCAATCAACTAATTAATCATGGTGCCTTCTATTCTAATCAAGAGTCCCTTTTTTTTTTTCCTTTTTTTTTTTTCTTTTTTTTTTTTTGTGTGTGTGTGTGTGCGCGCGCGCATTTTACTTGTCTTAATTTGATAATTAAACCTTCCGTAGAGGCTTTCTCCATCAATCAACAACTTTAGTACGAAATCACCAATGGTAGTTCCCAGGTGGGGCTTTACCTGCAATCATTTTTTTTTTTTTTTTTTTTTTTTTGCCTCTTCTGATCCTTTATTCATAAACTTACAAAAGAGATTGGGATGTGTGGGTGGAGGGGGGGGACTTTTTTTTTTTCCCCATGGAATCAAGGCCTTTTTAAACTAAGAAAAGCACTTGTGATGTTGGTGGGGAGGCATGCATATATATATATATATATGTATGTATCAATCTGCTCTTTGGAGTGCCCGAGAGGAGTTTTGTGGGCTTCTCTGAAGATGATGCTTTTAGGGCATCAGCAGCAGGGAGGAAAAGCAGCTTCGATATATTTTTGGGGTTCCAATCATGTGCCCACTGGGGTAGAATCTCAGATAATAAGAGGAGGTGAAGCTTTTTTTGACCACTATTTTGGAATGGCCAATGCCAAACCTCGAACTCTATGTTCCTCTGTGCAGTGCTAAAAGAACTAACATGGATGGAATAATAATAGTTGGAGAAGTTAAAGCAGCAAAGATAGTAGCATAATGCCATGGCAATGGAATACTGCAAGTATCCAAACACAGTGATGTCCAATAACAAGTCCATGGGCCCAGACCAGCTCCTTTGGGAGATGTAAACATCATCAATCATCAACCCTTATCTGCTTGCTTCATTCCTGTGACAAATTATTTGCCCTGCACCTGGTAGTCCCCATTCAAACAATCGATCTTATAGTAAACTCTTTTCACAAATAATTTTAACGTCCTCGCTCTCGCTCACGCTCACGCTCACGCACGAAGAAAAGACATCAGAAATTTAACCTACAACCTCTTATTATAGTCTTATATATAGAGAATAGTCCAATTCACTTAAAGCGTACAGACACAGCGCCCACGGGTCTCGATCGGACTCAATCCATCTGGACGTTGGGTCTATTATTGGGCCTCTTGCCGTTAGGTCTATTGTGGACCGCAGCCCCACTCAACTTGGACTCAACCCACCTGGACGTTGGGTCTATTGTTGGGCCTCTTGCCGTTAGGTCTATTGTGGACCGCAGTCCACTCAACTTATTAGGCTCACCCAACTCAACTTATTAGTCTCATAGGCCTATTGTCACGAAGTAGGAAGTTGGACCCCCCAACACCTGCACCGTGTGGGAATCGAACCCGTGCCACTGGCTCTGATACCACTTGTAGGATCGTTGGTGCTAACCATTAATTCCAAAAACTCGAGCTATTAGAAATACGCAACCAATTCACTTAAAGCGTACAGACACAGCGCCCATGGGTCTCGACCGGACTCAACCCACCTGGACGTTGAGTCTATTGTTGGGGCTCTTGCCGTTAGGTCTATTGTGGACCGCAGCCCCACTAAACTTATTAGGCTCACCCAACTCAACTTATTAGTCTCATAGACCTATTGTCACGAGGCAAAAAATTAAGCCCATTTTAATCCATACGTAAATAGGCAACAATCACTAGCACTCGAAGAACACATGAATGGTAGTAATCCAAACCGCTACATCTGCAGTAAAAAAAACACCTGGCAGTAGTACTTCCCAGAAAAATAAAAAAAGGAAAAAAAAAAAACTGGTTCTCCATGTTGATGATTAGCTGTTCCTTGGCGGAAGGGGCCCACATATCAATCCTTTTCGGAATCACTGCATGGTTATTGGCCATGGGGAGGGGGGGGGGGGGGGACCCATTTTTTATGGTCCAATAATTTGGAGATTTTTATCGTTTGCTTCTTATGAATCAGCAGGAATTTGGGTGAAAACGAACTGTGCTTTGGGCATGCGCAACAATGTTTGGTGTGACCTCGTTTTCATGCCTCTTTTGCTGCTGAGACCACTTTTGTTAGCTAGGTCTACAGTTTACTGCACTTCTATCTAGGCTTAGGTGAAATTATTTATGATTAGAGATCTGTACCGTATTAAATATAAATATTATAAATATTATTATTATTTTTAAAACTTTAAGAACTAATAATTATTTTATATTATTTAATAGCATAGTTTAAACTATTATCTTAAATAATATTAAAAATATTATTTTCTCATTTTTAGTAATTAATTTTTTTACGTAAAAACTAGTTGACATTAAATATAAGAGAAAAAGCTAAGTGTACACTTCATTTGAGGTGTACATCTTACACCCTACCCATTTTATGATGGAATGAATTCTGCTCGTTACTTCGAAATGACGAGTGAATGAATGTCCACCTTAGGATGGGCCCACCTTAGGATGGACTAGATGTAGAATGTACACCCCAAATGAGGCGTACATGTAGCATAGCTCATATATATAAGTAATGAGTTTATTCTTTCTTTTTTTTTGTAGTATTTTTATTCACCCACATCTTGTTGCCTAAGTTTCTGTTGTTGAATTTATTTATCGAATGAATCAAACGGATAGCGCGTTATTTTATTTCTTAAAATAAAAATATTTTTTTTATAAAATAAGTTTTTAAAGAATAATTATTATTTTTATTTTTATTCATCCGAGATCTCGTTGCCTAAGTTTTTGTAGTTGAATTTATTTACCGAAGCGGATAGCGCGGTATTTTATTTTTTAAAATAAAAATATTTTCTGGTAGAGTAAATTTTTAAAGAATAATAATTATTTTAATATAAATATTAAAACTGGTTGCTTAAGTTTACATTTTTTTGAGAAAAAAATAATATAGAATTACAAGAAAATGGATCTTTTAGAAAGAACACTTTAAAAGATTCTAATAAAGCAGTGGAGTTTAGTAAAATTATAGATTTTAACATCAAATGGCTAAGAAAAGCATTAATCGCCTTGAAAAAATTACAGTTCAAATTAACTAAAATAAATTAATTAGTAATTAAAAGTGAAAAAAAGAAATGGTCTTAGTTTTTCTAGAGATACCTATAGATGAGGTGGTCTCAACAATTTTACCTGCAAATGAAAATGTTCAAGTAGGGCCCACAAAAATGACTAAATCATGAACCAATCCATAAAGGCAACAAGTCACAACCAATATATATATCCACAGCTACTTGTTGGTACATAAATTAGTGCGCTATAAAATAGATAATTTCAATCATATATGAGTCAAAAAAATAAATACACATGATGCATCAAGAGTTGAAGAAAGAGCGCCTAAAGATGAAAAGTCTTTAGGCGGAAACATTTGAGACGTGAGACGTAATTGATGCAGTCGTGACCAATGTATTGTCCCACTCAATAACATGGACCGATAAAAATTTATTATAAATAGTGATTTTGAAATCTGCAATAAGAATTTTATTCTTGAAATAAGAACACACTTCAGTTTTACTGTAATTTATAACTTTCTATAAAATAGCCTTTCTTTTTTGCATTTGTTTATAATTTTTTTAAAAGTTGTTTAACTTGTAACTCAAATTTTTCAATTTTCTATAGAATTGATCGATATTTTCAGCTGAGTTTTTGATTCAGTCGAGTCTATTTGTTTCCGACTTTCTTCAAATCGTTTGATCAGAATTTGATTGAGTCGATCCCTTCTCAATTGAATTACTTGATCTTTTAAAATATGGCACATTACAAAGTAGTTTACTTAGAGACCGATTCTTTTTCAAATAATGTGTTAGATCTTGATCATCTCTAATTCGATTTCTGTCGAGACAATACTGAAACGCAATGCCTTGCTTTTTATAAAAATGCTTTTGTTTGTATAAACACAAGCACCCAATTATCAACAAGCTTTAAATATTAGAGTAATTTGACATCAAAATAATGCTCTGGTCATGAGCTTTGTGTATGTTCCACAACCATGCCTTTAATAAATAAGATGGAATTGTTTATATTTGATATGCTTAGTTTTGGTTGTTGTTTAAGTGGTAAAGTTTGGGCCTTTCATTTGTTTATTTGTGTAGTAAACTTAGAAAAGTGAGGTGGTGAAAGGGAAAGATTCCAACCTACTCACATACTAGGAAACCTTAGATTATAATAAGTGCTTTAAAAATTGGTTGAGTAAATGAAGGAGCCAAATAAGTTTCCAGGTTTTAAAAATTTAGGACTCAATTTGGAATAAAACTTAAATGGGAAGCTCACCCATAACATCTTTTTAAAAAGCTCTCGATTTATAATTATATATTAGTTTTATCTTTATTCAAGAATTCATAGAATAAATTTTAAATTTAATAAACTAAAAAAAAATAATAATAATATCGTAATAAGTGACACGCATGATAGTGAATTGGAGTTACTCACTGGGACGTCGCTAGAAAACTCTCTGCTGATTTTTTTTTTTTTTTTGCAACTTTGTTTATCAATTTCAACATATAAAAAAACGGACTATACTAGTAGTGTTAGTTTGGAACTTAATGGTTGATAACGGAGGTTTCAGATTTAAATCGTAATCACTTCATATCTTTAACTTAGCTTATTTTAAAAAATAAATAAATAACAATTATTTTTTTGTTAAGACTCCAAACGTATATCCCTCCATTTATTATAACAAAAATTTGTTGAATCTTAGCCCTCCATTGAAACACATGACCAATCCAATAATTACTGTTGCATGATGGATCGCACACAGTGCGCATCACACACCACTCAGATCTTATAAATTAAGATTAATTATTTTATATCTTTAAACATAGCATATTATATTTCTTTCAAAAAAAAATTAATTATTTTATATCTTTAATTAAATTTAATTTTAAAATAAATAAAACGGATGATATCTATTTTTCTCTTTAAAAAGAAAAAAAAAAAATTATATGAACGAACAGGTTCATCCAAATATACCATCTTAAAGTTACAAAACGCACCACCCTCGTCTCCTTTGCTACACGTGTATAAGAGATGCCAAAAGTTCACACACGTGTTAACGCTCGATGCTCATAGTGGAGAAAGGGATATTTTTTTTTTTTTGTGTGAATATTATTTTTAGATCGTTGATATATTGACAAATAAAAATTAATATTATTTAGCTAAATTTGATATTTTCGAAGCAGATATATTTTATTTAATCATGATTTTTTTTTTTACTTTGATAATATAAAAAAATATTAATCTTATTAGCAAATATATACTGCAGTTTTAAATTGTGTGTGCTCACTAATACATTTTTTAAAATTTATTTATGTTAATATATTAATAATTTGGAAAAACAATATTTTAAAAGATCTACAGCAGTACTGTTTGGTCATAATAATAATAAATCATTTTATCTTAAGTAAGAATAAAAGAACAAAATTATTTAGTTAATATTATTTTAATTTAAAATTATTATATTATACATATTTTATATATTTATATATACTAGATGAGCATCTCATGTAAATCAAACATATGAAATATTTATTTAAATATTATATTATATTATATTATTATTATTGTTCTGGCCAATCACCTCTAGCCACCATGACAGTTGAAATTAAAGGCCATGATGAGACATTCATAATGTATGATTTTATATTGCTTTAAGATTCGTGATAATAGTTCATTATGTTGGGTTATTATCATTAAGGCGAAACATTTTAATCATTTTAATTACAAATTCAAAGTAATTATATATCCCACCATTTATTGATGTGTTTTTTCAAAACGAAGATATTATATTATTATTATTATTTTTTAAACATAAATACAGCGTAAAATATAAAATAATTATTCTTCAAATTTAAAATTTTAGATCTCAATCACTAATCTTTTTTTGTCACTTGCCGTGATAAGTATTGGTTGAATATATTGACATTAATTAGTACCTGATTCTACTTGCAAATCATCTAGTCATATCAAATTTTAACCTAACAATATATGCTCCTTTTATTCATTTTAATTTCTAATGCGTAAATCTTTTTCTAGAATAATATATGGGCCCAACTTTTTCTCCTTACGTACGTCTACATGGTGACGTAAATCTCAAAACTTTGTACATTAATTTGACTTACTAATAGCGTGCATACATTTTTCGTCCACTGAATCTCTGGAGCATGCATATAGTTTAAACCTTAAAAAGTTTTTAAAAAATAATAATTTTTTTTGTAGCGTAAAAAAGAAAAACTACGTTCATATATTATTATTATTATAATTATATTTTATTAATATAATTTTGAGAATCGAAATGAAATGAGTGATATATATCAAGTGGCTCAATCACAGCAGGCCCCTAGGGCCTCATCCATTGTTGTGTCGGATGATGAACACACGCGCACACAAACACACAAAATCTCCCTTCTTCCTTAGTCCCTATCAACACAATCCTCGGGTCCAAAAAAACACGTAAGATCGATCCCATATTTTATTTCGCAGGTACGCTGAGATAAACAACAATTAATTTAACCCAATTATTATTATTATTATTTTTGTTTTCTTCTTATTCTTTGTTTTGGATCTGCTTTTTATTTTGACCATTTCTAAGTACTGCTTCTTCGGATCTTCAAGTTCTATGCTTCGAATTATACCGGTATGTTCTTACCAACTTATTAGTACACGTGATATGATTCATCTTATTAACTAGTAATTCGAATTTAGGAATGGAAGAAGACTCTCTCGTGAATCTGGGCAATGCAACTCAGGTCGACGACAGCGTGATCGAGACATTCCGAAGGAGTTTCGTGCAGGTGCGGAGCATATTGGATCAGAATTGTTTGCTGATCAACGAGATCAATCGCAACCTCGAGTCGAAGATCGCCGACAACCTCAATCGCAATGTAGGGCTCATCAGGGAGCTCAACAGCAACATTCGGCGGGTTGTCGGCCTCTACGCAGACCTCTCCGTCTCCGTCACTGAGCCCGCGGAGACGATGACACCGCCGTCGGATGGCGGCGTAGCGCCCAGGCCCCGGAGCAAGAGAAATCGGCAGGGGTAGAAGAGCAATTAATGTAAGAGAAAATATACAACAAAAGTCATTGATCTCTCTCGTTTGGTGCACTCGATAATATTCATTGCTTATAAATTTTTACTTAGATTTAGAAATTTTTTCTCTAACAAATTTTGTTTGACTTAGCTGAGTTTTATACGGATGCAATTAATGTTTTGAGAGAGTGATATGTTAGAAGATGCATTAATAGCTGTAACCAAAACACAAATATCAAATCTTATTAAAGTTTAGAAAAACTAATGTTTTGTTAATTAGAAGTGCATGTGATAATTTAAAAATTTTAGTTAGACTAAATAAGAGCACTAATTAAGATGACATATGGGGCCCAGATTCAAATCTATCCAGGATGGGAGAAGCACAAATAATTTTGTACATATAGCTGGAAAAAGAAAGATTTATAAATAAGTAAAACCACAATGTAAAAGCAGTGAAATTCTACAAAAAAAAAAATAAAAAAAGAGATATCTAAGCCCTAGGAATAGCCCTAGTAGTAAAATTCAAATGGGTTTGTTCTTTGAGAGAGATTTAAAGCCACAGAAAAAAAAAAAAAAAAAAAAAAAAAAAAAAAAAAAGAAGCTTAATTATCTCCACTTTGTTTTCTTCTCCATGAGAGCAATAATTAAATGCCACAAAGGAACTGAGTTTCTCTATAAATAATAAGATTCCACCAACCCCTTTTTTTCTCTTTGTTGAATGCTCAGTTGTCATAAAGAGGACCCACCATGGCTTGTATCTTATTTTGATTTTTGAATGGGAAAATTGCACCACTAGTTCCTAAATTTCCAGCTAGATTTTATTTTAGTATTCAAAATCTTAATTTCAATATTAGGTATTTTAATTTTTTTTTTTTTTTTTTTTTTTTTTTTTTTTTTTTTTTTGTATTGTAGTCCCTATGTATGTTTACTAATGAGGATAAATTTACCTATACTTAATACATTCTTATATTTATGTATTATACATTTATTGATTTTCCCATAAGTAATAATCCCTTTTTTCTATTTAAAAATAAATTATTCAATTAAAAGTTCAAGATTTTAAATCGTTGAAATTAAAAGTTTGAGGACTGAAATAAAACTAGACTAGAAGTCGAGGGGCTGGTAGTGCAATTTAGCCAAGTAGGAATCATCAACTTGGAGATATTGGACTTTTTGAGGGAGAGACCCACATGGGTTATTTACCAAATTGGGTTAATTCTTGGGTTGGGTGCAAATTGGGTGCTTGCACTTTTTTAGATGTAGCAATCCTCCATGCAATTAATGCCCCCATTTAATCTTATTGAAAAAAAAAAAATACAATCTAACCTTTTTTTTTCAAAAAAAAAAAAATAATTTGCCCTCATATTTATAGATTAGAAAAAAAAAAACTTAATAATATTTATATATATTTATGTTTTAATTAAGAAAAAAATTATTTTTTTCTCTCTTTCTCTCTCTCTCCTCCCCACTCTCTCTCTCTCTCTCTCTCTCTCTCTCTCTCTCTCTCTCTCTCTCCCACCAATAATATACAATAATAATTAATTTTTTATAATAATAATAATAATAATTAATATTTAATAATTATTATTATTATTATTATTAATATTATTAATATTAAAACTAATCTGACTATATAAACCAATATGATCAAATAATTATAAAATAATTAATAATAGCTCATAAAAAATATATTTCTTAGTTTAAATTATTATTTATTATTATTAATTTAACTAAATAATAATAATAATAATAATAATAATAATAATAATAATAATAATAATAATAGTAATAATAATATCATATTTATTTATCTTTAATATATAATTATATTATTTATATTATATTTATTTTTCAATAATATTAAATTTTATTTTTGAGTGTATAGTTTTATTAGATATTTAATAATATCAATTATTTAGTTAAATTAATAATAATATTATTATTATTAAATAATAATTTAAACTAATCAATATAATTTTTATTAGTTATTAATAATTATTATCTATAATTATTTGATCATGTTGGTTTGTATAGTCAATTAAATAATAATAATAATAATAATAATAATAATAATAATATAATTTAATAATATTAATTATTATTATTATTATTAAATATTAAATATTATTATTATTATTATTATTATAAAAATTAATTATTATTGAATGTTATTAGGTGGGAAGGAAAGGGAGAGTGTGTGTGCAGGTAGGGGGAGAGAGAGAGAGTGTCTGTGTGTCAGTGTGAGTGGGGAGGGGGGATGAGAGAGAGAGAGAGAGAGAGAGAGAGAGAGAGAGAGATTTTAATTAATATATAAAATTATATAAATATTATTAATTTATTATTTTTTTAATACATTAAAATAAGATTAAATTAGAAAAAAAAAAAAAAAAAAAGAAAGAAGAGTAAATTAAAAATAATTTTTTTTCAATAAGGCTATACAGAGCATTGGGAGGGTCAGGCCAAAAGCATGCCCTACAACTTAACTATGGTCAGGTTAACTCTCACCTTATGGTTTGAGATACTATAATCTAATCCTCTATTAAAAATATATACTACATAATAGTATATTGCAATCCAAATTTTACAATACAAAAAAAGATTATTTTTAACCGACAATCTCTAGCGCAGTTGATAAAAAATTTGATGATTAATACTGCAGGTCTCAAGATCGAAGTTAGGTCTATGTAAGGAATACCAAAAAAGTTCGCATTAATAGAAAATTAACAATAATTTTTTTATAAAAAAGAAACAAAAGAAAATTGTTAGAAGGTCATTACATCATTCCCAATTAGTTTAATCCTAATCTCTTTGTTTGAAGGAAACAAAGGGCCCAAGCATGTACTTTGGAGCAAAGATACCAAGCCAAGTCAAACACAAAACACATGTGGGACACAAATTATTCATCAATTTACTATTCCATATTTGGAGAATCTGATGTTGCACATATCATGTTAATAGCATGTGTCTTGATTCTTCAATTCCTTTGCTCTCTCTCATATCACCACTTTATTATATATCTTATAAAATAGTTTTATTTATTTTGCATATCTATTTCGTGATTATTATTTTACTATTGACACGCTCACCACCGATATAGAAAATAGTTTTCTATACAATCGGTGTTCTGTATAAACAATCATTATTTAGAGTTGTTGATATTTTTTTTTTAAAAAAAATAATGATAATTTTGAGAATGTTCCTTTAGACACAAATGTCGCAATACAATTAACTTGGTATACGTGCCAGATAAATGAATATCTATTATGAAGAAGGCCCAAAAGAAAATGGTACGGCCCAATTCTGGCCCATTTAGAAAACTTCTAAGCCATTTAAGCTCGAGCCCGGCCCATTTAAGTGTCGAGGTAGCCGGGACGAGTCCAAAATGACCAGGTCGGATCGGGTCGGACTATAAACCCATTTCTGATTTCATTTGTCCTCTAGTTCTGCCATGTAGCACTACAATAAAATTATGTCATAGCGATATTTTTAAGTATTTTTAAAATCTAAAAAAGTGCCGCAACTAAAAATATCGACACTTATAATTAGTGCCGTTATATGCGCCGTCGCTAGGGTGTATAGCGACACATTATTGTAATATGTCTCAAAAATGTGTCTCTATAATTTAATTTTAGATATAGATGAAATATAGATAGAATATTTGTACAAAAGTGTTATAAAGTTGTGTCCTTATAACCTAATTTTGTTGTAGTTGAGAGCTGGCCTAGTCTCAAAACCTAGACCGAAAATACCGAGCAAAGACGGTACGGGTCAGATCTAGGCTCAAGTTCAGTGCATTTGATTGATTGCGTGCGAAAATTGATACTTCAATTGTACCGTGAGTTATGTACTTAGATACCGATAACATTACTCATTCAGGATCGAATCAAGAATTTTAAAATCTTTTTGCGCCGATACCTCTACCATTCAGGAACAGATAGTTTGGAGCCACATTAAAATGTTGGATAAAGTCTCTGCAATGTAAGATGGTATCATATCTCCATGACATGATAAAATGGAACAAGAAAATCTGGTAGTGAGATTGTTTACATGTAACAATCCAAATCCAGCTCTCAGAGTGCAATAAGGATCCGGCAAAATCATCTCCACAGTTGACTTCAATGTGGGGGGGAGATAAAAAGATCAGTGCGAATATTGTACGCTTTTCGATCATTCGGTTGTTCTATGTTGCCGAGATGTTGCATGAAAGGTAACCTCACTCGAGCTCGTTTCAATGATGGAGAGGATTCAAATCATCACCGTCCACATCGGTGATTCTGTCACCTTAGTTCTAATGTGGTTTGAAATGGTAATTAAACAGTTTTCATAATTAAGCAACAATTTTTTTTAAAAAAAAACACTCTAATTGCTCACTTATAAATTGAAAAATAAAATTTTTTGGATATAAATCTAATACATGGAAGTTTTAATCACCTATTATTATTCACTCATCAAATAACAAATTTTTATCACTCATGAATCGTCAACTATTTGATGTCTAGATAATTGATCGGTCACCCGACCTTATGTTTTTTTTTAGGACCAAATCATTTTTTTTTTTTTTTTTTTTTTTTTTTTGAGAGAGAGAAAGGTAGCATGCTACCCACTTCGTTTATTTTTAAAATAAACTTAGCTGGAAATGTGAAGTAACAAGGTTTCAAATTCGGATCACGGATATCAACGATCAAACCCTTTGCCACTTGCACTAGAGACGATTAATTGACCAAATCAAATTTTGATATCTAATATTTGTTGAAAAGTATAATATGTGACAAAAAAAAAAAAAAAAAAAAAAAAAAGAACTTTTTGAATTAGTGCAATAATTATTCATGTTTGCAAAAGGTGTAGTCAATATAGTAGATCAATGGCATTGAATTATAGTGTGATTTGGCCCCAACAAATCACACTTCTATTTGTAGGCAATGGAATAGTGCCACACACAACAGTGATTCCACTAGTGGAAGAGCTGTGCCTGTGCTTGCTCCATTAGTGGGAGTCATGTCTTAGTTGATTAATTTATGCCTCTTGGGTGGATCATGATCATCTTGATCTCTGTGTGCTTGTTATCATTATTATTATTATTATTATTATTGTTGTTGTTGTTGTTTTCGGCTTTATAAGCTTGGTCTATCTGTATCTGTACGTGCAAGTATATATTTTCGTTGCAACTGATCTTAGTTTATAAAATTATGAGATTTCTTAGTTTCGATCGATAATTGTTATTTGAGTTATTATTTTTAAATGCGAGAGTTTATACTCCACTTATATTCTAACACAAAAATAACTTATGTCTCTAGCTTTTTAGATATAAAATAATAATTTATTTGCTAGAAAAGTTGGCCTGTGAGAAATATATATATATATATATATATATATATATATATATATATATATATATATATATATATATATATGAAGGATCAATAAAATGTAATAATAAAAAAAGCTTGTTGATATGCTAAGGTATGAGAAATCACAGTGGGTAAAAAAGCCAAGATTCTCTGCTCACTCATTTTTTTTTTTTAGTACTTTTTATTTTTTTTAACTCCAGCTGTTTTAAATCTTTTCCCTAAAGAGGTTCCTATATTTTTAATTCTATTTTTATAGAGTATGTTATTTTTTTTATAACTCTTATATTTATAAAAAGTGATGTGGTTTTCTTATTTTAAAATATTTTAATTTTTTGAATGAATTTTATTAGACCGAGTAGAACTCATTAGAATACAAATTTTGGATGGAAAAAAATTTATAATTTATCCATAAACTATCCGCACCTGATCTAGATCCGATCCATAATCAGTCTTAAATGGGTAGTATATATATAGTCACGTACAAATAGATCCGATATATATATTAGTAATTAAAATATCAAAATTTTATTATCAATTGTTCCTAGCGCAAGCGATAAAGGACTTGATGGTTGATACTCGAGTTCGAAACCTAATTGCTTTATATTTTCAACTAAATTTATTTAAAAAATAAACGAAACGGATAGCATATTTTTATTTCTACATATTTTTTTTAGGATACATAGGTCAATATTTCAACTACTTAGAGCTAAGCCGATGTACATACATCTTAAGTGTTCAACTAAATATTATGAGAATAGTAAATTTTTTAAAAATATATTAATTTTCATCCGCATTTTTCAATCGCATAAGCATAAATATCAAATTAAAATTTTTACTTTCCAGACCTGCATATACAGGGTCTGGGCAAGAGCCCTCTTTTATTTTATTTATATTATTGTTTATATAGAATTTACCTGATGAAAAATTTCTCTAAAAATCTAATTCACACCGTACCGTCCGTATCATATAAAATATTATATTATATAATTAAAATAAAATATTTATAAAATAATTAATTAGCGCGCTCTTGATCTGAATAAACACCCAAGGATATAAATAAAGTAAGAGGGACACATCAAAGGATTTCACACGACTCTCTCTCTTTCTCTTAATGGATCCACTTGAATTAAAGGGTTAAAGTTGAGGAGAAAGAGAATGACACATAGACAAGCAATAAAAGCAAAGTGAGGGGGGGGATTAAAGAAGGCGATTGCACGTGGGGGTGGGGGTGGGGGTGGAGAAGGAGAGTTCACGCGTGGCAGACAATGTTAGCATGCAGGTGCAAGGAGAGTCCACGAAACAAAATATCTGCTCTCCATCACTAAAGTATATGTAACACACACATACACACACACACACACCACCTTCTTGGATCCAGTTCCACTTTGTATTATTCTCACTTTTAATATATAATAACATATAATAATATATATATATATGTTTATATTCTTTCCATGATTGTGTTTACGTGACTCAATTTGGTTGGTGGTCGGATCCATGTAAATATAAATCCGACCCCTTTTTTAATTGAGTATGTTGGTACGTGGTGTGTTCATATTGATCAATTCTAATTCGAATTTCGGATCACCTATGATGGATAAATTTGACCCAATCTATTAACAGATGGTTTATATAATTCAGTTGAAAAACCATTATCACTACATGTGATTGAAAAAAAAAAAAAAAAAATACTTCTTAATCTTTTTTTTTTTTTATCAATGAGAAAGTGAATTACTCTCTCTTAAGAATCGAAGGATTTAACATTTGAGTTATGAATGTTATGAAAGCTAGTGCAATTTCTTTCTTGTGATTTTGCATTTGATCCGTTGGAGTAAGTGATTTGTTTTGATCCTACTTCATCACGTTTTAAAAATTACGATCAAGATATGTTTAAATTTATTTTTTAAACCATCACGATCCAATTCATATAAATGTGGATTAGAATTTATCCTACGATCTAAGAAAGTTGATAAAACAAACAATTCAATCCGATTTCGATTTCTGAATACGTTGGTTATTTAGTTCGTAAGTTTTCGTTGTTCTCTAATTCAAACAGAATATAAGTATTTATTTCTGGGGAGTAAGCAAATGAGTCAAGTTGGCGCTGGAGCTTCACCCACTTTGCCCAGTTTCTGATTTGGTCTATCTGTGTAGGCTAGATGTTTTGTGTATGTCCAGTAGTGAATGTCCAAGTAACTAGTATGGATATTACTAATAAGTGTGCAGGAAACTCATGAGATCATTCCAAAATGCATGCTCCTACTTTTTTTTTAAAATTTTCGACTGAAAATTTGTGAGAGCCAACGAATTGGAATGCGAAGAGATCACGACATCGGTAAAGTCCCCCGAAAATTGACGAACACCTTGAAAACGGATCGAAAAAGTTCCAACCCGAACCCGATTTTGCATGGCTCTAACACATGAGAAGGACAAAAGAAGTAAAGCAGGAGAAGTTAAAAGCAGAAGCAGCAGAAAAAGAAGCGCTTCTGCTGCTGCTGCTGCTCTTCTACTTGGATTCGTTTGCTCCTCGGGATCGCCCCCAACCGTGTCTTCGATCTCTGTCCCTGTCGCTTCTCCTCTCTCTCTCTCTCTCTCTCTCTCTCTCTCTCTATCTCGCTTTCTCTTTTGCTGCTCCCAAAACCGTGCGCTTTAGATTTTAAGAAAAAGAAGAAGTAACGTGATGGGCCATAGCACACATCGTCGACGTGTCCTTTTCATTGGATCCTCCTATCAGCAAGTATACTTTATTTGAAATATATAATATACATCTTGCTTATTTTAAAATATATATATATATATATATTTTCTAGTCATATTGACCTACTTAATAAAATTTAAATATATATTTTAGTGTTAATTTTATATAATTTTTTATAAACTTATCGAATAGTAGATATATTTTTATATTTATATTTTTTACAATTCTAATTTATTCATATATATCTTTTCAGTTAATTACCGTTAATTTTCTGTTTATTTTTTAATCGATTCAAATATGTCCCTCCAAATGCCTGAAAATATAAAAAAATAAATTTACCTCGCTAACTAAACAAGATTAAGTATTTAATCTATAACTAACTAGATTTTTTTTTTAACAGAGATAGACGTTAGGAATATATATGAATAACGTTGGATTTTTAAAAAGATAAATATGAAAAGTTGAATTTTGTATGAATATATTTACTATTTGATATGTTTTTAAAAATCTGTATATAATTAGTCCTATATTTTATTTGAAATATAGTAAATCTCATTTAGAATGTATATGTATCAAAAATGACTTTACATCCACACTACTATGATTAATAAATATTTTAACAATAATGTTTTAGATCATAATTAATTGTATCAATCTATATATAACTCCAAGGTATGTAAACAAGTTTTTATTATGAAGCTTTTGAATCTGCAGCAAAATTTATAATTTGTTAGTATACTCTTCATCATAGTCAGATACTCAAATTATCCTATCAAGCTCTTAGAATGTTTGATCATGATCAGACGGAGAATGAAAAATAAAATTGGATTGCATTAGAATTAAACATTTAGCAATGAATTATTCAAAAATATTTGATTCATTTGAATGGAAATCAGAATTGACACTTGCGATATTGAGAGAGAGTTTTGATTAAGAGAGAGGAGCGCGACGAAGGTACAGGAGGGAGCTGAGGTGTTTATGAAAGATGAATTTGAGTAATTTATTTTGAAATTTATACATTCAAAATTCAAAATTGAATCAGGTCATAAATGAATCACATCATTTTCATTCCCAAATGTAATAGTTTTTATTTCTTTAAAATAAACAACCCCTATCATAATAAGTGAATCCCACTCCGATCACGTAGTCTAAAATAGAAAAACAAACTAAACCCTAATTTTCTCATAATATATTAGAACGCTTATATTGATCTGCAGCACAAGCCATCAAAATCAGATCAAATAACAAAGTTACAAACTTAATGGTAGGCTAATGCACGACATGTTTTGTTCCACTACCATGTAGAATAACATTCCTGATTTATAAAGATAAATAAACAAAAAATATATTTTAGTGCACTATAATAAAATTAATTAGATTGTAGAAACATATTTTTATAATACTTTTCTACAAGTATTTTATTTATATTCTATTTTTAAAAAAAATTAGACTATAGAGATATATTTTTGGTATCGCTATATACCCTAGCGACTGCACATATAGCGACACTAATAATAAGTGTCGGTATTTTTATCAGCGACACTTTTTTCAAATTTTAGAAATATTTAAAAATATAGCTATTCCATAATTTTGTTGCAGTGGTGAGATAATATACATATTGGTCATGATCAAATAGTCCATAAATTGAAAAATAGCAAAAGTCTTTTTTGCCCCCCTAGGACCTATACCCAAAAGAAGAAATTTTTTAAGGAAGAGCCTTTCTTAGGCTTTAGTCCAAAATTGGATTTAATTATCATGTTGTTCCAAATTATTCTCAGACAAGAAGAATATATCAGTGTTCTTGATCAAAACTAAATAAATAAGATGCCAAAATAATAATCTGTTGGATTATTGGGTGGTCCAACACAAGCAATTAATATCAAGGGGTTTAGATAATAATGTTGATGAGGGATGCTTGTGAATAATTAATTCAAACAAAAAGGGTATCAGAAACTTCCTAGTTACTTGAACTGTATGTTTATGTTTTCTCTTCTTTCATCTTCACACTCTAATAATAATAATAATAATAATAATAATAATAATAATCCAAGCATTAAGGATGGCACAAATTTATTAGAAACTCCGCAAATTTTTAGGGTAATTTTGTTTAGTTTTATCAAAAAAGTTTAATTTGAACAAAAAACTAATAAATGAGGATATCAATAATTGAGTACGAGGAAAGTGAAATGCTACCATGTAAAATAGTTATTGAGAGAGATGGCTACAAAAGCTCCTAATATATCTGAGAACATACAAAATAACCAAATAATCCAAAAGCTTGATTAGTTGAAGAGCTACGAAACATAACCCTTTTTATGTCATTCACTATCATTAATTTTTTCATACAAAGTGTTAGCAACAAGTGCACAAACCAAACAAAATCAAGACGATAGCCATACAAATTTAGATCTTAAAAGCACGACAAAACAAGACATAGAGATTTACGTGAAAAAAAAATTTCAGAAAAAAAATCACTCATGCTACATCTGGTAGCATTCTCTAGGTGATTTCTAATTTCAGAGTCAAAGCTAAGGATATGGTGTTTCCGTTCTCTAGCATCTTACTTAGTTTAGTCCCCGTACTAAAGCACTCATGCTACATCTGGTAGGTAATATAAAGCTTTGGTATTCTTGCGAATTTTAGAAAACATGGTGTGTATATAGATGAAGCATGTCAAACTTAATATTGAGCTTAAATTTGCACAGTTATCGGCCAATTGTCAACATATGATGACTTCAAGTTGAACAGTTTAGTGAAGTTGAAGTTGTAAAATTACCGGAATTATTCGAATATAAATCTTCAATGGCAGCTTAATTCGCGTAGACAAGATAAATCTCGCATCCATCGATCGGTCCTGCGCAGATATGCCGCCCCACTACATGTTTGACAAGATTTTAAAGTTTAAGCCCACCAACTTGCTCCACCACCAGGTACTTTGAAGATGATGGGGATCTTTGATGATCATTTTAGGTAAAGCCCTTTAGCATAAGAGTGATAGAGCAATAAAAAGTGGTGGATGAGGAGTCAAATTTGTTTTAGCCAATTACATTCCATTGATTTGTTTAAATTCTACTGGGGACTCAAGATGCTGAATAATATTTGTATGGACTTTTAGCTAGCCAGTTAGTGAAAGAAATTACCAATTCATTTATAAATAGCTTCATTGCTAGAGAGAGAGAGATAAACACAGCAAATTACTATCAAGTTATTATCAGGTTATTAGCCAACTGCGCAAGATAGCATTTAATAGACAAAAGTAATCTTATATATATTCCATTTGCTTTAGCCTCACACAAGGCCCCTAGATCTCCAAATTCTACCAAAAGCAAGCTACCTAGGCTGGGAAACTTTTGTTCCTGCAGTTTAAAATCACCAAAGGACCACCCTACTCTTGGGAAAAGCCTACGAGAGAGAGCATATGATTAGTGCATCACCCTTCAACATTAATCCTAAGGCTAAGTCACCTTTTTGCCCCCATGTGTGTTCCACATAATTAAATAAATTAACTCACCTTTAAGCCACACACACCATTTTTTTTTTTTTTTTTTTTTTTAGAAAAAAAAGAGACCAAAAGGATACACCCACAAGCCATTTGATGCTTGTTTTATAAAAAATGTGCTCATTAATTGCTTTATTAGCTTTATAACTTGCTTAGATATATATTTTTTCTATATTTTACACTCATGTGGAGTACTTAGATTCGGCCGAGATCGGGTTTGGCTTAGTAGGCTCCGAGCCTTAATTTGGGCTAATGCGTTCCACACTGACTCAGTCAAGTTATATATAGCTGCATCGCCCCGCATGGCGAACTTGGCATCGAAGAATCTTCTTCGATTGCTCATCCTAAATTTTTATTTTGATCAATCTTATCAAAAGTTTTTTAAGCTGTTAATTGCTAGTAAAATTCACATATCCTTCGACACGAAAGCAACTGTTCGACAAAATGCTTGTCCAAAACTTTCACCTAAAAACTCCGACATCTGCGTCCTATGCACCACCCACGATGGCGCGCACCCGCGCAAGCACAAGCGACAGAGGAAGTGGTAGTGGCCTCCTGAGATGCCCATGGAAACTAATGTACCAAAAACAATACACCCTATGCATTTCCACGTGCATCGGGATATTTCTAATGCAATCAACTGGAGCCCAACTCTTACATACTTCCCACTAAAAGATTCGAACCTTAAAAATCAATTTTTGAAAAAGCATAATATTTAACCGAGTATATTTATGCTTGTTATTGTTTATCTGATCTCTTATCTCCGTTATTCACGTGAACAAAGATTTTAGAACTATTTTAAAACTGTTTTTCATATATAATTAGAAGGTAAAATTAATATTATGGTGGCACTTGATTTGTGGTGTACGACTGGCACCCCCTTAATTAACGATGTAAATTGTTGGACGATGAGAGTGACTTAAGAGGTGGGTTATCCCTTTTCAGTGCCACGTGAAGCACAAGTGTTGTCTAAGTCCAATCCCTTCCTAACATCTTGTGAATTGCACTAATTAAGCAAGCATTGTTTGGGAAATGCGACAACATACTCATCCCTTATTAAGGGCCATTTTTGTACCATGCTAAGACCAAAAGAAGGACAAAGTTTCATGGGATTATGCTGTTACAAAACAGAACTACATAGATTTTAATAACATGAACTTGTTATAAGAATCTTATATGTGCATTATTATTATTATTATTATTATTATCATCGAAATTAAACGCGCTCTAGTTGTAACAGGCCACTACAAGATGAACCCAAGGGACTTATCCCTAAAAAGGTTGAGCAACCAATAATTGAGATCCAAACAAAGCATTCCCATTCCTCTCAAGGGACCAAACATTAATCCATCGCAATCCCAACCCTATTTGCTGTTCCTTCACCTCCTCCACCTGTCACTTCATCAACAAAATTAAAAGTAGGGTATATATAAATATACACCCATTTAGGGGTGTATATCTTACATCCCACTCTATTTTGGAATGGATAAATATAAATGTACACCCCATAAGGAGTGTATATCTTACACCCCACTCCATTCTGGGGTGGGGTGAATTTCACTAGTGGTGGGGTGTAGGATGTACACTCCTTATGGGGTGTACACCTAGCATCTCCCTTTTGGGGTGGGATGAATTTCACTCATCACTCGATATGATGAATAGAATAATATTCACCTCAGGATGGAGTGGGGTGTAGGATATACACCCCTAAAGGAGTGTACATCTAGTATCCCTCTTAAAAATAATACTAAATGTATATCTAAAAATGAATATACATCTTACATTCTATTTATTCAAAAATAAAGATTTTTGGATCCATCATTTTAAAGTAATAAATAAAATTTATTATATTTTTGAATGAGTGTAATGTAAAAATATACATTCTAAATGAAACGTACAGTATTTTTTTAATAAATTGCTCTAAACCTTCGAGGAATTATTGCCTGGACCAGGTCCCCCACATCACTCACGAAACTATCAACCAATCTATCTTTCTCTTTTCTGCCCTAACCACTGTGAAAGTAATTAAGCTCTTCATTTTCAAATCAGCACAAGCACAAGTTCACCTACTAATGATGGTGCGCCAAAAGATATTTTAAATAAAATTACTAACATTCAAATTAAACACTTTACTTTTTGATGCATACTTATTTTACTGCAGGTAAAATTTAGATTGGAGTAAAATTTTAGATGAATAATATAAAAGTTATGAAAATAAAAAAATTTCAGCTCTGTTGTTTATTTGATATGAACTAAATTAATAATAAATTAAATAATAAAAATAAATAAGTTTACTTTCGATAAAACAAATATTTAAAAAAATTATGGATGTTTAATAGGTAAGTCTCCAAAGTATTATTATTTTTTAGTTGAATGAGAGATTTTGATTGTATAATTTAATAAATATCTAATAAAATTTTACATCGTCTATACAGTATTGAATATATCACTAGATCACATCCAACAAAATATATATTCTGGCTGGAAAATGACAGCTTGGGAATCCTAAGTAAGAAATTCCTTCTTCCTCTCTCTCTCTCTCTCTTTCTCTCTCTCTCTCTCCACTCATCCAATCCGAATTAAAGAAGAGAAGAAGAAGAAAAAATTGGAATCCTCTCCCACGCCCGTGCGGCTGCTCCCTTGCTTACTCCAACTCACTCACTTGTCACCCTCCCAATCTCTCTCTATCTATCTCTTATTTGCAAAGTGGTCCCTCATCAATATGGAAATTACTTAAAAATACATCTCATCACGCTCGTGCCCCGCATCTCGTCCTAATCCTGTTTTAAGAACTTGCCCATTATTCCACTTCCCCCTTGTAATAATAATAATTTAATGAGATCCGTACAGAAATAGTAAGTAGCTTGCTTTCCGCAGAGAACGTCGTACCCTCTCTTGTCACCACCCCTCTCTAATTTTTTATCTACCTTTTATTTACCCACGTTCCTGTGCTTATATTCCACGGGAGTGGTAAATATTTATTATTTATTGTTTGATATATTCTAATTTTATTTTTAAAATTTTTTTAAATATTTTAAATTGTTGTAATTATTTTCAGTTCATTCTACATTGAGTCAATTACCGAAGGAAAAAAATTTCATAATAAAAAGTTTTTAGTTTTTACGTTATTTATTTTTGACATGCCACTAGTAAAAGTGAAGTTGGAATTGATGTAAATTTTTAGATAAATTAAATCAATTTTGAATGAACCAAATTATGAAAGTGGATATTTATGATTAATAGCACGTTACTGCTATCCTATTTTTCATGAAAGGAATACATCTAAAATCTTACTTAAAAATCAAAATTATAGTTCATTTTAAATAAGTTTTTTTTAAACTTTCTGGTTAAAATTAAAATTTTGATTAAATCAAAATTATTAATTAATTTAATTATATTTACTGACAATAAAATTATCTGTAAGTTTAAAAGTTAGAAATTTCAGAATTAAAAAAAAAAAAAGAAAAAAAAAAAGATCATAAGGGCAACTGAACCATTACCATTCAATTATAACTAAATAGAAACTTAGGACCAAATCCATGGTTGATGATGATTGTTATTAATATAAATTATAAATTCGCGCAGTGAGTAGTTTGAAGCATTTAATAATTAGGAGTGACAATACATGAATGGGTATTATTAGCTAATTATTGAACGGTTAGGGAGATGTTTAGTGCATTAAACGAATTCAAAATTCGGATTATATTAGTTTAATTATTTGACTATAGACTCTAGTAAGTACGTGATGTTCTACTGTTATTAGGAAGATTCAAAATATCTATACAGCGTATATTTGCATCTATATGGAAGGAGAGAACATCATAATGTAAAAATGGGAACCGAGTAACCGTACCTGGAGCGATTGGATACAAGGCGACGGGCAGTGTATTCCTGGACCTGGTTCACCACATCAAGCCTTGCACAGAATGGTTAGTAAATGGGGATGGAGAACATTGAGGGAGGGTCCATGGGTGACGTGGTGGACATGGTACGGGAAAAGTTTTGGTGTGAGGAGGGCTCTGCGGCTCCACAAAGATGATGATAAAATAGAGGGGGGAGATCGCGACCAAGGCGCACGGCCGAGAGAATCAGACGAGCGATATTCGCCCGCCTAAGGAAAGAAGGAGAAGGGCCACGTCAGCAGCATCCCTTCTCCCAAACGCAGAGCACCTCAAAAAGGCCCACGAGCCCCCATTTCCCCTCCTCCTCCCCCTCCCCCCCCCCCCCCCCATTTCTCCTTACCCTCTCTGATCCCTTTCTTGCTCCCCCTTTCCTCTCTCTCTCTCTCTCTCTCTCTCTCTCTCTCTCTCTTCTCCGGCCATTTTCTCTTCTCATCTCCCTCTCCTGCAAAATAATAAAGAGGAAAAAAAAATAAGAAGAAAAAGAAAGGAAAAAATATACTTTGCTGAACAGAGATAGAGCGAGAGAGAGAGAGAGAGAGAGGGAGGGAGGGGAGAGAAGTAACCCTTTGATTTGCGTAGGGTTTTTTTTCTTTATCTTTATCTTTTTCTTTTTCTTTTTGGGTTACGAAAATGGAGAGGTGGAAGAAGCCGCAGCCGCAGCCTCAGCCGCAGCCGCGGCGCGGGTATAGCTGCGACCACCCCTCCTTCTCCTCCACACTCCTTGACGCCATATACCGTTCCATCGACGAGCCCGAGGGCGCCGGCGCGAAGCCGAAGCCCCCTCCGCCGCCCGCCGCCGCGTGGCGGAGCGCCACCGTGAGGGAGCGGGACGCTGCGCCGGCGCCGAGTCTCACCCTGCCGCGGCAGCAGCAGCAGCAGCGCCGCCGCGGCGCGTGGCCGACGTACTCGACCTCGAGCTCGTCCGAGTGCTCCAGCTACGGCGGGTTCTCGTCCTCCGAGGCCGAGTCGGCGCCCCGCTCGGCCCGGCTCAAGCCGATCCGAACCGGGTCCCGGCCCGACCCGGTCCACCACCCCGCAATCCAGTCCCCAGGGCTCGCACAACCCCTCCCGGAGAAGAAGAAGTCGAGCTCGATCCGGAGCCGGATCCGGGACTTCCGCAGATCATCCAAGGCCCCCGCGTCCCCGGGGGCGCGCCTCGCGAGCTTCCTCAACTCGATCTTCGCCGCCGCCGCCGGAAACCCTAGGAAGCCCTCAAAGCGCCCAGCCACCGCCCCCGACGGCGCCGCGAGCTGCGGCGAATCGGCCTCGGCGTGCTCCACGGCGTCGTCCTACTCGCGCTCGTGCCTCAGCAAGACTCCATCGACGCGCGGCGGGCTCCTTCCCGCGCCGCCGCTGCCTCTCACGTCGGCGGCGAAGAGATCTGTGCGGTTCGGCCCCGTGAGCGTGATCGTCGACGAGGAGCGCCGCCCCTACGAGAAGAAGCTCCTCTACGACGGCGATCCTCCTCCAATGGCGAGGAAGAGGGCTGAGGAGATGGCGCTAGGGTTCGGTGCAGAGGAGGAGGAAGAAGAGGAGGAGGATGAGAGCGATTCGAGCTCGGATCTCTTCGAATTGGAGAGCTTAACGGTGACGGGTGACGAGCTCCCGGTGTACGAGACCACGAGCTTCCTCACCAATCGCGCCATCGCCCACGGTCTCATCGTGTAATTTCAAAAAAAAAAAAAAAAAAAAAAAAAAAAAAGGAAAAGAAACGAAACTTCGGGGGCATAAATGAAAAATATCGTCAAGGAGAGAGAGAGAGAGAGAGAGAGAGAGAGTAGCTAAGTAAGCGTTGTTTCGCGAGTTAACAAGTTTAATCTGGTGTTTTTATTATTATTATTTCCTTTATTTTGCTAATTACTGGACTAATCTGGTTATTAATTAGCTACTTAATTACTCTTAACCAGTGCTTTGCATATCCATTACTGTATATATGTTACAAATAGTATAATTAGTTATGTAAATACTATTTTTTTTTATATTATTTTTTCTGAAAAAATAAAAATTGAATGTTGGGTCTATTAATTACATATCCTTGTCATTAATATTTGAGCTTTGCTAGCTGTACACCCCATAAAAGTGTACATCCTACATCCCACCCCATTATGGGGTGGAATTTTTTTCACTGGTCACTTTGATGTGACCAGTAAAATTCTGAAATGGGGTATAGGATATACACCCCTCATGAGGTGTACACTTATATATACCCTTAATCTTTTCTACTGGGATTCGAATACTTCCCCATCTTTTCTACTATTTGGGACCGCCCAGAAATATATATATATATATATGCTGGAATATTATTGATAACATCAAGTCGTCATTGGTGCTATTAAGTTTTTACTCTTGGATTAAGAAATGTGCAGTTAGGATGATAGTGGTCTCCTAGGATTTAGTGGGTGGTTGGTTAAATAGTAAAAATCTTAGGGGATCACTATAATCCCAACCGCACATACTTTCATCCAAGGACTAAAAATTTGGTAGCACCAATTGCTTGGTGGAACTATATATATATATATATATATATATATATATATAGAAGAGAGAGAGATAGAGAGAGAGAGAGAGAGAGAGAGAGAGAGAGAGAGAGAGAGAGAGAGAGAGACCAGGTGCTATCAAGTTTTTAGTCTTTGGATTAAGAAAATGTGCGGTTAGGATGATAGTGGTCCCTAGGGTTTAGTGGGTGGTTGGTTGAATAGTAAAAATTTTAGAAAACTATTATAATCCCAAACGCACATACTTTTATCCAAGTGCTAAAAACTTAATAATACTAATTGCTTCGTGCTATTGATAGTATTACCGCCGGACTCTCTCTCTATATATATATATATAGAGAGAGAGAGAGAGAGAGAGAGAGAGAGAGTGTGAGAGAGAGTGTGTGTGATTCACTATGAGCTCGAATTTTAAAGTCTCAATATTATTATATACAAAATTTAAATGAGAATGAGGTGTTGTTTTTTCTGAGGTAATTTATTTATTAAATTCTTAAGAAACGTGACAATCCTAATTAGCTGCAGAGGATGTGCCCGTGTGAAATTGAGAGGGTGACGAGTTGAAATTTACTTATTAATTATTGTCACCAATGATGCAGCATAGAAAAAGCAAAACAGAGGTAAAGGAGAAGGGTGCACACGCTTTGTCTCCTATGAGATAAAAGGAATGATGGAGAGAATCAATCAGAAAACATTTTTGGAAGCAAAGAATTTCTTTTTTATTTTTTTGGAATATAATGTGCTATATCCGGCTCTATAAAAATATATATATATATATAATAATTTACAAATTAAGTAATCAAATATTTAATTTTTTTTTAACTTTTAATTTTATGATCCACACACCTCCTTAATTACCAATTAGATATGATAAGATACACAGCACGATTTAGCAGAAAAATTATATATATATATATATGCATGAGTCTAAAAAATAAAATTTAAAATTTGTGAGTAATATTTCTTATTACAAAGATTAATTATATATGTATATACATATTATATTGATGTCAATGCCTATGACAAAGTTTCTATCAAGGATAAAGTTGATGTGAAAGAGAGGAAGAGGCAAAAGAGAGATTGAGTTGGATTGTGCATCTCTTATAGTGAGTGATCCTCTCTAGTTCATTGCTTCATCTCTTAGTGGGATGGACCCTCACTAAAGAAACATGGTGTGACACTACTCATCATCATCATAAGATTATACACAAAATCCTAAGTTTATCCTCTTCTTTAAGCTTCTATAAGCTCTTTTTTCTCTCTTCCCTTTCCCTCTTCGGGGACTTAGTCAAAGAGTTATGAGTGATTTACTCTCAAAATTAAATAACACAAAGAATGATATAAATCGATTCCAATGCTTTTGGATTATTTCATTAAACATACATATATAGATGGTTCCACACTTCCTAACGTGAAATTATCACTTTATTATTGACCCAGGAGGATATAATTTGTGTAAGATTTTTTTTTTTTTTTTTTTTTTTTTTTTTAAGTTGGTTAATACTCTATTATTTTGAGTTATATATATAGTTAGTATTTTATTAACACTAATTAAAGAGTTTAAGCACGTGTTGGGGAACAAATAATGGGACAAAGTCCTAAGAACATGCTTCTTAAACTACTCAGAAACATATGCTAATGAGTGATTAATGAGATTAGTACTATAATTTAGTACTCTTATATATAAATTATAGGACTTTTGGCTCATTAATTACCAGGCTAGGCCATTGCTATAACAATGCAACATGTATAATTTGCCACTCTAGTAGCAACCAAATCTTAAAGTCCTAGTGTTGTAAACCTACCATTTATCAAATGATTAATTCGTAATTAATTGCACTCTTTTATTACCTAAAATGGTGAATCATTCCTGATTAAATGTAAATAAAGAACTAAGAACTTTAATGAATAAATAATTAATAGTTTGGTCATCACTTACTACATGAAGTGATAGAGATATAGGATCAATAAGATTAAGATCCTAAAACACACACACACACACACATCAATAAGATTAAGATCCTAAAACACACACACACACACACACACACACACACACACACACATATTTAATTCTCCCTGGCATCATCAATTGAAGTGCAAAGGACGTCCCAACACTGAAACCCTAGAAACTTTTATAGCTTTATTTATTTATTATTATTTTATTATTTTGAAAAAGGAATTTGCAGTTGGGTTAGGACAGGGATAGCTAGTACAACTAGTTAGGATTAGCTAACCCCATTGTTAGGTTATGCTATATATATATATATATATATATTTATGGATTGGACCACTCTTCCACCACAAGGATATGTGCTCCATGCATTAATATAATTTGTAAAATATGTCCTATTTATTATTACTCCTCTCAAATGGCTATGTATCTATATGTCTCCCTATCCATAAATATACCTTTCAAGGGTTTCTTTAAAAGCTTCTTAAAAGAGAGAAAAGGGAAATAATTAAGGTCCCCTCACATGAAAAGGTTCCTTCATGGGAGTATTATAATTATATTTATATATTTTACTTAATTAATATGTCATAATTTATTATACTTTCTATCATCTCTATGTACTACTGGCTAGCTGGGTAAAGAAGTGGGTGTGAGCAATCAATTAGAGATTGTTTGATTACTCAAAAAATTATAATTTGTTTTTTCAAAAATAATTATAAAAAATATTTGTTTTGTAATTTAAAAAATAAACAGAAAATAATATTCAGATAAAATATTATTTTTTAGATTTTCTTTTATTTTGGAAAACCAAACTCCCTCTTAATAATAATGATCATAGATGTGGGTACTTGGTGCAAAAAAAATTAAAATATAAATGCATGGAATTAAGATTATTTTACCAACCCACTTAGGAGTTGACTACATCTTTTTCATCTAATCATAAATGATTATTATGCCTATCATAACCTAGCTAGATATATGCTCGAACTATATGTCGAGCTATAAAATAGGTATTCTTTTTATTAAAATGATTATTTTTAGCTTTTTGCGTGTTATGAAAATAAGTGTGAGAGGCTTAGGTGGTATCTTAGGGAGAATATATAAGCGACGCATGCGTCAAATTTCATGGTATATATCGAGCCATGAGCCAAATTAATTCTCACTAGTTAATTATTCGGGTCCAATATGAATTTACTTTTTTGAAGTTACCATTGTGTACTCTAAATATTGCATTGTTTATTTTTAGTATTATTTAATTAATGTGCATTTCAATATATTTTGATTAGTTGAATATCGTAAAAAATAATAATTATAAATAATTTATTTGGTTGCGCATGCATGCAAGTAAGAATAATTTAAATTATTTTTCTTAGAAACACACACGTAAGTGTTTCTGTAATTGAAATTAACCGTTGTCATTTGAGTTGAGTTTTAATTGTTGTGATTGAATATATGCTTTTATACAGTATACAACGAATCAAATATTATGTATATTTAGATATGTATAGTTATAGTTACGAGAAACTAAATGACAGGTCGCTTTCGTGGTTTTGATTCAAATCCGACCCGATAAGACTATTTCTACTCTTTATATGATTGCTCTCGCTTTGTAATGATTAATGATAGGAATTATGCGAGAGAACCTTGGTGACAAAAGTCAAATTGCTCGAGTAATTTATTGTTACATGCAGTGATTGTCCCCAATTTATGTGGCTTTTTTCTTGTTAAAAGTCAAAACACCAGGGATCGAGCACATGCACTCATTGACATTAATTACATGCAGTACGCAGCGACACATGCATGCTATATATATGTGTACGTATATTGCATGAATAATTTATAGCGCACATATGTACTGATGCATCAAGCTATGAGAGATTCACACACGCAATGGAGAGGCAATATGATCACGCCGACACATTTAAATGACAGTAAAAATAGGCCTTACTTAATATACACCTATGAATGAAAAATAATATAGGCTAAGAAAAATAGAGCAGAACAAAAGGATCATTTAGCCGGCCAGAGTTTCGGATTTTGACTGTCAAATTTCTTGACATTTGCTCTGGCTAGGAATGATCGGTGATGATGATACAATAGTATTTTTAAAGCCAATTATGTTAAATGCTAATTTCTTGCGGTGAAATTTTATTCTGGTGCCATAATACATCTTATGTCTTTAAAATTTTAAAACTTTATGCTCTTGTATTATTTTTTAAAATTACTTTTATAAATTTAACTTTAAATACAAAATATGATTAGATTTACTATATATATATATATATATATATATATAGAGAGAGAGAGAGAGAGAGAGAGAGAGAGAGAGAGAGAGAGTTGTGCTGGAATGCTACTGATGGCACCAGCCCAACTTTGCCATCCATTTTGTAGCCATTGGATTGCATTGAGATTCGTGCAAGCCCTTTAATTAAAAAGAAAATCTTTTTATTTTTTACTTTTTATTTTTATTTTTTTTTTTCTCTTTTTTTCATTAAAGAGCCTCCACGAATTTCAATGCGATCCAATGGCTACAAAATGGGTGGCAAAGTTGGGCTAGTGCTATCAATAGCATTCCAGCCCAACTCTCTCTCTCTCTCTCTCTCTCTCTCTCTCTCTCTCTCTCTCTCTCTCTCTATCTATATATATATATATATATATATATATATATATATATATATAGTAGTGGATCCCTTAATGGGTACGTGGCTGGGAAATAGTAAAATCTAACGGGTGAGAATAGTTAAAGGACTTGATCTAATGGTAGAAAACTTGATAGCACAAAATATTTGGTACTATCGATAGTATACTAGCCGGACTCTATATAGAGCTAGGCTGGAATACTATTAATAGTACCAAATTATTGGTACTATTAAGTTTTTAACCGTTGAATTAAAAAATATATGGTTGAGATGATATTGAGTTTTTTGAATTTAATGGGTGGTTGGAAAAATAGTAAAATCTAACATGTGATAATAATTAAAGGACTTGATCTAACAGTAAAAAACTTAATAGCACCAAATATTTGATATTATCGATAATATACAGTATACTAGCCGGACTATATATATATATATATATATATATATATATATATATATATATATATATATATATATATATATATATATATATATATGCCTAAATCAGATCTATACAGGAAATTATTTGAACCATATGAAGTAGTAGAAACAAACACTGGATCGGCGATCCCGAGGAGAAAAAAAGAAAAGAAAAGAAAAGAAAAGGAGGAGTAACTGGACTAGCTAGTAGTTTTCTGACTTTTGCTTTAATTGTTCATGTTTTTCCTTTTTCTTTTGGTTGTTCACACCAATCAAAACCCAAACAATTTGGTGTGGAAGTGATGATCGGGAAAAGAGAAAGCAGGGGAAAAAAAAAAGAGAGAGGGAAGGGATTAAAATTGTTCGGGCCTGATCACCCAAATCGGATCTGCTGCTCCAGATGTCACTTTCACCTTTCTTTATTTTAAATAAAAAAAAAGAAATCAGTACTGGCACATTCATTTTTATTACACATTAGTTGTGAACTTTATGACTTTGTAGTAATAAACTCACTTATCCAAGTTTAATTCCAATATATATATATATATATATAGAGAGAGAGAGAGAGAGAGAGAGAGAGAGAGAGAGAGAGAGAGAGAGAAAGAGAACTTGGATTTAAAAGATGTGTGGTTGAGATGATAGTGGATCCCTTGGATTTAATAGGTGATTAGAAAAATAGTAAAATTTAACGAGTAAAAATAATTAAAGCAGTTGATTTAAGGATAGAAAGCTTGATAGCACCAAGCAATTGGTGCTATCAAGTTTTCAGTCGTAGGATAAAAAGATAATCGGTTGAGATTATAGTAATCTCATAAAATTTTTACTATTCAACCAACCATCTAGTAAACCCTAGGGGACCACTATTATCTTAACCACACATTCTTTAATCCAAAGGCTAAAAATTTGATAGCACCAATGACTTGAATCATATCGATAGTATTCCAGCCTAATATAGTCTAGCTACTATGCTATCGGTGGCATCAAGCACTTAATGCTACCAAATTTTTCGCCGTTAGATCTATCCCTTAATTATTTTAATTTCTTAAATTTTTATATATATATATATATATATATATATATATAGATAGAGAGAGAGAGAGAGAGAGAGAGAGAGAGAGAGAGAGAACTTGGATTTAAAAGATGTGTGGTTGAGATAATAGAGGGCCCCTTGGATTTAATAGGTGATTAAAAAAATGGTAAAATCTAACGAGTAAAAATAATTAAAGGAGTTGATTTAAGGGTAGAAAGCTTGATAGCACCAAATGCTTGGTACTATTGATAGTCTAGTAGTGGAACTCTTCTATATATATATATATATATAGAGAGAGAGAGAGAGAGAGAGAGAGAGAGTCCTGCTAAAATACTATCGACAGCACCAAGCAATTGGTGCTATCAAGTTTTCAGTCGTAGGATGAAAAAGATATTCAGTTGAGATTATAGTGATCTCCTAAGATTTTTACTGTTCAACCAACTACCTAATAAACCCCAGGGGACCACTATCATCTTAACCACACATTTTTTAATCCAAAGGCTAAAAACTTGATAGCACCAATGACTTGATTCTACCGATAGTATTCCAGCCTAATTTTATATATATATATATATATATATATATATATATATATATATATATATATAGTCTAGCTACTATGCTATCGGTAGCATCAAGGACTTGATGCTACCAAATTTTTCGCCGTTAGATCTATTCCTTAATTATTTTAATTTCTTAAATTATATTATTTTTTCAATCATCCACTAAATTTAAAGGATTCACTATCATTAATTCTAACCGTACATCTCTTAATTCAAATATCAAAAATCTAATAGCATCAAATATTTAGTGCTATCGATAGTATAATAGCGTAATTATATATACATATTATGAACAGTGTTTTTGAGCTATTAAATGTACAGTAGATTTTATACTCCTAAGTTTATATTCATTCATTAAATTTTATGAATAGTTAGAATGATTTGAATATCTCTCCAATTTCTCCTCTCCCTCGCCCCTCCACTCCACCCCCAACTCCATATGATGTTAATATTATAATAATTTATATGACATTTAAAATATATGCATGAATAAATTTCATTTCTCCATGTTAATTAAAATACAAATATATTAATAATATAATAAAAACCCACGACATTCATTTTAATTAAATCATGTATACAAGAATCCATGTACATGATTTTTTTATTAGGACATGAATATTAGGTTCTATACTAGACAACTAGACACTTTAGATTTTTTTATTAAATACTATTCCGCATATCCATATTAAACTCTAAAAATTTTAAAACTAAAAAACTATAATATATACTATTCACGTCCCCGTTATAGGAGAATCGTAGTTTTTTTTTTTTTTTTTTTTTTTTTTTTTTTTTTTTTGTTTAAGCCAAAATACAACTAAATCAACAATCTATGCAATAGAAATAATAGCAAAAATTTTTTACCGTGATAAAATTATTCAAAAAGTATATAAAATTAAATAATTCTCTTCAGCCTTATTATCTAGCTTTTATTTTTAAAATTAATAAATATATTTGCATACAAACACCTCTCTCTCAAAAATAATAAATAATAATAATAATAATAATAATTAACTATTAAATATAATGTAAAATATTTGTATTTCAATTATACTGTATGTGTTTTTCAAAGCTTGTTTAATGTGAGCAAATATAATTAATTATGAAGAAATTGATATGATAATGAAAAAAAAAAAAAAAAAAAAAAAAAAAAAAAAAAAAAAAAAATTAGACACGTACGTACACCAAAGCAATTCGTGATGAGAGCTCCCAAATGGGGAGCAAACATGACGTATCCCCAATCTCATTAAATTATGCCAGATCCTGACACGACCTGCTCGCGCGTGATCTCATCCCACGTGCAATCCTGAACCCCCCCTCTCTCTCTCTCTCTCTCTCTCTCTCTCTCTCTCAATTCACGCCAGTAATGAAGAGAGTGCATGTATCCCGTGAATTATTAATTGGGCAATGCGATCTACATATCCAATTTGAGTTGTTGTATGATATATATTTTAATTATTTTATAATAAAAATATTTTTATTCGTTATTTTAAAATAATAAAAAATATTTATTCTATTCTAAGATGAATAAAATATAAACTATATATTCATTTTAGAATATATATCTAGCATTTACCTTATTAATTACTGCTATTTCTCCTACTACTCAAAAACAAAAAAAAAAATTGGCACTTAAAAAAGTGTTTCAGAACGATTCTATAATATAATTGGCTTGGTGGTTAATATTCGAGATATTGAATTCGAAATTTAATTATTTTATATTTTTAGGTAAATTTATTTTAAAAAATTTTTATTAATTACTGCTACTTCTCCTATTTTTAGGTAAATTTATTAATTACTGCTACTTCTCTTATACTACTCAAAAACAAAAAAAAATTGGCACTTAAAAAAGTGTTTCAGAATGATTCTATAATGTAATTGGCTTGGTGATTGATATCCGAGATATTGAGTTTGAAATTTAATTATTTTATATATTTTAGATAAATTTATTTAAAAAAATATATACGAAACCGATAGTATAATATTTTTTTCTCAAAAAAAAATATACTAACATTTTTTTTAAAAAATCACTATATAAATTTTCTATTATATTGAATTAATTTATTAAATAATAAATTATATTATTATTATTATTTTAATATTTTAAAATATAAGATTTTTTTTGAAAAAAGTAACGTTTTAAAGAGTTAGAATATATAGATTATATTAAAATATTTTTAAGTATTATTAAATATTAAAAAATATATCATTAAAAACTACTCCACGGATAAAAGTGTATACAATATATATATATATATATATATATATATATATATATATATATATATATATATATATATAAAGTATGGATCATTAATTTTGCGTTTAGTATTGTATATTTTTTATATACAAAATAATTTTATTGTCTATGTTTCAATTTATTTGCTAATGGACAGCATTCTGACTTCAAAATTTAATTTTTTTTATTTAATTACGTTAATAAATTTATAATTATAAAAATTACATGAAAGATTGGATAGCTAAAGTGTCAATCGTTGATCGGTTAAAATCAAATAAATTGAAACATTGAATGGCAAAATAAGTATTTTAGCTGTTCATGTAAATAATATTTATTTTTATCTAATAATAATAAGATAAAAATATATAAAACTTAAAACTTATTTCAACTATCATCCATTTATATATATTTAGCCATCTAAATTTTAAAAATTTAAATTTTACTATCTGGTTTTTTAACTTGTTTGATTTGAGTCAACTAGTGACCTTTTAACTTTAAAATTTGAATTCACATTTATCTTTATGAATTTACTTAGTATATTTTATGCACTTTACGTAATTATAAATTTATTAAAATAAACAACTAATTTAAATTTTATATCTAAAAAGTTATTAAATTAATTAAATTAAACAAATTTAAAAAAGCAGAAACTAGCATTAAAATTTTAAAAATTTAGACAGCAAAATCAAAATAATAATTAATTTAAATAAAATTTATATATTTTCACCTAATAATAATAATTATTATTATAATAACAGTAACAATTAATTGGGATACCTCTCACTCACGAGGAGAGCGTGATCCTACGTACGTATTATATATCAGAAAATCTGCTGCAACATGCAATAATAATAATAATAATAATAATAATAATAATAATAATAATAAATATTAATAATTGGCCATGGCTTTGCAACTTCGTACACACATTTTTGAAGAACGAGTTATAACTCGAAGAACACTTCTTTTATTGCAATATTCTTCGCGGAATAGCTATTAATTAATAAATGGTTCACGCGTTTCAAATGCTAAAATTTGATATTTTTATAATTTTTGGATTCGGGAAAGTGTGGGTTCTTTAATTAATTAATTAGTTGTTACCTTTCATATATATTTATAATATATTCATTAATTGAGCATTTATGGATCCATACCAAGTTTCATTGTATGCATGTACCATAGTGATTTGTTTATTATGTTAAAATTTAAATTCTGATAAAAAAAAATAAATAAAAAATATTAATCATTTATGATATTTTTAATTTTTATATTATTTATTTATTTTAGTAATTAAAATTTATATAAAAAAAATAAAAAATATTAATTCATTTATGATATTTTTAATTTTTATATTATTTATTTATTATTAAATGATTTTGACCTCGAGATTTTGAATTAAGAAAGTGCTTGGATTTTTTTTTTTTTTTTTTTTTTTTCTACTCAGAAGATACTTCACAAAATAATTTCTTTACTGAAAATGTATTTTTCTTTTGTTCGTTTGATTTTTGAATAAAATAAAATTTCGGAAAGTTTTTTTTACAGATTTCATGAAAAACTTTTATTTCCATTTTTCAAGTTTTTTTTGTTCGGAAAATAGAAACTATGAAAAATCTCTTTTTTATGATTTTTTCTTTTTGAAAAATATGTTTCCACAATTTTTTGCAGAACCATACACCCCCAGAATGGCATAAAAAAAGAGGTCGCGAGTCAAAATGGGATTATATAGCTACTAAAATTACTAACCACAAAATGTATTTGGATCCGACCCAAACTAAATTTTCAAGCAGTTTCAAGTGTCTGATCCAGATCTGATTTACAATGCTATAATAATCTCAAGATGTGAAATATCAAGTTACTAAAATTTAACAACAAGAGAGAAGAAAAAAAGTAAATTCCAATTGTCATTGTGAACTTCAATTTGCTACCTTCTTATGCAATAAGTATTCTTAAGCTATTAAGACACCATAACATCTTATTACATTTCAATAAACTCTCACCATGGGAATGTGATCTCCCAATTCGCCGATCTAAATAACAATTACATTCGCAAAGGAGCAGGTTTAAATACTTTTGTCCCTTCAAAAGAAAATTAAATGGACTCCGTGTTGGCGATGAGACAGAGAAGTCTACATGTACAGCTCATTGCAAGTTCATTTCTTAAAAGCGCCGACAACACTGCATAGAATTATTGCGTCGTTGAGCAGCAAACAAACAGCAGCGCAGAGTCCATCTTTACTGCTGAGAGCTCAATCTCTGCACATCTACCAACTGATACAGATCGCCTCGTCGTTGCTTCTCCAGCGGAAGGTTGGTCCTGCAGTTGCGTATATGATATAATAAGAATTGCACTGTTTTAATCGAAGAAAGGGTTTGAAAAAGCAATAACATTAGTCACTTTAAATAGCTTCAGAAATGTTCTCTTACAGAAGAAACTTTAAAAATGAGCAGTCGGTTATTTCCTTCCCTTCAGAGCAGTCAAAATCTTCAATAAAACCGCATCAAGTTATACGTACTCATAAAAGAAGGGAAATAAATTACCTTCTGAGCTCGAGCAATGAATAGTCAATTTCCTCTATAATGATTGCTTCCTCATGCTCAGTAGTTGCAATCACCTCTCCAAACTGACAACAAACAGAAAAGGTGCACGAAAGAAGATAAAAACATTGAAGTGTTAGTGTTTCACTTTGCTGTTTCTATTTTACAGAAAAAAATGGGACATTGATAAAAACATATTGACTAATTTTATTTTCGACGAAGGATGAGATCGAATTGATTCTTCAAGTTTACTTACAGGTCCAATGAGGGTGGAATGGCCCCAAGCGATGTAACTAGAGCCAGTGTCTCGAGCAGGGGAACAAGTCGCCACAAATAACTGAAAATAGTGGAAAGAAGCTGTTTAGAACATGCTAAATGACATGAGAGTTTGCAATTCTACTAGATGCAAGTGCTGCCATGCCCTTGGCATACTTGGATATATTGAGATTTCGGAAAAGAACATCAAACAACCGGAGTGGTATTCAATTAGGAAACCAAGATGGAAATACTCTTCTGAAGGGGATTAGGTTTTAAATAGATCAACAAAATAACCAAGTGAACCACAAAGCTCTGCCCACAAATACTATCAAACCAACTAACCATCTATTCAGTAAAATAAAAACCAAGATGCTCCGCGTACCTGATTATCAGCAGCTCTGGCATGAAAAGGTACAACAATCAGTAATCAGTATAGAGAATACCAAAATAAAAAAGAAAAAAAGGTTAGAACACTTAGTAAGCTGCAACTGTTGAACAAGAAGTCATGCTTGCATGCAAACATCTCACAAACTTGCCCATTAGGTCCTCATTAAATAATATGGGGCAACTTTTAATCTTACATTATTGTGTTTAAATAAGATTTATTCAATGTCCATTACATTAGACTGTCATAGAAAGTTTATATTCTAAGCTATATATCTAAGAGATCCAACTGTTAGGGATTCGAGATAGTGTAGATAATGCTATCTTTAGGATCATAAGCAGGTGAGTAGAATAAGTGGCGATGCATAAAGATATATTTGCTGGTATAAAAAAATTCATTAGTACGCATAACTCTTTTGATATATCTATAGTTTTCACGACAGTATAGTTAGTAAAAGCTCATTAATTTTTTTAAAATTTAAGACTTTAGCTTGAGAGAGGGGGAGAATGACTAGAACCTATAGCAAACCAAGCTCTTAAGACATTTCATTTATGTAAACACCATACATAGCACTTTGAATTCTTTGCAAATACAACAGTACCTTGCCCTTTGCAACAACTCCCAATGCAGAGGACCAGTAGTCATGTTGAACGCCCCAGGATAGCATAGCAAATGAGCACCTGCAATCACCATGTTTCTTCCAGCGGTGAGTGAATGGCTGCTGTTTTATGCAACTAGTTCAGATGTTAGGGCAGGAAAAAACAAAAAGAAACCATGCAATGTAATAAATTAAACACCCACGAGCACCAGAACTACAATATGAGAATAGTGAAAATTTTAAAGCATCGAAGTACAATAAATAATAGCTTTCTAAGAAAAGAAAAATGATGCACAACAGCTAATATGGAGAACATAAAAAATATCTGATAATCGCTTAAACATCATATGCAGGAAATAAAAAATAAGAAAAATGAGGGATCAGGATGGGAGGTAATCACATCTTGACAATAATCACATCAAAAAGGAACAGAAAAAAGTAAGCAGGTTCCAATATAAGTATTGTCGCTTCAACTTGAAAAAAATTTAACTAGGAACTGAAAGAAAGATACCTCTTGCTGCATACAACATTGCCAACTCCTGGAAACGGATATCGTAGCAGATACCTATACCAATGCGGCCTACATCTGTAATCAGAATGGTATGGTCAATCTAAAGCATAGCAAAAGTTCAAAAGCATAAAATAAACTGTTAAAGACAGCATCTTTTAACCTTTTAAAAAGAGAGAGAGAGAGAGAGAGAGAGAGAGAGAGAGAGAGAGAGAGAGAGAGAATTGAGGAAGAAGGGGATTGAATTGTAACTACAGGAGAAAAGTTGCAAGACATGAAGATAATAAGTGTGAAGAAACTAAGTGGCTATTCCAGAAGACAATAACCATCCTAAAAGATCAAAGCAAAACTGAGTTGTAGTTTGATACTTTCATGAATTATATATAACATCTGATTGCCTCAATAGTTGCAGAAAATCAACAAATCGAACATGTAATATCAAATTGATCTACAAGCTCAAAAAATAAGACCCTAACTAAAACTATCATCAAAGTTCATCTAACACTAGTCAATTTTCAAGGATTAAAATTGTAAAGACATGGATGTGGGATAAGTAAAAGTCCGTAGCTCAAATGAGACAGCAGCAATTAAGTCACTAGTTTTGGGCGTCATCTATTCTTAATGCAAGCACGACTCTCAGAAAAAGTCTGCCTACGCAATGAAATATTTCCTTTTCTTTGGTTGCATGAGTCATCCAACAAATTTCCTTTATGTGATGCTCGCATGATACATAAATACACACTATGATTTGTGAGACCTGTGTCTATGATTGTAGGATGCTGTCCAGCTGTAAGAGTCTTTGATTCCTTGAATGTAATCTTCCCCGGAATATCAATGTCAAAAAGATGTATCTGCATACCATGGCATGTTTCATATAAGATAATTCATTCAACCAGCGCATCACAAAGTTAAAATATACCGAATGAAATAAATTGTGAAGGAACTGCCAAAATTAGCTCCATAATAATGAATGCGCAAAAAACTGTGCAAACAGTCAGAATTTGAAAACCAAACGATTCTCCACACTTCACAGTTATGCATAAGGTGTGAAATTATTGGAAGTCCTACAGTTTTATACCTTTCTGTGTTTCCCCTTGAGCTTTCCATCTGTGCCAAAGACACAGCATGTATTGTATAAACGATCACCAGAGCGCTCAGGTATTGATCCACCAACAATAGTAATACCCAGACTGTGAGCAGCTTCACAAAGCATGGAGAATGAGGGAGCCGCATCGCCACCAGCTTCAATATCCTCGGCATACACTGGAAAGCTATCATTCGAATATGGACTATTCCATATTTCCTAAAAAGAATGATATAGAATAGATTATGATCACAAGAAAGAGAATCAGCAATATCCAGGGAACACATGATGAATTCAAAATTGCTAAATCAAGATGGAATGGATCGGAGCATTATTTAGGAGATATCAGAGTTTGAACCATAAAAAACTCAATTTTGCCATTGCCATCTTCAGATTATATGCAACTCCACTTACCTTAGCTATAGATCAATAGTGAGTTTCACAACCCAAAAATATGAAGGTAGAGACTCTTCTGTGTATGCGTATTAAATATGAAAAGCAAAGGCAAATCATGTTCCAGAGAAAACCTTAAATCATGATTCCACACGTAAAAACTCAATGTGCATGTCATCTCATCTAATTCCTCTCATACATCTTTCGCTCTACATTCCAGTGTGGCAACAGATTCTATATTTCATTTGATCTCGTCTTCATCAATTGACGATACGCTCGTAAGTTATTGTAAGTTAGAACCAACCGATCTTTGTCACTTCGGGCTAAAAGGCATTATTAGAAGTTAGAACCAACCTGAACCCCTCGTAAAGCATAAACTAGAAAACACGGTAGCACAAATGCAAAATTGGTGGATTTTCAACAGCATGTATGTAAAAATAAAAAATAAAAATCCAACACACAGTTAAAGGATAACTTGAGCCTAGTTTGGCCCTGCTGTAGGGTGTAGTGTTGTTCAACAAAGTGCATTTTTTAGTAGAGTTACTATGCTAAAATTCCCTCAACAGTATAATTAGAAGCTTCAAACTTTTTGCTTCCCGCTGCAGCAGAAGCTCAAAAGCTTTTTATTTCAGATGCTCAACTCAACTAGAGGAAACTGCAGCTGAAAGCAGAAGCAGAAGCAGCAGAGTCGACAAGTCACTTACCGGCAAAAGAACGAGCTTTGCGCCCTTCCCAGCGGCCTCCTCGATCGAACGCCGAGCATGCGCGATGTTCCTCTCCTTATCCGCCGTCACCGACAATTGGCAAAGCGCGATCTTGAACTACAAACACACAGGCACAAAAAGCGGTTTGATCAGAAAAAAACGCCACAAAATTCACCTACCACAGGGAGTAGAGTGACCACACCTTGGACACAGGGGGAGCGGGGAGCTGAATCGCCGGGGGAACCCTAGCCTCCTCCGGCTTGTAAGCGGAGGCCATGGCGGAGGCGAAACGGCGGCGCTGCGTCGGAAGCGGCGGGGATCGGATCGAGATGCGGCTAGGGTTTCCAGGGTTTCGGGGGAAGGAGAAGGGTTTGAGGAGGCGGCGAGGGGAGGAGGAAGGGGAAGGATAAGGGTTTGGGGAGAAGAGCTCGGCGGGGAGGAGAGCCGTCGACGAGAGCAGGGCTCTGTGTCCACCTCTCATCATCTCATCGGGTGAGGGCGACGTCCCGTGTGGTAGAAGCACCGCAAGTGCGCTTTAGCGCCCGTTACTCTTAATTTTTCATAGGTTTCTGGTGGTATTGGAGATCCGATTTGGACGCTGAATCAGTTCGAAACAGAATTATCGATCGGACTGGATTTTCAATGTGTCTATCGGGTAGAGAGCGGAGAACGGATCCGATAAGGATAAATATTTTAGTGAAAATGAAAAAAAAAAAAAACAGCAAACAAGTCCATTCATTTACTATTTTATTATTATTATTATTGAAAACATAATTTTTATTTCTTATTGAAAAATACTATTTGGAATATATGATTTACATTTCGGTTAATTTTATATAAAAATGAAAATTTTGTCATAAGTTATATTAAAATAATTAATAAAATTTATTATCTTCAAAATAAATAAAATATAAATAAAATATATATTGTACACCTAATTTAGGGTGTATAGTGGCATTGCTCTTGCTATACCATCATTGCTCGGTGAGCAACGTATCACCTCAACTATATGCTATTTGAAATTGCACCTTCAAATTATTATTATTTTTTCTTGCCACAACTTTTAAAATTTTCAACTAAATATTTTTGTTCCATTTAACTAAGTACTTTATTAAAATTATTACTAATTTTATTAAATTAAATAATTTAAATTATTTTGAATAAAAAAATTTAAAATAAAATAATAATAGTTTCCAACAAATTTCCAAGCTTAGTAACTTACCACATTAAAAAAAAAAAAAAAAAAAAAAAAAAAAAAAAAAAAAAAAAAGAAATTGAGAGATAAAAAGTTGATGGGCCTTTCTCAGAATTCCCGATAGTTGAGAGGGTCTGTTTACATTTTTACCTTATTAGCGGGGTCAAAGACCCGGCCCACGGCCCATGGACTTTTGTTGCTCGGGTTTTAAACCACCGAATCAAAACGATCCCAAAACCCTCACTTTGCCCGCACCTGTTCGCCGTCCCCAAACAAACGCACACTCTCTCTCTCTCTCCCCGTCTCCTCTCCTCCTCCGCTGCTCCTCTATCCACAGAACCCTAGCTAGGGTTACACCGCGGCGGCGCCCCTCTCCCGCGCCCATACCCTCGCGCTCGATCCCCCCCGAAGCCATGGTTTTGGAATCGTCGATGGATTGTGGCGCCCAATCGATCTCCTCCCCCGTGCGAAGCGCCATCCGATCCATCAAAGAGGTCGTAGGTGACCACTCCGACGCCGACATCGTCGCCGTGCTCGCGGAGACCCACATGGACCCCAACGAAACCGCCCAGAGATTGCTCGCCCAAGGTGCCCGTGATCTACTTCGATTAGGGTTTGCTTTGTTGTGGACTTGCTTGGGCTTGATTTTAGTAGGCTTTAATCTTGCTAGGTGTAGATTTAGTGATGTTGTTAAGCTGTATGATTGCTTGCTCGTTGAAGCTTCAAATTTGTTTGCTTGGAGTTTATGGGTCGCGTCAAAGTATAGTATCATTAGAACTGATTTAGTTGCTCTTTAGGTTTTTGCATCAAAATGTACTTTTGCTATCATCAATCGTTGTTAACACTGTTGAGCTTCCTAAGGCCAGTATTTTAGGATTAGGGAACTATGCGGTACTTTATTATCTAATACCAGTCAACTTCAAGCATATTCATGTGCTGATTTTATATTCGGGAACTTGTTTGGCATCACTTGTGTTTGTTCTAGGGTTTGTCGCAACAGTAAGATTGCGTTTATGTGATATGTCAGTCATGTGTTTGAATTGCAGAAACAGCCTCTTCAAATGCAAGGTTTGTGCTACTGACACCACACTTTGGGGCTCGGTTGTCAAATAAAACAGCCTTGTCCATGTACATGTTTTAAGAAGCAATTGACAATAAAAAAGTAGTAAGTTTTTTAGTGAATTTTGAGACCAAAGACAGAAAAAGAAGATAAATAATAGACAATGCCAAGCATGCCCTTATCTTTTCCAATTATATTTTCTCTTCTATTGGACAACCACTTTGATAAGTTTTTTCAATATAGATAGTTGCTGATTCAATCATCATTCGAAGATGGCAGATACTAAGAATCAAAAACCTTATAGACGCTTATGCGTCTGACACAATACCCTTGGATCAGTAAATATTTTTCATTCTTTAATTACATTGACATTTAGAGGTTTTTTGACAACAACATTTGTTGTTCATGCTATTAGTTTTTGTTTAGTTGATGCCATTAAGCATGATTCTCTTGTAATAAACTATTTTACTTTTGTATTTTTATCTTATTATTATGATGTCCTCACGTTTAATAAATTGTTGTATTCCTTGCAGATTCATTTCACGAAGTAAAGAGGAAGAGAGATAGCAGGAAAGAGGTATTCCATTATAATTGCTTTGTTAATTATTTTTGTCAAACTTCTTTTGATCAGATATGTATAGTTTAGATTAAATCTTCTGGATACTCAGATACTACTATAGTCATGCTGTGGAATTAGTTTTGATTATTGTCTTGTGTATTTTTGTTGAACCAGTACTTGACATATTGTTTCTTGTGATACTAGAATACAGGTTTTAGGGGTCCTACTGATATGAAAACTCAAAATCAGAGCAGAATACGGCCGGCAAGACCTATACGATCATGGGATCAAAATGCTGGAAGAAGAGGTTATCCTCAAAATTCACTACCTGGTAAAGCTCATGAATCTTAGGATGATTACCTTGTTTCTATAAGAATTAACAATTTCTTTCCAACAAAAGAAACCTTTTGAAGTGCGTATATTTGTTATGATGTGTTGAACTGGAACATGTGTATTTTCTCAACTGTTTGTTGTGCTTTTCTGCTCCATTCTAACCCCTTCCCTGCTTCTTGCTTCTTTAGTTAGTTTGGTGTTTCTTTTTTGTTGATTTCATCCTCTCAAGTACTTTTCTGATTAAGGTCTAGTGTAGGCATGGTGCTCGGTCCTTTTTTCTTCTGCAGTTTACTGTGTCTGTGTAGAATGTGAAATTAAGTATTTAAAATTTTTTTGCAGTTCTACAATTTTAATGTTACAATTTTGATGTTTATATCCTTTTGTTTTATTGTATCAAATTTTGGCCTGTTGTCACATTTTGTTCTGGGTTTTTATGTGATATTTACTATGCGACTTGTGCAGGAATTGTTCAGGTATTCCGTGTTTTAAAGGATGATAGAAAGAGTTCCAAGGCCAATAAGGATGAGGAACCACAATCATTTGAAAATCCTGCATACGTCAACAAGGAAGATTTTCCTGATAGTGTGGACAAGAGGTATGCTGCTTACACCACATGCTCATTTTTCTATGGTTAATTTTATTGAGGGAAGAATCAAATGCTTCAGTGTTATTGTGACTGGGAATATAGCTCAACCAATTCAACTTTTGACTGTATACTCAGTTAGATCACTCGGTTCATCAAGCGAATCTTTCTTTCATATTTGTGCTGCAGTTATGAGTTCAGCACTTTATAGAGCTCTGATGGTTGGATAGATATTTTAAAAATCATTGGTCCTTCTAGCGTCCTTCTCAAACTGAAGTTTTGCTTTTGCCAACCTTGTACAGTTGAAGATTGGCCTTCACCTAACTATCATGCAATCTGTAAATCTGATGCTTTGTTAACTATCTTGCTTATTATGGTATTTTGTTCCCTTCCTTTTCTCTTAGTTTATTTTTAAAATTTGTTGCAGTAATTATATCTCTAGAACATCTTGTCAAGGGAAGAGTCATTCCTTTTTCTTGCACAAGTACTTGTTAGGGTGCCATAGTCATATACCTTTTCATCCTTGATTTGGAGTATATTTTAAAAAGTAGATATGATCATATGAGTTGTTGCATTTTTCTTCCTGTTTACTGCTGCTGTTCTGATGGTATAGTTTCCACATATTGTATGCAGGCCAGTACTTCATGTTAATCATTATTATATATTCCTGTCTGATACCTTTTCTGTATAGCTTTAGTGGAAACTCAGGTGATCAAACGCAAGCAGCAGCCAGATATTGTGAAGGACAAGTTGTAACTCGAAGCCTGAATCGCCAGTTTTATTCTGGTCCAAGTCATGCGAAAGGACTCAAGACATACAGTGATCATAGGCCTAGAGCTTCGAAAGAGACAGTGTCAACCAACTCAACCACGAAAGTGGCACAAAATAGCGTTCGAAGTAACTCACAAGTGCTTTCTGCAACAGCCATCTCAACAAACAATATTGTTTCACTATGTTCTTCGCCCTCGGACCCAATTCATGTTCCATCTCCTGATAGATCAACTGGGAATCTGGGAGCTATACGGCGTGAAGTTGGAGTAGTTGGTGTAAGGAAACATTCTTCTGATCGTGCAGTGACTTCTATCCCTAATGGTTTGCACTCAATTTCATCAATGGTGAAGGATAATACTTCCCAAGCCGAGAAGTCAGGGCAATCTGGAAACGCATTAAAGAGCAATTGCTTTAGTCGGCCCACTTCATCAGATAGTAGATTATTTTCATCTAGTCATCATAACGGCAAAATACAGCAGCAGCAATCTGTTGGCCATCAGAAAGGTAATTTTCATTTGTCATTGCTTATTGCCTGTAGATATTCTTGGCAATGAAATTGGTCTATTTTGTCTGATCTTCTTTCATGCTCATATAGATTGAGTGATTAATTGATTGATGGATTGATATATTTCTTACTGCTGAAACTTTCTTATAATCACATATGTTTCTTTGTGAAACTTTACTTATTGATGCTTAAGATTTTCCAACATTCTTGAGTTCATGCCAGAGTTCTAACACAACTTCGTAACTTTTGTTAGTCTCCGAGTGGTACCTTTTTCCTGCTAGTATTGATAGATCTTATGGAAACAGTATGAATAGAACTTCAAAACTTCAACCATTTATATTCCATTTACAGATTTTGTGAAACAGTGTATTAATAGTTGGCAGTTGCTTTTCGTACTGGCACAAGTACGGAGTGCTTTAACTAAAATATGAATAGAACTTCAAAACTTCAAAACTTCAAAACTTCAACCATTTATATTCCATTTACAGATTTTGTGAACCAGTGTATTAATAGTTGGCAGTTGCTTTTCGTACTGGCACAAGTACGGAGTGCTTTAACTAAAATATCATTACAAGTCTAATCATATCTTAGTAACTCTTACTATGATAATGTTAAAAGACTGAGAAAATCCTACATGACATTATTGCCTTATATTTATGAAGTTGAACATCTTTCCCAAATGCAGCTGCACAGACCTTGAAGGAGTGGAAGCCAAAATCAAACCAGAAACTCAACATTGCCAATGGTAATGTCGCCAAGACTGCTTCTTCTACCCCTCCAGCTTGCGCTGATATTTCTACTAGCTTAAATCAGATGGAAGTAGCTGCCTTGTCTGAGAAGATTGCACAAGCTAAATTTTTGCAGGATGATCATGTCATTATACCTAAGCATCTTCAAGTGCCAGAGTCCGAGCGGAGTCATCTAATCTTTGGTAGTTTTGAAGCTGGGTTTGATTCTATTATGGCCCACACATCTGATATTTCAGAAGTTGGTGTTCCAGAAAAGTTGACTGATCAATCTTTTGTGAGGTAGTTGTCTGCTGCTATGTATTTGTTATTCTATTTTACCTTTAAAAGTGCAACATGATATAATATGCTCAAAAAACTTGTGAGGGAAAAATTGTGCAGTAACTTTTATGTATTTGATTTTCTCAATCTGATGATTCAGTCAATGAATTGTCATTTACTATGACTTATAACTGATGTTATATATCTTATTACCCTCCTATTTAAAGAAAGATAACATGATTGAATATGCTAGAGCTATTGATAGGCAGTCAGATGCCAGGAATGCATTCTGAAGGTCTCAAAATCGTAGGAGAGATTCTTTTATTTTGATTATTGGTGGCAGTCGAGCCTCTCTTTGACTTTGGAGTCTGATTCGGACTCACACTGTACTATTTGCAGACCTAGGGTCCTATTAGGGATTCCTTTTGCATTACAAAGGTAGTTTAGGTGTTTTATAGGGATCAATGAAACTGATGGATATTTATGGTTGATCAATTTATTTTAACTTTCTCTTTTTTAATCTCTTCTTATTCTGGCATGATCATTGCTAATCTTCCTCTTCTAAAGTAAATTCTATCAATGAATTCTTCTTATGCTTTGATAAAGCAAATACGGATCGATCCTATTACCATCCAAGAATCCACCTATGGATCATAACCACAGATTTCTGAACTTAAAACAAGAGCTTATTAGCATCTGATGCTATTCTTCTGCCTAATTGTTCAGAATATTAATGCATCTGAAATAATTACTCTTACACTTTTACTTTTGTTTGGTGCAGTACATCTGCGGTTTCTGAGAGCTCAAGTGAAAAATTCTATGCTGCTGACCAGGCAAATGTCAACGAGTCTCAAGCAGAAACCCAAACTGATTCTCCAGCAGCATATGTGGACGCTCAGCAGTCATTATCAGGAGATACACAGAGATTGCATCCTCAAAATAGCAGCAATTATTCGCAGATTGGAAATATTTCAAACAATGTCTCTTCTTACAGCTTGTCTGAACCACAATCTTTTCAAGATGATTCAACTTTGCAAAATTTCAGGGTAAGTTAAACCTGTGTGCATTTTTCAAGCAACCCTCATGTTTTACTTTGTAAAAAAGGAAAAGGAAAAATAGTACCACCAATAAAGAAAAATTGCAATCTTGGCAAATTTCTTTACTCATTTATAGGTTCAGGTACTCCTTCAATTTACTGTTACTTAGGCATCTGGCTTCAATTTTTTTCTTTCAAGATTCTCAGTTTTATGCATTACTTGTGAGAAAATTGTTTCAGTAATTACTCATCCTAGAATTTCTTGAAAGTAGGACTATGATCCACAAACTACATATGGTGTGCCGTTTCTCAGCACGACTGTTGAAGATAGTGCAACGAACCAGAATATAACATTACCAACTCAGGTTAGTTGTTTGGCTCCTTTAATTTCATAATTGTCATTTTGCTATAGTTTATTGGATCAGAATATAACATGATTGTTATTGATTTGTGCATCATAAAGTATGAGTGTAACCATCTTGTGGTATTCCCTGAATAGGTGGGGAGCTCCCAACCGATCGGCCACTTATCTACTTCTGCATCTGTGCAGCAGCAATCTGCAGGACAAATTTATGCACAAAACTACTTCCCAAATTTCTTGCCGTACCGACACGTCGTCTCTCCTTTATTTGTTCCTCCCATTGCAGTTCAGAACTATTCTAGTAATGCTGCATACAGTCCTCTCCCAAACGGAAGCAGCTTTGTGATGATGCCTGGTGGAAACCCACACTTAAGTGCCGGTGGAATGAAGTACGCAACATCTCAATATAAAACAGTCCCTGCCTCTGGTGGTTCTGCCGTATACAGCAATTACTCCACTGGCTATCCGATTAGTTCAGACACATTTGGGAGCGCAACTGGCCTTGAGGATGCGAACAGGATCAAATACAAAGACAGCGGTCTCTACATGCCGAATCCATTGGTACGATCTATATTTTGTTTTTGATAGTGCTTCCTTCCCTTTTTTTTCTAAGACCATTTGGAAAACCTGTGAATCCCTGCAAATCCTGAGCTAAAATGACATTTCATGAGCCAAAATGCCGAGGGTGGAAGTATTTAGTTTGAAGGTCAACATGTCAGTTAGACATATTTCAGTCCATGAGAAGATATTTTGACCATAAGTTTCAAACACATCAAAAAGGTAGACCAAACTGTAAAATCCAATAAAAGTGGATAATTTTTGCAGCAATATTGTAGTAGGCTCAGCACACTATTCAACTTTTCACTGACGAACAAACAAAATGGCAGCGGGATTGACAAAAGTGTTCTCTAATCATCTGTCCATAATTATATTGTGGAAGTGTAAAATAACAAAAAAAACTCTAATGAAAATAGAACTTGTCACTTCTTAACCAAACTGTTTGTACGGCCATTTGAGCATCGAAACATGGTTGACCTTATATAGTTCTCTAGGTCTGCAGTTTCCTAGCTATATTTATCCCTAATGTAACTCATGGATTCAACAGACAGAGGCTACAGATATATGGACTCAAACACCAAGAGATGTTCCCAGTATTCAGTCGGCTCCTTTCTATAACATGTCAGGACAAGCTTCAACAGCAGCAGCACCCCATGCAGCTTATTTACCCATCCACGCCGCTCACCCCTCGTTTAGTCCGACCCCACAGGTATCTCATGTACAGTACCCTGGCATTTACCCTCCCATGCAGCCACCCTCCATGGCCTCTATCGCAAGCCCGCACCATATGGTCCATCAGGCAGTCCAACCCGGTCTTAGTGGCAATGTCGGGGTCGGGGTCGGGGTCGTAACCGCACCTGCGGCTCAGGTCGGAGCTTTTCATCAGCAAAGCCAACTCAGTCATCTTGGCTGGAATGGCAACTATTGAAGTAGTTTTGAAGGGGTATTATTGTCTGTTTGTCTCCCAGCTCCCTGTAATGTTGGGGTAAGTGGCTTTATATAAAAAGATATTTTTGAAGCTTTAGCTGTAATGCAAGATAAACTCTCTAATGCATGGAAAGCTTTCTAGTTTATTTTAAAATAGAAGAGAGGTTGTTATTGTTATTGGTTCATCTCCTCTTTTTCCCACTTGAAATCATAGGAGGTTTCTCTCATTAAAGTTTTTATAGTTTTTATATATTGGTGGCTTCAGTGAAGTGATAGGTTTTTGTGCATGGTTTTTTTCTCAGAAACACTTTGCTGACTATGTTGTATCCTCCTGCAGGTTACTATTATTAATAGACAAATTAGGTTCTGGCATAGCAATAGGTTTTCTCACACAGGCTCGCCAAATCGGACTAGGCAAATTCATTCATGCTGCAGTTATACTAAATAATTTGTTTATTTCACATCTGCTCCATCGAATCACTTATTTCCTTCCATTAGGGCCAAAAAAAGAGAGGTTTGAATTCTTAGATTCTCTCTTTATTAAAGAGAAAATATATATATATATATATATATATATATATCTTTTATCTCCAACTGTAATGAGAATAAGCATCAAGACAAGTACACAAGACAAGTACACTATATAACTAGTACTTTATTCGATTACTTTGTTAGAATAATTTCATCCAAATGTATCCTAATATCAAAAGGTGGATTCCTGGTAATCTAATATATTTTGCCTAACCTAATCATCCTTTAACATCTACTACACCAGTATAAGATAAGTTATTCAACCTATCAAAAGCTATAATTAATTCTTATATTAAATATTAAAATTGTTGGTTTTATGTGTTATTGGATATTCTATTTATTTATTTTTGAATATATATAAAAAAAAAAAAAAAAAAAAAAAAAAGGTGTTAGTCAAATTACTTCACGAATGGGAGTGAGCTGTATCTTTCAATGTTACAACATTAGGACCAGGCAGCAAGCAACTTGTTATATGAGGCCAAATTTATAGAAGATACTTACAAATTAATGAGGGGACTCCGAAGTTTGACTCCAAAGTTTTGTGAAAAATACACTAGTAAATAGTAATGACACATATAAATAATATGATTGCAATAAAAAAAACAAGAAAAAAAATAACTACAAATATAAATAAAAAATTAAAAAAAAAGACAAAAAAAAAAGGCAGCAATAGGCTTGGTAACCATTTTTATTAACATGGTATGAACAATAATTTAATTTATTTATATGGGTATCTGTTTACTTGTATTATTTTTTTGGATTCTCTTGTACCATTCATGCCATTTCAGTATTGTATTATATATATATATATATATATATATATATATATATATATATATATATATATATATATAAGAAGTGATAAATGGCCAAGATTAATTCTTCAAATTTATGTTGTTGGTGATAGTTTCGTTTTATTTATTTTTTTCGGCAAAAGTAAACCCAATATAGAAAACGGAGGCTAGGAACAGGAAAAAAAATTTAGAAATAAATTTACTTAAAAATATAAAATAATTAGATTTTGAATTTGAAATTTTGAATACGTTGTCGCGTATAAGGATGAGAATTTGATTTTGGTAGAGTGATTTAGTCTCCAACATTTTGGGAGAAAGAAAAAGAAAAAGAAAAGAAAAAAAAAGGGCAGGATAATTTGCTCTCTTCAGTGGACTAATTAATTGCCCCACCAATACCTAACCCAATCCAGAATCGCTGGACCAAAACGCAAAAGTTGTAAAGCATAGGCCCCACACAAGAAAACGACCTTTCCATTAATTAATTCTTAAGCCCTTAACATGATGGAAACAGCTTAATATATTAAAATTCTCCTCTTCTTTCATTCTCATTATCTCTTTCGCTTCACTGACCCGGCTTTTTCAGAATAAACTAACTTCTTTTTTTTTTTTTTACTGAATTTTTTATTGTAAAAAATAGTGATAATGAAAGAGAATTCAGAAAAAAAAAAAAAAAAAAAAAAAATGGAATACAAAAAATGGTCAAATCAATCATGTCATGTTATTAATGGATTAAAATGAAAGCATTTAATTAAAAATATCACATCATAATCTTTTTAATCCTCGTCAATTAATACCTTCATATTTCGCTTATCCTCTGATGACATGTAACAACACTTCATCTGCACTACCAACCCCCTCAAATTAGCCTTAAAACAAAGTAAAAATAAAGAGAATTTTAACTTACAAGTTTGAAACATTTCCACCATAATTCATTCAATCTTATTTTCCACTGCAGTAACAAACAAACAACAACAACTACTCCTCCACAAAATTGCAAAGCGTTAGTGCTAGCCCCATCTTCTTCTACTATCTATCTAAGAAAAAGAAACTCTTAAATTTAATGTACATGATAATAATAATAATAATAATAATAATAATAATGATAGTACCAACTAAACATCTTACAAAAGAGATCAACAAAATATATAGATATATATATATTATGTAACAAGATCCCTCCTTTGCGTTGGTCACAAAGATCCCTCCTTTGCGGAGAGCCTCTTGAGGAACTCATAGGTGGTGATCATGGTGGCGGCCGACATCGACATGGACGCCCACCGCGGCCCCAGTCCACGATAACAGGCCGCCCACCCGCCCTCGCGAAGGAGCGCCCGCACCGTCGGGCCGATCGTCGGCCTGGCCCCGCCGTCGAGCACCTGCATCCGGGTCTTGACGGTGTCGAGCGGCATCGTGACGGCGGCGGTAGCACCCCCGGCGACGGCGGCGCTGAGGCCCTGCACGGCCACCACGGAGGCGGAGTCGGGCTTGTAGCGGTTGGTGCCGTCGTAGCCCACGGCGCCCCAGATGAGGCGCTGCGTGACGGAGTAGGAGGCCCACCACACGGCGTTGGAGGGTGCGTAGGTCAGGATGGAGACGCCGAACCCTCGGTAGAGCCCGCGGGGGCCGTCCCTCGTCAGTATCTTCTTCAAGGCGTCAATGCCGCCCAGGTATTTGGCGGCGGCTGCGGTGGCGCCTCCCTGGACCATGAGACGTTGGCTTATCACGTCCACTGGGGTCCAAATTACCTGAGCACCGCGCAGAACATAAGATAAATTGTTATTTAAAACACCCCCCTTCTCTCTGATTCAAATTCATATAAGTCTTTGATTGTCAACTTCATTGTGATCGGGATCGGGTGGTGGTTGTTTTGCGAACCTGGGCGGCGACGGCGGCGCTTATCCCGGCGGCGGCGGAGGAGTAGGCGGAGGCTGCCGGCTCTGAAACGCCGAGGCGGATCGCGGCGGTGCCGAAGCCGCTCTTGGTGGACTCCAGCGCCGCCATGTAGAGGGCGCGCGCGGGGACGGTGCCGGCGAGGGAGGTGGCGAAGCCGCGGTAGAGCCCGCGCGGGCCCTCGCGCCGGAGGATCGCGGCGGCGCCGGCGCGGACCGGCGACGGCGACGGGTGCGCGACCTGGAGGCGCGTCTTGAGTACCACCGCGGGGTAGAGCGCGGCGGAGACCGCGGAGAAGAGCGCCGCGCCCAGGAAAAAGAAGCGCGACTTGTCCAGCATCTCCCAGTTCACCTCCGCCGGGAGGTGGATCTCCGCCGACGCCGACGCCGACGCAGACGCCACAGCCGCCGCAGCCGCCGCCGCGCAACCCTCCTCCTCCGCCTCCGCTGTGAAGCTCATCTCTCAGTTTCCTCTTCGCCTACGCCGCCGATGGCCTCTCCTTCATCTATGATCAACCCTGACCCTAAATCTAACCCTAATTGCTTCGCTATGTGCACTAAGACCTACTCGATCGAGACGACGCGGTGGAGGAGCGGCTTCGTGTGGAGAGATCACCGCGAAGAGGAAACATCTCCGAGCTCTAGGGTTAGGGCTTTGGAGGTGGACGAGCGAAAAATGGTGGATCAGAGAGGGGAAGAAGCAAGAGGATAGGGAGGGGTGTGAGATTTTTTCGGATCTGGGGGGTTTCTTTCATTTTTATAGACTTTTCCTTTTAGGGCCGGCTGATAACCGCCACGTGTCGGTGAGTGCGTCTTTAATCTTTTCTACATTTATTTATGTTGAGTTGTTTGCGTGGACCAAGTCCACCAGGAACAGATGAAGGAGATATTTTGGAGCATGAGGATATTTCGGTATTTATATCCAAACAACTATAAAATTATACAGAACAAATTATTCTAGTTAAAATAAATTATTCTGAATTATTTTAAAACAATCCGTTATATCATAATATAACTTCAAGATTAAATATGATGATGATCTAGATTATTTAGATTATCTGAAAATTAAATTTTATATTTTTTTAATATTTTTTTTTATTCATCAAGTATATACAAAAATAAATTACTAAAAATAAATATCTTTCAAAAAGTGATAATGAAAAAGTCTTGTAATTGTGATTGAGAGTATAGATTTTGTTTTAAATAGTTTAAAAAAATTCTAATCAAAATTTAAGTAATTTGAATTTTTTTACACTGTTAAACGAGTAAAAGATTTGTACCTATTCTTAAGATTACAAATTTTACAATCCTTTGATTATTAGGTTAATGATGTCAAAAATATTTAAATTTTATTTTTTAAATATTTTCAGGGCTTTACATCATATTCAATTATATCAATCGTCGATTTGAAAGCTCTATTATCGAAAACAAATAGATGGCAAGAAAGTTCATTTGTTAGTGATAGCATTACAGCTCAACTACAAAAACTTAATGTTATATATATACTAATATTATACCTTTTAATATTGTTAATCTTTTAATATAATATTTTAACTATTTATTAGATGATTACTGTATTGCGCTTTACTTCAAAGTTATAAAATATACCATAATGTAACTTTAAAGTGTAGCTAACATTGCTAATCAATATTATTAAAGAATATTCAAATTTTAAAAATTCTACTCTTTATTAAGTAATTCTAGCATCTTTGAAGAATATTCGTACATCTACGTACCACTTATGCTAATTACTAAAAATATTATAAACAATAGTTATGAAAAAAAATTAAATAAATATCATCAAATGCAAAATTTAATCGTTGTTTTTTTTTAATGTAAATATTATTTACTTTTCGTAACAAATAGAGGATATTCCAAAGACTCAAATATTAAGCTTTCCAAGACAATTTAAAGATTACAATTAGCACTAAAATAAATAATTTACAATTCAAATTTAAGATAAGATAAACTTAAAAATTCCTCTATTGCTGACGTGGTGGACCAGGTCTAAGGCAATATAGGAGTGTTGGTCTACATGCGCTTTATCGCAACGGTGACGTGGAACATTATCCACACTATTCGACCGGCTACCGCCTACTCCCGGTAACACAACATGATTCTACGACCACCGGAATTGGGACTCGAAAATGTGACCCAGGTCATTGATTGGCTCCTCGTGCACTAATAACGCTTCCAAATGGATCGGTCTTTTTCTTATGAGTAGAGATGTTGAGTGAGTTCACTGTATTAGGACAAGTTGCTTCAGGAATCGGTGGGACCTTACCCGCCCATCTTATCGGAACAGGTGGTGCCGTATCGGTGGGCCGAGAGGCTATTGCGTGCGCCTGGTGTATAATAATATCTCATACACCGTCTTATTCACACTTCTTATCCTTATTTAAAAATATAAAAGCGTCTAGAAAATTAATAAGTTGAGTTGTGTGGAACAGAATAAGTTAAATAAGGCTACGTTACGAAATAGATATAATTGTAAGTGATCTAATAATAGATCTAATATTCGGATGAATTAAATTAGATTTAAATTCGCAGGCGTTAAGATTGAGCCTTTAAAGTGTAATGGGTGAGTTTTATTTTATCGACGTATGTTTTGGAATAGTTGGTTAGCGCTTACGATTCCGACAATATTTGCTTCCGCTGTTTGCTTTATTGCTTCATTGTAATTTTATCTTCGGACGAAACTCGAATTTTTCAAAATATTATATACCAAACTCAATTATGATAAAAAAAAAAATTATAAAATATTATTTTATCTTTTGCTGGTTATTTATTGATTAAAATATATTTAACTTTCTGAACTATGTTAATAGATTCAGAAAATTAAAAAGTTGAGAAGGATGCGATAAAAGGCCCAAAAATAGACCTAAGTCAAGTCGAAATTCGCAAACATTGTGTCTGAATTTTTAAATACGATGTATACATTCTTTCTATCGGCATGTATTTTTGTAATAATTAATTAGCGCTAATAAATTTTATAAGTGGCATCAGAATCAAGGACACGAATTACAAATTTGATTCCTGTGCCATGGGTTTTATGTATACACTGGATGTTGGCAAAAGTTTTCGCCGTCAGAAGCGGCAGATCCGGCGAATCTGGGCCGTTCGACGGATCGATCGATCGATAAAGGTGTACGAGCAATCAGTGGGCGTGAGGAGCACCCGGATTGGTCGACGTGCCACGTGGGGACCTACAATTGGCTAGGAGAAAACGCCGCGCCCGTGGATTTGTATACTGCGTACCCAAAAAAAAAAAAAAAAAAAAAAAAACAGTGGGGAGCCGATCGAGCCCATCATGCGTTGCCAAAAAATGCCACCCGAGTGTGGGGGCAAACACTAATCAAACGGCACACAACTCGTCTCGCAGTTTTTGGTGCTTACACTTTTTGCTGTAGAATTATATTCCAGTTCTTGTACTATGCCCATTTCGCAGTATTTTGACTAATCTAATTATTTTATTATTAAATTTAAAAATTTGAATAGGGAATAGGGACTAGTTTCGAAACTAAATATAGGGCCATAGTTTACATTTTACTATTTAATTGTTGAAATTTATGCTTATTCTTTTTTATTCAAGCAATCAAAATCCACTTGAAATAGTATCTAAACATTCTCATAATTACAAAGAGACAATTATTTGAGTAACTATTGTTGAATATAGGATTCCATGTCTCCCTCGTCTTAACGCCGAGAAGAGAGAGAGAGAGAGATTCCGTTCAATCACTGGCCAATCAATCAACACGAAACCAATTAATAATGTTCAATGCTTATCTTCGAATTTTAAGTTTTAAAAATATTTTGAGTATAATTTTGTGAATGCGATATGTCACATATAAATAAATGTATTGTAGTGTAAACAAAGTCTGAAATAAATTTTTGTTTCAATCTTGTGTGATTCGGAAACAAAGTCTGAAATAAAATTTTGTTTCAATCTTGTTCTCCAAACGCGTTTGGTTATGAATAAAAACTGGAGTTCTCGTCTCTCTAAAATAAATTAATATAAATTTTTTGGAACAAATTTGTTCTTATTTGAGAATAAGTTTAATTAAAATAAATTTAATTTTAATTATTATATAACTCTTTAATTAATTTAATATTTTGACTAATCTAATTATTTTAGTAACTAATTATCTAACTATTAGATTACTAACTAATTAATTTATTAAATTATTTTTAATTAATTAAATTATTTATTAACTATACTCATTACTGTTAATTAATTTTTCAATTAATATTTAGAGTTATCCGGCAATAGTTAATTAAATAAATTTCATTATTTTTTAATTAATATTTTTATGTTAATTAATTAAATAAAATATTATCATTTTAAACTTATAATTACTTTTATTCTCATTATTTTAATCTATATATCCAAACGCTATTTTTTTATTTTTAGAAATAACTTAATTTTTATCTAAATTTAAAATTGGTATTGTTTATATTTATTCCTGAGTTTATATCTATTTCTGAAATAAACAATTCTAACTTATATTTGAATGAAACACAGTCTTAGTAAAGGCTGAAAAAAATATCATCATTTATGAAAAGTAAAAGAGTACTTGAGCCAAAATTTATATAGCTCAATTCAGTACAGTCATAGTACAAATATTTATTATATAGATCAATAAATATTTGCACAAGTAGGCATATATATATATATATATATATATATATATATATATATATATATATATATATATATATATGAATTTTATATTTACTATAATAAAATTATATTATAGCGATAATTTTAAGTGTTTCTAAAATATAAAAAAAGTACCGCTGGCAAAAATACCGACACTTTTTATTAGTATCGTTATATATGCAGTCGCTAGGGTATATAGCGATACATTATTATAATATGTCACAAAAATATATTCCTATAATTTAATTTTGAATATAAATAAATTATAAATAAAATATTTGTACAAAAGTGTTATAAAAATATATTTCTATAATCTAATTATAATCTATTTACTATTTTATACTATTTTTTACTATTTTAAATAGTAATGATACAAAAATAGATCATGTACATTTTAGTAGTTCATATTGAGTTTTTCACGTTCATTAATTATATATCATGCAACAACCAAGGCCACAAAATTTTTCTACTACAAATTGCATATCCACTATCATAAAAGCATCAAGCACACTGCACACAGTTGATTTTACTAGCTAGAATAGTAGATCCCTCGTGAACGTCAATACAATAAAATTAAATTATAAGGACATATATTTGTGACACTTTTGTATAAATATCCTATCTATATTCCATCTATATCCAAAGTTATATTATAAGGACATATTTTTTAGACACATTACAAAAATGTTTCGCTATACACTCTAGCGACGGCACATATAGCAACACTAAGAATAAGTGTCGATATTTTTACCAGCGATATTTTTTTAAAATTTTAAAAATAGTTAAAAGTGTCGCTATAATATAATTTTGTTGTAGTGTTAACAGTAAGAAAAAAAAAAAAAAAAATCTATTTCTTTCTCAATAGTAAGTTGCCAATATTAGTTTACTTTAATTAGTGCGAGCAAATATCAAATTCCTGCTTTTTAAATAGAAAAATTGTTCCATTAGCCAAGCAAAAACATAATTTTTTTATTATTTAATGCTAAATTGTCTGTATATATTATTTACATCATCCACTACAACAAAATTAGATTATAGGGACACATATTTGTGATACTTTTGTATAAGTGTCCTATTTATATTCCATCTATATCCAAAATTAGATTATAGGGACATATTTTTGGGACACATTACAAAAATATGTCGCTATACACCCTAGCGACGGCACATATAGCAACACTTACAATAAGTGTCAGTATTTTTGGCAGCGACACTTTTTTTACATTTTAGAAACACTTAAAAGTATCGATATAGCCTAATTTTGTTGTAGTGGTCGATGAACTAGATTGAAAAAGAGAGCGACGTGTCGCAGCAATAAATTAAAAAATAATAATAAAAAAAAAACACTTATTTACTGTGATGATCCGGACTCCCGCAGAAGCCAAACAGTGACTAAGGGGAGCTTGTACAGTGCAATAAAGCCCGTAGAAACGAAATTGGATATTTTTAATTGACTCTGCGCGAAAATCGGAGCAAACGGAAATTTTCGGGAGCTTTTTACAAAATTTCGGATGAGAATTTGGCGAAACGGACGGCGGAATCGGACTCAGCGCGCGAAAACGGTCGAAATGGTATATTCGCTTTATTTTTCGGCACCTGGGTACTGTTCACCGGAACAGTAACGGCCGGAGTTACTGTTCCGGCCGGCGGCGGCCGCCGGCGAGCGGCGGAGGGCGGCGGCGCACGGCGGCGGGCAGCGGCGCAGCGGCGGGGCAGCGGCGGAGCGCGGAGGAAAGCGGCGCGGGCAGGCGCGGGCAGCGCGGGCAGGCGCGGGCAGGCGCGGGCAGGGCGCTCGGTGCGCGGTCCATGGGCCAGGCGTGCACCGGGTGCACCAACTTTTCCCCGTGCCACGTGGCATCTCCTGATTGGCGGGCCGGCTTCTAGATGCTTGACACGTGGCATCATCCTGTTGGCCGACAGGTTTCCGGAAAACCCGGAGCGCGGAGCTGCACATGGACCACGTGGGACACGTGGCAATTTCTGATTGGCCCTTGCACGGATGTTTCCTGTTTGGGTGACACGGGGCGCTTCCTGGTTGGCCCGTTTCGGTGTTTCGTGTTTGGATCAGGATTTCGTGAGGGAATATTCCCTTTTGGCCCACTATATAAAGGATCCCCCACCCCCTCTCTTTGCACCTTGGAATCCGAGCCTTTAGAGAGAGAAACTGAAAAAGTGTTCTATATGAAAGTTGTTCCTCTCTCTCTCTTATTTCTCTCTCTAGAATCTCAGGAATTTAGGAGTTACAGATAGAGAGATATCTGCGACGCGGCGCACTGCGACGATTTTTCTTTTAGGCCCATTTCCCGTCGCAGTTCCGTCAAAAATTCACTACGAGCTAACCAGGAGGAATTTTTGGACGATTTTTGCGACAGCGCGACCGTAAGAGGTAGGGCTTCGATTTCCGTATTGATTATTTTGCTCCATTTCATGTTTTTGGCACAGTTTTTAGGTCCCCTTTTGACCCCCTTTTTACTGTGATGATTTTTGGACAGCACCAACTTCTCCGATTTTTATCTTGACGTAGGAGCGTCAGATCGAGGCGTTTTAAGAGTCGATTTTGATCTACTCTTCGCGAGGAACGCAACCGTGATTTTTCTGGGATTTTAGGAGCTCATTTTAGAGGTGAAAAATTCCTCTTTTCTCGTGCTGTCTGAAAAACAGTAAAAATTGTGCTTTTTGGGCTTTGTATTTATACCGGGAGCATTGGTTTGCAGGATTAAGGACTGTGGACAACCAGGAGACTACCTGGGGTGTTGTTGGAGCTGTTCAAGGTGGGCGGTTGTTGCTTACCTCATTTTTGACAAGCTCACTGGGATTACTGGAAATCCCCTAAAATATGATAATTAATGAGAACCATTGGGACAAACTAACAGGACTACTAACAGGACTACTAACAGGACTACTAACAGGACAATTAATGAGAACCATTGGGACAAATTATTATGACAAATGACAAGGACCGCTGGGATAAACTCCCCTAAAATTTATATAACCCCACAAATGATATGATGACTTATATTGGGACACTGTGATTGAGACAAAGGCTATGATCTCGCATGCAAATGACTTTTATTCAGTAAATCAATCGTTTTAAACTTTTGACTCTATTTTACAACTTTTAAAAATAAAGACAGTTGCATGCATGCCCGGACATCAGGTAAGACCACTATTCCTTGCTACACTATCATTTTGGGATTTGAACATGTTTTATTGTTGTCCTTTGCATTCATATGTTGTTGCTCAAGTGTGAGCAGGGGTTTGGGATAGTGTAGCCAGAGTTGGGCTAAATTGTGGACTTGTGGGGTATTGCGGTGACCGCGGACAGTAGGCGGTTGACCAGATGTTTATCCTTGCATCAGATCGGGGGGGTTGAGTTTATTTATTGCATCAGTTGGGGATTGGGTTTCTATAGTGGATGAAGTTTCCCACTTTGATCATGATTATGATTTAGTCCTGCTATATTGAGACATGTGCTACAGAGATGCTTGTGATACTGATGACAGAGATATTTTACTCGTGTGGGTCGCTCCCCTCGAGTGCCACTCCGGAGTGTGTTATTATCCCCTATCGGCAACCCCGATTTGGCCAACATTATCCCCTATCGGCATATCCGATTTGGCAAATACTATCCCCTATCGGCGTTATACCCGATTTGGCAAGGCACAGCAGGAAGTACCAGTTTTGCTAGTGACACCAGTTTGAGTTCATTCAGACAGGCATTTATACACTAATTCATACATTTAGTTATTCCATTGCTTGGCATTTAGAGGCATGGTGGTGGTAGTTTCCTTTTTATCAGCAGTCTTTATAGCTTATAACTGTTCTTTCCTGTTGCCTCTAGTAGTCCTAGTGGGTGCGTCAGAGTTGAGGTTTTTACCCACTAGGGGAGGCTGCTGGTTTATCTGGTAGTTCTCACCCCCATTATTGCTTTCCGTTTCTTGCTTCTTCTTTTTGCAGAGTCATCTGCGGGAGCTGCTAGGCCATCAGCAGCTGATAAAGGTAAGGGGATCGCTGAGTAGATAGATCTCCTGGAAGACTGAGAGCTGTAGATAGACGTCGTACCCTACTCAGACTGTAATATTCTCCTTTTATTTTGGGTCTGGCTTCCGCCAGCTGGATGTACTATTTTGGTGAGCTGGGAGATTATTGTACTTATTACAGTTGTATTTGTATTTCCAGTCTGAAATACTATGTGGTTCTTCTATTCAGCTCGATATTATGCTCTTTTACTGTTCATATGATATCAGAGCAGGTTACCAGCGCTTCGTGTACGCGGGAAATCCCGTGTGCACGGCGGATCTGTTGGCGGGCCCGGGTTCCGGGGCGTGACAGATTAAAGTTGGTATCAGAGCTTAGGGATAGGTCAGTTGGGACTTAGGAAACCCTAGGCTTTTGGCAGACCCTAGGATAATAGGGTATGAGAGGCGTGATAATTTTGCGGAAGTCGTTGGGTTATTTATTTAACTCTTCTAATAAAGTAAGAAGGATCGACTTAGCCTACTTCTGGTAGACAGTTATGTTGGCTGCAGACAACATAAAGTCACAGAAATAGGAGAATGTCTTTGACTTTCGTTAAGAGTGGGTCATGTAGGGTGATGATACTGAGTATGGTTTCTTGTGGTAGGATGCCTCCGCGACGGAGAATGTTGACGCGTTCTCAACCTGATTCCCCTGAACCCGATCAGGAGGAGTCCGAGCAGGGCCAGCAGAGTGAGGTGCAAGAGCTGCAAGCTCAGATGGCCCAGATGTCTGAAGCTGTTCGGCGTCAGGAGGAGGCCATGAGCCGGCTGACGCAGTTGTTAGAACAGAGGGCGCAGCCTGTTGTAGCACCCTCGGAGAATTCTCCCGTACCTTCTTCCCCTGCCGTGAATCCCCCAGTTGTACCAGTGACCCTGGCATCCCCTGTGGCTCAGGGAGCAATCCGGCCATTGACTCCTGCAGAGGAGCAGGAGTTTGCTGACAAACTTACTCAGTTCTGTAAGCGGGGACCGCCCAGGTTTTCAGGGCGGGATACTCAGCCTTGGGAAATCGGGACTTGGCTTTCCTCAATGGAGAAGTTATTTCGAGACTTCTTCATTGACCCGAAGTACAGGGTACATATGGCTGTACACTGCTTAGACGGGGATGCTGATGCATGGTGGCGCCGGGTGGAACCCCTGGAATTTCAGACCACTCGGCAGCTACCCTGGTCAGAATTCAAGAAGATGATTTTAGATACGTATTTCTCCACAAGTATGAAGAAAAAGCTGGAAGATGATTTGAAGAATCTTCAGCAAGACAACCGGACAGCATTGAACTATTTTCAGGAGTTCAAGCGGTTACTCAACTGCGTACCTTATGTCGCCAGGGACGGACCCCACCAGGTAGAGCTCTTTGAGTCGGGCTTGCGCCCAGAGATCTATACTCTGGTGCATGCTCAGAGACTACAGACCTTGGAGGAGGCAGCAGAGCATGCCCAGTGGGTTGAGAGGGGAGACCACGTCGTCGCCAGACGTGGGGGCCTGGTCGCTCAAGGCGCTGACAGAAAGCGACCAGCGCCGGACGACGGGGGACAGGCCAGTTCTTGGAGGCCGCCACGACCGCCACGGCCTCAGTTTTCCGGCCGCGGACGTTCTGAACGGCGAGGGCCTGGTGGATCCCAGAGGCCACCGCAACATCAGCAGCAACAGCATTCGCCTCAACAGAGATCGCAGTCGCGGCAGCAAGGGCCTCCGCGACAGAGGCAGCAGGCGAGGCAGCCACAGGCTACGGTTAGGTGCATTTTCTGCCAAGGACAACATACCTCTGATACTTGTGATCTGAGGTTTGGCCGCTGTTATCGATGTGGACAGTCTGGCCACCTCCGAGCTGCCTGCCCATATGCACCATCGACGGCTCCTTCTTCAGCATCTGCTCCTTCTTCGTCCCAGCAGTGGTCGACAGCTCAGCGACCATATGCTCCAGCAAGCAGGCCATCTTCTTCCTATCCCACGGAGTATCGCCCTCCAGCTCAGAGTGGGCGAGTGTATGCTGCGCAAGTAGAGGACTCTTCGGCAGCAGAACACGTGGTGGCAGGTATCACCTTACTTTCTGGCATTAGGACTCGTACATTATTTGATACTGGAGCATCGCATTCTTTTATCAGTAAATCATTTGCATCATTACATGGAATAGAGGTAGGACTGTTACCACGTGCACGAGAGGTTCAGATTCCCGATCACACCTTGCACGTGGAAGAGTGTTGTTGGTCCTGCCCGATGCAAATCGAGTCCTGGATTATGCCAGCTGACCTGTTGGTCTTGAGACAGCTGAAGGACTTCGATGTGGTCCTCGGGATGGACTGGCTGGCTCGGTATTTCGCAACTATTGACTGTGCCGCAAGGATTGTCACCTTTAAAGAGCCAGGCCAGGAAATGTTGGTATTTCGGGGATGTCAGAGTGCTTTCTTTGCCTCTATAATTTCGACTTCTCGAGCGAGGCAAATGATCCATCGTGGATGTGTAGCCTTTTTGGCTAGTGTTATTGAGGGGCCTACGGCGGCACCGGGACTCGGGGATATCCCTATTGTCCGCGAGTTTCCGGATGTTTTTCCACCTGAGCTGACTAGCATGCCGCCAGATAGGGAGATTGAGTTCGTGATTGACGTGGTTCCGGGAACCGCGCCAATCTCAAAGGCTCCTTACCGAATGGCACCGGCTGAGTTGCGAGAGCTTAAGGCGCAACTTCAGGATTTGATGGACAAGGGCTTTATCAGGCCGAGTGTGTCGCCTTGGGGAGCACCGGTGCTATTCGTGAAAAAGAAAGATGGGTCACTTAGACTATGTGTGGACTATAGGGAATTAAATAAAGTGACCATCAAGAACAAGTACCCTTTGCCGCGCATTGATGATCTCTTTGATCAGCTGCAAGGGTCTTGTGTCTTCTCTAAGATAGATCTGCAATCCGGTTACCACCAGTTGAAGGTGAAGGCCGAGGATATTCCGAAAACGGCCTTTAGATCACGGTACGGGCATTATGAATTTACAGTTATGCCTTTTGGACTAACTAATGCCCCTGCCGCATTCATGGATTTAATGAACCGAATCTTCAAACCATACTTAGACCGATTCGTGGTAGTTTTCATTGATGATATCCTGGTCTACTCCCGAAGTAATACGGAGCATGAGGAGCACTTAAGGATCGTGCTGCAACTTCTGCGAGAGAAGAAGTTGTTTGCCAAACTGGCAAAATGCGAGTTTTGGCTTCGGGAGGTAGTCTTCTTGGGCCATGTGATTTCTGCCGCAGGAGTGGCAGTGGACCCGGCAAAGATTGAGGCAGTCCGTGATTGGCCCCGACCGACGACGGTTTCTGAGGTACGTAGCTTTATGGGATTAGCTGGGTATTACCGTCGGTTTGTGGAAGGCTTTGCGAAGCTTTCCACACCCCTCACTCGCTTGACACGCAAAGAAGTGAAATTTATCTGGAGTGAGGACTGTCAAAGGAGCTTTGAGGAGCTAAAGAATAGACTGATGACCGCACCTATCCTTTCCCTCCCTGTTATGGGAAAAGGATATGTGATCTACAGCGATGCATCACACAGCGGACTTGGTTGTGTGTTGATGCAAGAAGGGAAGGTAATTGCCTATGCATCGAGGCAACTCAAAGATTACGAGAAGAATTACCCTACCCATGACTTAGAACTCGCTGCTGTAGTGTTTGCACTAAAACTTTGGCGTCATTACCTATATGGAGAACACTGTGAAATCTACACCGACCACAAGAGCCTAAAATACCTGTTCACGCAAAAGGAGCTAAATTTAAGGCAGCGTAGGTGGTTAGAGCTATTAAAAGATTATGATGTAGATATCCTCTACCACCCAGGCAAAGCTAATGTGGTCGCTGACGCCTTGAGCAGGAGAGCGGTGCAAAGTTTGTCGATGTTGATCACGGACCAGGCACCGCTATTAGAGGAGATGAGACGGCTCGAGATAGAGGTTGTGTCCCCTGGGGTCTCTGCTAGACTGACATCTTTAGTCGTGCAGCCCACTCTGCTAGAAAGGATCAAGGAGAAACAGAGTGAGGACCCCCACTTGACCAGGATTAAAGACCAGATTCCGAGTAATCAGTCAGGGGACTTTATGGTAGATGCCTCGGAAGTACTAAGGTACAGGAACCGAGCATGTGTGCCAGCGGATGCGGAGATCCGAGAGCAGATATTGCGAGAGGCCCATTATACACCTTATACCCTACATCCTGGTGGGACTAAGATGTATAAAGACCTCAAGGCACACTTCTGGTGGAATGGCATGAAAAGGGATATCGGGAGATTTGTGGCTCAGTGTTTAACTTGTCAGCAGGTGAAAGCTGAGCATCGAGTGCCAGCTGGCAAGTTACAGAGTCTCCCAATTCCCCAGTGGAAATGGGACCACATTACGATGGATTTTGTGGTCGGACTGCCAAGGGCACAGGGAGGAGCAGACGCTATCTGGGTAGTCGTGGATCGACTTACCAAGTCGGCGCACTTTCTGCCCATGCAGACTACGTGGCCACTGGACCGACTAGCCCAGTTATATCTGGATGAGATAGTGAGATTACATGGAGTACCCGCCTCCATTGTGTCAGATAGAGACCCGAGGTTTGTTTCGCATTTCTGGAAAAGTTTACAAACAACCTTGGGGACTGAACTCAGGTTCAGTACAGCCTTTCATCCGCAGACTGATGGGCAGTCAGAGCGGACTATACAGATCCTGGAGGACATGTTGAGGGCTTGCGTCCTGGATTTCGGCGGAGGGTGGATTCGACACTTATCTTTAGCTGAGTTCGCGTACAACAATAGCTTTCAAGCGAGCATTCAGATGGCTCCGTTTGAAGCATTGTATGGACGCAAGTGTCGATCACCACTTTATTGGAGTGACGTGGGCGAGAGGCGGACCTTGGGACCAGATGTGTTGTTAGAGGCAGAAGAGAAGGTCCGAGTGATTCGAAGCATCTTCAGACCGCCCAAAGCCGACAAAGGAGCTATGCCGATGTTCGGCGACGAGACTTAGAGTTTCAGGTTGGTGATCATGTATTCCTGAAAGTCTCGCCGTCCAAAGGAATCAGGAGATTCGGCATTCGTGGAAAACTTAGCCCCCGATATATTGGACCCTTTGAGGTATTGGAGCGTATCGGGCCAGTTGCCTACCGACTTGCACTTCCTCCGAGGCTTGCTGGTGTCCATGATGTATTTCATGTTTCTTCTTTGAGGAAGTATGTCTTCGACCCATCGCACGTCATCGACTTCACACCGCTGGAGATTAGCGAGGATTTGAGGTATGAGGAGCGCCCACTGCGAATTCTGGATCGAGAGTAAAGAATTGCGCAGTAAGGCCATTCCCTATGTAAAGATCCAATGGAGCAATCATGACGAGCGCGAGGCTACATGGGAGCTCGAGTCGGAGATGAGAAATGCTCACCCCTACTTATTCAAGACATCGGATTGAGAATTGTGGTTGAGTCTTGTTTCGAGGACGAAACTCTTTTTAGTGGGGGAGGATGTGATGATCCGGACTCCCGCAGAAGCCAAACAGTGACTAAGGGAGCTTGTACAGTGCAATAAAGCCCGTAGAAACGAAATTGGATATTTTTAATTGACTCTGCGCGAAAATCGGAGCAAACGGAAATTTCGGGAGCTTTTACAAAATTTCGGATGAGAATTTGGCGAAACGGACGGCGGAATCGGACTCAGCGCGCGAAAACGGTCGAAATGGTATATTCGCTTTATTTTTCGGCACCTGGGTACTGTTCACCGGAACAGTAACGGCGGCGGTGGGCCGGAGTTACTGTTCGGCGGCGGCGGCGCCGGCGAGCGGCGGGAGGGCGGCGGCGCACGGCGGGTGCAGCGGCGCAGCGGCGGGGCAGCGGCGGAGCGCGGAGGCACGCGGCGCGGGAGGGCGGGCAGCGCGGGCAGGCGCGGGCAGGCGCGGGCAGGGGGCTCGGTGCGCGGTCCATGGGCCAGGCGTGCACCGGGTGCACAATTTTCCACTTGCCACGTGGACTCCTGATTGGCGGGCGGCTTCTAGAAACGTCTAGATGCTTGACACGTGGCATCATCCTGTTGGCCGACAGGTTTCCGGAAAACCCGGAGCGCGGAGCTCGCACATGCACCTGGGGGGACACGTGGCAATTTCTGATTGGCCCTTGAACGGATGTTTCCTGTTTGGGTGACACGGGGGCTTCCTGGTTGGCCCGTTTCGGTGTTTCGTGTTTGGATCAGGATTTCGTGAGGGGAATATTCCTTTTGGCCCACTATATAAAGGATCCCCCACCCCCTCTCTTTT